>OY751313.1:52322253-52594753 GCA_963564615.1 Rhorus exstirpatorius
CCCATAATTGAATAAAAAATAACAATACTTGGGGTATCTGGCTATTTGTACATTTCATGATTTTACGGAATTTGATAACATTTTGTAAAAATAGACAAAACGACACAGGTGAATGTGCTTGTCTCAAGTTTTTGTACAATATTTATAGTGTTGACGGGACGGGGGGGGGGGGGGGGGGGGTAACCTGTACACTTGAGATGTTAGTGTGTATGCATTTCTAGTATTACTTCGTGGCAGTTCGCGTATAGGTAAGCGAATGCTATCAGGTACATCGGCCGAAATATAACAGAGGAAGTTGTGTTTACGTTTTCACCGGTTATTTAATGCATAAAATTTAATCGAGAGATAGCTTTCTATCCCACACCGTCTCTTGAGCGTGACTATCGTATTTTTTCTCGATACTCAACTTTAGAATCGATTCAATGCTCTCGCAATAGACGCAATAGACAATGCTCTCGCAATAGTTGATTTGGAGGGTGGTTGTGGGAATAGTAAATCGCGAAATCCAGGTATGCAGTGTATTTTTTATGCGCTGATGCGAAATCCGAACATGTCTACGTCGGCTCTATTATCGCTCCATATCAACAACATAGCTTCTGATAAAAGCGAACCTTCCATATACGTCGTTTTTACATCCGCTATTGTTTATCTTTTTTCTAGTGCATATTATTGGTATTTCAACAATGGTGCGTATTTTCGTCGAGCATGTGTTAATATCATCAAACTTGTAAAAAGTTCATGGGTGACGAGATTTTATCGAAGATATCGAAATAATCGAATCCATTGTTGTCGTTTTATTCGTCTTGTGATTGGTCGGTTAGCGGACAAGGATTCGTGATCAAGTTCAGTTTGACAGTTGTCAGTTTGTCACAACTGTCAGTTTGACAGTTGATTAGTCGGTCGAAACTAGATTAGAGCGCTGCAGCGCTATCAGAAAACCGTTCGCGCGCATAAGCGCGCGTGGTGGACCCTAGTCAAACTCGTAAAAAGTTCATGGGTGACGAGATTTTATCGAAGATATCGAAATAATCGAATCCATTGTTGTCGTTTTATTCGTCTTGTGATTGGTCGGTTAGCGGACAAGGATTCGTGATCAAGTTCAGTTTGTCAGCTGTCAGTTTGTCACAACTGTCAGTTTGACAGTTGATTAGTCGACCGAAACTAGATTAGAGCGCTGCAGCGCTGTCAGAAAACCGTTTGCGCGCATAAGCGCGCGTGGTGGACCCTAGTAGTTATAAAAAATTGTAGCTTAACTGCTTTAAACACGAATAATGAAGGCACGGAAGATTCAAAAACAACTCTCGGATGGTTCATGGAACTGTCAAAATTTTGATGAGTGATCGTTCGAGAGCTTGAATCCTCTTGTCGTTGCACGAGAGGTATCGGTTATTACAATTGGGGTGGAAAGCAGCATGGAGTAGAATGGCCGGGGAGGGGGTAGGAGGAGGGCGTTGAACAACGCAGAGTGGTTGCTTAACGAAACAATAGCTCGTACTTCGTGATCATTAGTAATTATCTGCACGATAACGTACAGAAAAACTCCCTGACCAAATATCCTCTCGATCAGTGACCGAACGTTTCATCGACATATATCTCTGATAATCGCATGTCAACATATGTATGTTTTTCCCGGTGAGCTACAAAACTTTTTCACGCACGCCTCTGTTCTGTGTTTCGCAATTACTCTCTTAATAATGTATCAACCACTTTATCCGTTCGAAAACTTTTCAATGATTGATTGAGACTTTTAGAACGAAGTTTATATACAATAATGGTTACGCAGGTTCGCGAAAACGCATTTTTTTAAATAATAGATGTGCGCATTTCAGGCAGTTTAAAGCTATCTTCGATTGTGATCTCTTCTTTCGCCATAGGGAACGTTCTTTTTTCTCATAGCTGCGCATTCCCTTGCATCAAAAATTACAAGCGTATATCATTGCATATATGGAGAAGTTCCCAACTATGAAATGTGTTAACCTCACTACCTTCGATCTCATTGAAACTTTAATCATTTCTTGGTACGGAACCTCAGAAAAATCCCAGAACTCTGAAGGCTTTTACTGGTTCAAGAGATTTCGAATTTTGTTTTTGTTCAATCGAGAATAAATTTTAATCAGCCGATCGGATGAACAAATATTCAAGATGATTTTTTATCTTGAACTCACCCTTTGAAAAGGAAAAATCTGAAATCAAACCAAAAAGTTGAGCTTCAAAAATTATTTTAAAAATTTTTAATGAAAATTTTAAATGATCCAAATTTTTTATTGTATAATTTATATATATTTTTGAATGCTTTATAGTAATACGAAATTTCGAAGACCTGAGCAGTTGATAGGTCCCCGCGTAACAACCGACTGTATATCGAATCAGCGAGGTGCCTGTATATGGAAGCTTTTGAAAATCGATTTGCGGAGTGTAGCTTGTATATATGAGTCCCCACGGAATTAATCACTTGGCATAGCGTGACGTAGAGCGAGAGGGCCACGCTACGTCAAGGTCTAACCGCAGAGCCCAGTGTGTGCAATAGAACGTTCAAGCCCTTTCGAAACCTGCAACCATTCGTGATCCAGCTACATAAGCAGTCAGCAATAGCACTCGTTACGGATTCCCTCGAGTCAGATCCGAAGTGCAGACGTCTCGTTAGCATTTCTCTGGTTAACGACACGTATAAGAAATACACCGTATATGCGATAAATCAAAAAATTGGTTGATGGAAACATCGAAACATGCGTTAAAACGTCGTTAAAACATGTACGATTGATGAATGATGAGGTTTACATAGAAATCATTGACCCGAAAGGAGATGTTTTCAGCTTCAAATTATTTTCCGATAGTCACTGTTCATTTGTGAGCTCGAACGTTTTGTTCAAGAACGGTAAAAATGATGCCGAGTTTGGGCAATTGAGGTTCCACACCTTATGAGTTTATTTGTTTAAACATGAACAGCATGAGGTGAAAATATTTTGTATTGTATTTTTGTTCTGTTCTTACTTAACATTGGATCCATTTTGTCTAAAAAATATTTTCGCAGAGGATCTAGCTGCACAAAAAAAAAATTAGAAATCTCTGAAAACGGTGAAAAATTGTGTTGTACCCGAAAAACTATTTTTGTTTTTACTTCTTAACGTTACTTCGATCTTGCTTTTTTTTGTATGCCGAATTCATAGAGGCACTTGCAATTCCTTAACAAAAAATTAATATTCCTTAACAAAAAATTAATATTCAATGTTTTGAAACACACATTATCTATTCATAAAACTTGGAAAATTGATGGAAAAAAGGAGGATGAATAAAAATGTAAAAAAATCTCAAAAATAATTAATCATATTCTGGACATACGGCGCGTACACTTTCAATTCTCTTAATCTATACTGTTCTATGCCAGCGTATCACCAGTAACTACTGACGTTGCCAGTTTTTTAAACGATAGTTGCATAGCAGGAGTCTTAATTATATATCTACTAAATTCAGACATAAACATATTATAAAATATACATTATTAAGAGGCGCGGTAGAGCCTTGAGACAAGTACATTTCCTCCTATACCGACATGTCGAGAGGTACTACAGCCTCTTATACGCCACACATCTCGCTTATGCACGGGAGTATATCTATATAACGAAACTTATTTTCCTAATTATCAATTAATTATACAGACTTCGGCAATGATACTAATACGAATATTTTTTATTTTTTTTTCTCTTTCGATTGGTACCCAAATGAATGCTGTAGCTATTGACATATGGGAGATATCGCATTTTATTTTTTATTTTCGACGTACAACGATCATCATTTTTCGCTCCGCAAATTTTTCGCACCACCGTGAATCTAACCATTCAGCTGATTTTTTCTCTGTTTGAAGCATGTGTGTGAACCGTGAATCCAACCGTTCAGCTGTTCCCGAGCAGAAATTTAGTCCGGCTAGCCTGATAAAGGATCTGGCCCTCATCAGGTATCGATAAGGCATGCCGGATCAGGCTAACCAGATCACGCCCTGATCTGGACCAGATCCCATTTTGGTATGTTGCGGGTTATCAGGCTAGCCTTATATTATCCATATCAGGGACGGATCAGGTGCTACTAAGGCATGCCTGACTGGAAAAATGATTGATCTGATGAGGCCAGCATTATTTTGTCCTGATCTGGGATGGATCAGGGGACAGTAAGGCGTCGTCGGATCCCGGCGAACGAAAATCCGGGCCCATATGTGTCATCATTATCAATCATTGTCACTGCTATTGCTATATATAGTAGCAACTACTACGATTTTTTCTCTTTTTCACAATAATATAATAAATAACTTTTGTTTTTCAAAATAAATTTTTTTTTCAAAATACATTTTTTATGAATCGAAAATAGATATATTTTCACAATTTAAGTATTTTAACAGAAAACGTCAATTGGAAAATGTACTGAAAAAAATTAAACAATATTTATTAATAATTACTGTGTATTATCGGATTTACGCAGTCACTTCGTTCTATCCAGCCCGTTGAGACAGCGATTTTTCATCAGAACTCTTACTCTAATGTCATTTAAATACAAGAAAATAATAAGGAATGAATAGCGCAGTGGTAGCGTGTCAGTCGTTAGGTAGGTCTCAGGTAAAATCTCAGGTAGGCTCAAAATTAATTTCGATTGAAAAACGTCCGGACTACAAAGCCGGAAACACTCGTGAAAAAAAATAATCTCCAAATCTTTAATTTTTTTTTTAATGATTATTTAAGGATCGAAAGTGCTGAATTCGTTGACTGTGGAGGATCGCGGGTTCAAACCCCGGTCAATGACTTTTTTTTTTTTCAAAATAATGGAAAATTGAAGTGCGATATTAATTAAGACACCGTAAAATGTGTGTAAAAAGTGATTACAATAAAATAACATACATATTATTTATTGTAGCCAAAATATAAACAAGATCCGGGCGCCTGATCCCGGCCGGATCAGGCACCAGATCCCGCCCGGATCCGAAACGCCGTAACATTTTGGATGTGGGCCTGATGCGTAGCCTGGTCACGGCCGGATTTAGGTAATAAGGCAGCCTGATATGGGCCGTTATCTCAGCCGGATGAAATTTTCCGCTCGGGTTCTCATCTGTGACCATGGCCTGTGATGGCAGGCTTAAAGGCGTAAATCACGTAATGTATATACATGTATATATATATATATATATATATATATATACCAGTTTTTACGTTATTGTGCGCTTACTGCGCTTTCCTTGTGGTATCGCTCCCCGATAAAAAGGTTATATTAGTGTCGAAATAAATACTGATTAAATCAAGATTAAATAAATATTTAATAGTGTTTAAAGTATATTAATAAAAGTGAATGTGTTTTTTTTTTACGTATATGTATACACTGCCGATCAGGTCCATCATATGGCTAAAATAAATTAAGACGGATTACTGACATATCAGATAATTTATCACGTGAGAAAAGAGATATTAATTTTTGTTAAGTGAAAGTGCGAATATCTTTTATATTTTGGTGATAAAAATATATATTTTTTATATCCTCACTTATAAACAGCCGCGTATCTGATCTTGTAACTCTACTCAATGTGAATCTTGTGATCGTGACACGAATGTGTATATATTACGCAGTTTATTTACATACTTTACAATAAAAATATATTGAAAAAAAAACGAACTTTTTTTTTCAATCCGAATTTTTTTTCAATAAAAATTTTTCAAACAATAAATTTTTAGATTATTAAGTCCCTAAGTCCCGTTTCAAGACGTTTTCGGGCGTTGTCACCTACTTATAAATGGTTAATAAACAATGTAAACAATAAAAATGCTGGATGTACTTGGCAACTGTGAGTTGGATGATTTGAATTTATTTAAGAACTTTTTGTGAGGATTTATTTTACAACTATTTATGTTTGACATATTTTTATAAAGAAAAATAAAACGATGCAAGGAAATGTACTTGTCTCAACTTTTTGTACACCATTTATGGTGTTTTTTGGGGGTCATATTAGACTAAAGAGAATGAGTCGCTTATGCGTCGAGAGAGTACGAGCGATTTTTATTATTTGTTGGTTTCGACACGCTCGGGTGGTAAGAGATATTAAGCATGACTGTTAATCCGTTACTATCTTAGTTGCTACGCGACCTCAGTTCATGTCAACCGATGTTTTACGAAGAGTCACTATAATATCGTAGTAGTTATGCGTGTATTTCGAGTATCGAGCATCGACCTTCGTCCCGGTAAACGTTGAGTGTGAGAACATGAAGTATCCCTTTAATAATCCTAAAAATATATAGATCCAAATCGTCCCATGTTGAATATAGACCGATTTGCCGCTTTTGCATGGGAGCTACAAACAACAAGATTTAGTGAAACACTGGCTCGCTCGAAACTGCTAATACAGGAGAGAATTGCGCCGTTGCCACGATTACAGCGTCGCACTCTATACGTGTAGGGGTCTTATCCATGCATGAGGTGTGATTGTGTAGAACATACAGAGTGTACAAGCTCTGTCAAAAGTTTCTAACCAACAGTATCATAAAAGAATTTGGTCTTGCTGTACACTGCCATCGAAACTTTCAGCTGATATGTGTACCTCCAGAACTAGCTTAAATATGAAAACTAATCGACCCGCATGTATATGAGTATAACCTCTTATGTGCCAGCGCTCGGTGATGAACCACCCGTGCCCGTAAATTACGGTGACAAATGATTCATCTGGTAATACGATAAAAAGTCATCCTGAAAAATGCTGATGGAAGGCCACCAGTTACAATGGGCATGTTGAGCATGGCGAAGAGGAGAAAGAGGTATATGCCCATGTCGCAGGGCTATGAAAATCAGACAGCAAGAAGACGAATACCAAGAGCGAGGATGAGGTGGATATTTCACATTTGGGACCTTTCCAGCGACTATATCTCACACTATCCACTGGATAGAGAATCTGGAACGTTCAATGGGGGCTAGGAAACTTGCGCAACCGTTCGAAGGTTCTCTCTGATGCCCTGCACAGCATATATAGCTATAATATATAGTAATTTAATTGAGACAGAAGAGGAAACGAGACATGCCTAATATGAGTAAGACTCCGCATAACGCCTCCGAGTTCCACAAATATCTCTATCTTCTCATCGTTCGAGATACCCTAGGACCTCGATTTAACAGACAGTTCCCACCATATCGCATTTATCGATTCATTTTTCGCGTGGTGGGAGATGGTAGGGGACGCTTCAAAGACACTAGAACCTCGATTTAACGGCCAGTGGCGGGACCGGCTCCGCATCGCATCTTGTTGAATCGCGGAGGCGCCTCCGCGATCAGGCCCGTAGCACGGAGTGTCAATGCGCAGATAGAGCATGGGCGGGCGTACACAACCTCGATTCAACAAGATGCGATGCGGAGCCGGTCCCGCCACTGGCCGTTAAATCGAGGTTCTAGTGTCCGCTAGTTATTATCTTGCTAATCACTGTTTACTTGGCGCGCTCTGTTACGAACCACTGCGTTATATGTAGCAATGCTGGGAATTGAAAAACCGAGGACGGTAAACCCGAAAAGACTGCGCGTATATGTCCATTATCGCTCGATCAATTTCACCTATTTCCACTCTTTCACAAGCTTTCCTCACCCCACACATTTCACCCGCATGTGTAGCTGCGCGGGAGAGGTCATTGACTCTTTTGCTGTGCGCTATAAAAACCCATTTCCCCGCTGCTAGAGAGTGAGGATCTACTATAATGATAAGGGTATGAGAAATCAAGATGGGATGGTAGAAGGTTTCCTCGCAATTTCGGATTCTCGCGTGAGCTCTGCACAGCTAGCGATGGTGTCAATTCTCTTGTGATATGTTCGATAGCTCTCGTGGTATCAAGAGAAAATAGGAATGCATGCATCCGCTGCGTTATCCATCAACACACTCTCCTACTCGCCCAAGATTGGATATTGAAAGATCTTTCACTCTCGAATGGATAGGAAGTACGATATAATTTGGCCAACATCGATCTTATAAATACTCTTATTATTTCATAAAATATTCGTTAGAAATATTACTCAAAATAACATCTTTCCTAGACGATGTTCGGCGGACCAAAGAAAAAGAGAGACCCTAGAATATATAAGGGAGACCCTATAAATGCAAAAGAAGAAAGGATGGCCACGAAATAAGGGACTGGCTCCTGTGCGGGCTGAGAGGAATCGGGTTGAGGGTTGAGGAGAATAACGGTATGTATTGTACAATGTACATTAACCGGGGAGCAGAGGCGTATTGAACGGTAAAGAAAAATAAAAAATAAAAAGGTCGAAGAATTGAAGAAAAGAATGTAGAAAGAGGAGAGGAAATAGGAGACTGTGTCGAGTGACCGATGCAATGTAAGAACCAACGAAGTCTCCGCCGACCTCGTTCATGTATATAAGCTGGTGCACATTGAGTGAATAATACCGAATAAAAAGACCGTATATTTCAATATGCTAAAATTATCGAGAACTCCTCTTCCATCGACTTTTCTGTTCTGGACGTCGTGGCTCTTGCTTTCTTCCCGAACTCTGGTCCACGTTCATCCTGTCTCCTTCCAAAATGCGTACATAATCCGAGAGCTGATATCTCTTTCGTTCGAGGACGCTACTGTTAAGTCCTACTGTTTGCTCGACAGCTATAGTACGCAAAATGCTATTGTTACGTCCCGCGACTTTCGGGACTTTTGCATCGATTTGAGATTACGTATATCTTGTAATTGTCAATAAAATTCAATACGAGGAAAGGGACCCGGTCATACGAGAGAAACGTTTTTATTTCTTTGGAGAACTCGGATAGTTTGGGCTGTCTTCGTCGACACGAATATGGTCTCAAGTGAGCATAAATTATCGAGACGTGACGCCATGGCGGCGTCGATATCGCAGCTCTTTATAACAAAACGTCCATCGTCGGGCGTGAAGAAAAACATCCGTCGATGCTGAAGAAATCTTTGGCCATGGCATCAGATTACTCAGAAGTGGTGGGCCTTTGTGCACAACGAAAAGCAATGTGCATGGGACACTAATACAGGCTGAGTGCAAAGTCTTTGCCTTCGTGAGAACCACAGGCGGTCTCTTTGGGTGTGTGTGAGAAGGAAAGCAGGAGAGACAGAGCGTGTATGCCTCATCTAAAGCTAAGTGACCGGTGATCCTCTTTTTCCTTATCCCCGAATGAAGACTTTATGAACTGAATTCCCGAAAGTACGTGAGTGAACGGATGTAAAAATGTAAAATCAAGAATGAGCATGGGTACCTGGGTCAGGTCATCGGTGATGGTAAAGGTGGCGTTAGATTATAGATTATTGCATTTAAATGTTTAATTTTATTTTAAACTAGGTCGGGATTTCCATGAATCGAAATTGGTCGAAGAGAAGAGAATTCTTCTTTGAATCTTTGTTGTTTTTTTTTTCTTGCTCCGAAATTATGGAAGGTTTTAGCCTTGTTACGACTTTTTGGGAACGGCGTCTGGAAAAAGTCATCGGATAATTCTCATGGGCGGTCTACATGAGCTCTGCACGTGATCGATAAATTAACGCAGTGGTCGAGTCGAGGAGACTCGATGGAAGAAAGATTTCGACGAAGCACCCAATCATCGACGACCAAAATTAAACAAACTTTTGTTTATGCTTGGACTGTTATTGGACTCCAATTTAATGAGCACTGAATGTTTATGCTGCACGAAGAGAACGCCGAGTCTATAGCCAAAGAAAGAGAGCAAGCAGCGCTTTGTCCCAAGTCCTGGGATTCGGAAGGCGTATGTCCCATCAACATACGAATCCAAGCTCTCGCCTATGAAGGAGGGGCGACACCAAAATTCGGCATCGAATCCAACAAAGACCCCAAAAGCGTAGCAAGCGCATTATTTAATTAACGTTTTTCTTTTAATTAAAAATGATCAAATTCAAAGATTTCAGGAGATTTCGTAATGCATGGATAAAGGTTTATGTGGAAATGAAAATTGTGAACGAATCCTTTTTCCTAAAATAATAATTACGAGATTGATGAGCAAATGTTTGTGTGATAGTTGCGTGAGCATGAGATAGATCTTTCCTGTAATGACAAGTAGGAGAAATGATAAAGCCGGAATCATAAAATTGCACAAGATCCGGAGTACATAGATATAATTTTTAATTGTTATAACAAATGTAGAATCTGAATAACTGGTTAATAATTATGAGAATTTTGAGTAGTTTGGATACGCTAAAATAATTTCCTTTCGTATAATTATTGGAAAGAATTAATTATAATCCAAAAGAAATTGCATGTCATACACCATTGCATCAGAACCTCCGCATGGTGAATAATCAAAAAAAAAAAAGAAATAGGAATGAATGGAATGAGAGAAAAGATCGAACGAAATCCAGAGCGAGAAAGATACAGAGAAACAGAGGATAAGTTGTCACCGAACGAGAGTACGAATGAGAAAAGACGCATGGAAATGTACGTGTATGTATGTATGTGTGTGTGTGTGTGTGTGTGACATCGAGAGCCTATGACGGGTCAACGCGTGGCCCACAGGAGAAGTCAAATGCAAGCATGGAGGGATGAGAAGGAGAGAGTGACCAGAATGAAGAAGAGGGGTTTACTCCTCCGCTGTGTGGAACCTCCAAAACGAGGGATAGAGTGAGTGAGAAAGTAAATACGAAATATGTATGTATGAGAGAGACAGAGTGAGCGTCTTCATGAAAAGACGGCGTATGTGCGAGAAATTCGTTTTCTGATCATTAGGTAATAATGGAATAATTATTATAAAGGAATGCAGGAGTGAATATTATATTATAAGGATGAATTCGTGTTAATCATAAGTATTAATTTTCGATTATATAGATTCTAAAGGATCATTGGGGATGCGAGGTGGAGGCGGCGGAGGAGCCTGGAGCGTCTAAGGCGTCTAAGGGCGTACCTCCCCACCGCCGAAACTAAGCCATCCTAGAGGACCCTATATAAGACCGGGTAATGAGCCCGCGGGTTGTTCGTTAGAATCGGGAGAAATCTGAAGTAGGCGGAATGTTCGTCAGAGTCGGAAGAAAATTTTAAGTAACGAATCGCTGGCAGTCGGAGGCCAGAGTAGATCTTAGTTTGAAGTCGCGGTATGTCCGAACGTACAGAAAATCCGGAGAAATTCTTACGCGAAATCGCTGTCCGTCGGGTCAGATTATTATCATTTAGCCTCATTTTCATTTTTTTTTTTGAATTTTCCTGTTGTCTCCGGAATACCGTTTGTAGAGTATTAAGACCATAGACTTGTTTTATCTTTTGTTTTCCTTTCAAATAAAATTACTGAATCAGTGGAGATTTATAGTATTGAACTATTTCTTTTTCACCGGTTATTTTTCGTTCCATTTTTCCACGGTTTTCTTTCATTTTCGTCGCTAAATACCGCTATCAGCTACGTCGGATTATTCCAATTTGCATCCATCTGTCTGTCAGCATATTCGCCTCTCGTTGTCATCGGTGCATCATTTCGTCTGCTATTACCATTGTCTGTGTCAATCATCACCGTCGATTTACCTTTGTACCTGTTTCGATCATCAAAGTAGTAAGTATTTTAAAATGTTTTCTCGCATGTGTCAGTATATTTTCGTTCGTGTTGCGCGGTGTCTCCGACCCCGGTCGACACCCCATGACGGCTCGAGTCCCGTAACCGAAACTACCGGGTTACTCACTGTTGAAGGTCTATGAAATATTTTCGTTGTTGTTTTCCCTTTTCGCGTTATCCGTTTTGTATTAGATTCCGATTTTTGTGTTAAATTCAGTTTTATGGAGATTCAGATTTTTGGTGTTAAATTCAGTTTTATGGAGATTCAGAGTTTTGGTGTTAAATTCAGTTTTATGGAGATTCAGATTTTTGTGTTAAATTCAGTTTTATTGGAGATTCAGATTTTTGTGTTAAATTCATTTTTTTGGAGATTCAGATTGTTGTGTTAAATTCAGTTTTGTAAAAAGTCATGTCAATTTAACTTCAGTTTTGCGAAAAGTGTCTGATTAAAATTGATTTCCCAATTTTATCTTCCTCATGTTTAAGTTCAATTCTTTGTCCAATTTATTTTGCGTCCTTTAAAATTATTTTTATTTTTGGTTTTGTGCAATTAGATTATTTCAATGTTCCGAGTAAATCATTCCGAAAAACCTGTTCGTGTTTCAATCAATTGTAGGATTATTTTTCGTGTGAATTTATTTTCTCCTAGGAAGTGCTCATGTTTGTAAATTCAGTGAAATATGTGCGAGTTAAATTCATTTGAGTCATTCACGTTTTGTTCCGGAAAATAATGGATCAATAGTGTTTTTTGTGTTTATCATTTGATATTCATTTCTAATATAAATTTTATGCATTATCCGTGGTTAAATTCATTTTCGGAGATTTTTGAATTTCTTTGAGTGATTAAAATTCAATCGAGTCGTGGTTGAGTAAATTCTGTGTTGATTTTTGTTTTTGTGAGGGTTGTCAATCGACCATGGACCTTTTCCAATTAAAGATAGCTGTCGTTGTAATAGGGGTCATTTTAGTGCTCGCGATAATTTCGTTTGTCCTTGCAGTTTGCGCGGATAAACCCCAGGAGGCTTATTTTGAGGATGGCCCTGTAGTTTATTTTCTTCCGCGTCCGTGACAGTTTAGTTCCCGTTCTATTCAGAATTTATTTAATGCGATCATACAATTTTTGTCCCTTTATAATACGAGTTTATTTGTCCGATTTTGCCGAATTACAATTTATTAGTCTTTTCCGATGTATCTCGCGAAAATTAAAGAGTTTTATTCGTGAGATTTTATTTTAATTTGCCATTGTTACCAAATTATGCACTCTCCGCCCATCCTGAGCAATTTTCCGCAAGGTTAGGCTCAAAAACAGGGCAATAACCTGGCCAATTCCGATTTTATCTCGAATAACGTGTTAAAGGGAAAGCCGCGCTTTTCTTGGCCGAGATGAGAAAAATCGAGGGTCAGGACGTAACACTATAATGCAATATAATTTAGCTGTAAGCCTATGTATTCAACTAGAGTAGACTAGATGCATCCGGTATATTATATATTTCTTTTATATCGCATAACTACCCCAATCTATAGTTACATGATTTGTGGTTTTTTTAGTCTTTAAAGTATGGTATTTTTTTATGTGTACTCAGGAGTGCTTTTCGCAACATCAGCGATTAGCGATTTTTTTTAAATATCTTGATCTATCTTGAAACTATCTCGGAATTGCGAACGCAGAAAAATAGTTATCATAGAATGCTATAACGTTGAATCAACGTTACAGAGTGGTGTAATAGACTGAAATTCAGGACTAACTACGGCAATCGCTTTTTAGAGAAGTACTTTGTTATATCTTGAAAACGCAGTATTGCGAAATCCGTCCATAAATCATTCCGTTTGTAAGATATAAGTTTGTTCCGAAACTTCAATATGTCTTTGAAATAATTGTTGTGTATTATGGTACTAAGGAGAATTTTCATGTAGAATTTTTACTCCTTTAAGAATGGACACTGAACTGATAATAAACGCAACAAGCTTATCTCACGTCGGGATCATCGTATCGTGTGTACGGAAACGCTCACTCTTGTCAAATTCTAAATGCAGTCAGAACTCAATTCCTCATCGATCGTTGGTTTGGGTAAGCATCAGTCACTTGATTATTAGATAAAATTACGGTTGTCCTTGTATTTTGCTCTTTCATAGATATCAATCAGTCTCATACGAGACATTCCGGGCATAAATTTCACCGAGTTCGAGATGAAAAAAGCGTAGTTGGCTGTTTTAGAAAAGCGTATAAGTGCAACATTTCTATATCGTAGGCCACTTTGTTTGTAGTAAAACTTTTCAAGTGATTTTACTAGGCTATACCCGCGCGCTCGTGTGTTGGTGTTTTCTTTCTCTTCCAGCTCGGTGAATGTGAAAATCCAGCAGGCAAGTGGCTTGCTGGAGAGAAAAGAATTTTTCGCAAAGTTCAAAGAAAGTACGCGGTGGCGGAGAGGCCATTGCTGATACGAAGCATACAGAGGAAGTAAAAAAGAAAGAGCAAGGGGAAAAAGAAAAAGTCAAAGCTGCGGTGCAGGATGAGTATTAGTATTGGAAGCCCCAGGCTCAGTGTGCGTGTGCTCCCGAGAGCGGTTAGCGAAGTGGAAAAGTTGGAAGCGCCGGGCGCACAGTTTAACTCGGTAAGAATCGAGATGGAGTCTCCCTATCCACCACCTTCACCATCCTACGTTCTCGAACCCCTGGACTTTCACATTTTTGAGGAAGGTGAAGAGACTTCTGAAGTTTCGCGATACCGTCAATGTGATGAGCCACGCAAGATAAGAAAAAAGAGACAAGAACAGAAGGACCATTGGTTGCGTCTTAACTTTGAGCACAATCGTTCAATTTAAATTAAAAATATTCGGATTAAAACGTTATTTGAGATATATCGACAATTTTTAAGTGTCCACGCTGGGCTACGAATTTAAAATTAATCGTTTATTTGTATCAAGAGACGCGCCACCATCTTGACACCATATAACGAAAAAAATTTTTAAATCGAGAGAAGTGCCAAAATTTCGAAATATTACTACCGCACAGCAGCTGTCGCCTTCAGGTTAATATCCAACTTATCTCTTTTGACAATCGCGTTTTTTTTCTTAAGAATCATGTTTGCCAAATTGATCCAAATGATACCTCGAAAATCAACTTTTCGAGTGACTTCATATTTGACATGAATATTGTTAATAAGATAAAGCTACAATTTTTTATATAGGGTAATGCATTTATCAATTTAAAAAAATATATTTATAGATTGTTTCGAATTAAATTTCGTTATTGTAACGTGAACAAATTTTTTTTGCTGGACATAGCCAAATAAATCTTTAGTTATTGCTATTAAATTTTTGATTCAGCCAACTCAGATTAGTTAATTCGTACCTGATATAAGTTAGCTTAATTTGATTTTTAAAAAAACTTGGTATGAAGAACTAAGGTAAAAGTCCCAATAGCCGGACGTGTACCAGTAGCCGGACACCCCATGTTAAACTATACCTACATATATACTACTATATAGATCTAGTTTAACATGGGGTGTCCGGCTATTAGGACGTTTACCCTAAGCGTTTATTTTCCAATTTACAACTAAAGATTATCAGGCATTGAATTCAGTCTTAAATCTCAATATAGTTAATAGTCATAGAGCGTCGTGATCGGTGGAAGCTCGACAGCATGCGAAAAATTCCGAGTCTGCAAATTATCTCACGTATCTAACGCTGGCAGAGATTCTTCCAGTTTCACAACTGACTTTATAGTCATGTAATATTTTGTCTCCGTTCCGTACAGTACCCTGTTTCCGCTTCTGTTTCGACTGAACGTATCGTGCATGAAAGACGTGCGTGATGTACAAATAACAAGTGTATCGGATTCTGGTACAGTAGATGCATGGCATGAGAGGAATTTTGTAACAAAGAATCGCGACTCAACCTCGCCTCTCGGATAGCGCAAAGGGTGCGCGTTGTTTTAACTCACCTCACATGGAAACAGGGGTGAAAAGCGGCTGGATTGTCCTGCGGCGAGAACTTCGGTAAAGCGCCGTGAAGCAGCGCAAGTCTCACCACCAGAAGTATTCCGAGCTAGAACATAAGAGAGAAAAGCTTGAAAGAATGCGACAGCAAAAAACCGGGATCCGTGACACGGTAAGTTCAATTGCTAGAATAGAGACATAAAACATATACACAGATATACGTGAGGGGTATAACAGGTTTTTTTGCACGTGCACGGTGGATAACTGAGTGATAACCAGATGTTGAGACGAAAGTTTTCTTGGGAGTAGAATAAAAACTAATTACTAAATTGGTAGAACAGCTTGAATATGCTATAAAATGCTAAAGCTTGTATAGCGAAAAATCACGATGAAATTCAAGACCAGTACTCAATTCAATTGTAGTGGCGTAACAGATCCTCAATGATTCTCAATTGCCACCGTTCACTTTCGATATCTCTATGGTTTCCTGGAGAGTGTTGAAAATCTTATTATATTCCCTAAATACATCAAAGCCCTGTATCCAGGGACTTAGGGTAGGGTGAGCTAAGAAACCCTCCTCTTTAATTCATGATGTCGGCGTCGGTTGGCTCCTGACTTTCACCGACCGGGTGCTATGGTCAATATCTGGATCTACCTCCCTCTGAACTCTCACATCTATCCATGTTCGTCACGTATGGTATCTACCTCAATAACCCGATAGACGCCGGTCAGTCCAGACCACTCTTTTCTTCGGCTTTCAACATTCTCTTTCCTCGCCCCCGGGGCGTCTGGACATTGTGGATGCGTTCCTGGTAGAGACGAGAGGTGGCCTCGGGAAAAGGAGACATAAAAGTTTTCTCGACAACGTTCGATTACTCTAGGTAAGAAAAGCCGTGATGGATCTACAGGGTTACGGATGCTCTTTGACGCGGAGCTTATTCGCATATTCATGGGATCGGAGTAGATGGACACCCTTGGCCGGTATCAGCATTACGTAAGAGATGACGCAGAAAACCATGATTCTCATATATGCACATTCGTACGAAAATGTATGAATTCGTTTCAAGACGTGTTACTGGTGAAGAAATTATTGAAGAAGGAAAATACGAAGAAGAAAATACAGGAATATATGACACATGAAATGGGGCAATTACTGATGTAGATGATCATAGATGAGAACAGGAATAGAAGTTGCCATAATATATCGATGTAATAAGACCGTAAGAAAAATAACTTCCTGAGGGTAACAAAAGAAAACTTGGTACCATAAGGACCACTCACATTTTCGTAATTCAATTAAAATTTGCCCTTTATGCTCATTAATAATTGGTCTGCTCTCGTTGTTATGCCATGTGGAAAAACGTTACGAGAAGAAATAACTGCAGACCGAAACTCAAAGATAAAAAGAAATGACACGATCTTTTGGGTGCCACGTGACAATGGAAAACAATGCTGAAGTATGAATATTATATTTTTTTCCGTACTACGTTCTATACGTTAAACTTATTCCTCCTGCGAGAGGACATTTATTTGCAATCTTTCGATGCTATACGCTAATCAATAAAGTGGTGCATGCTACACGATGAACGACCCAAGCACAGGAGACGTGATTGGAGAGAAGCACATTCCAGACGTTGTGTCACGCAGACTGTAATAGCGTGAGGTATGTGGGATAGGTGCCAAGGGTGCAGCAGGATTGTTGAAATTAATTCACCCTCGAAAGTGGTATACCACACATCTACAGCATCCGTGTGCGACTGACTGGTCTACAATTTGGCCTCTGCGATCCTACTTCCATCGTTTTCCAGCACATGCTGCTTGGTAATAGAATCAGCTTGTGAACCAAAAAGACGTACTCAAGATTTAATGGTGCATCGTAAAGGCCCTACACTATATCGCAAGTATGCAGGGATTTCGTAACGCATTATTGAATTGAATGACCTACGCTTTTTTCTAGTACTCTGAGTCGAAGCGACAATCCCGAATTCGCTGAAGTAAATCACTCCGCAACTTTTCAGTGGAAATAAAATCATGAAAAGTCACCTCATCTTTCTTGGGTCAAGAACTGGGTGGACTGGGAGGTCTAACGAAACATCTAGCTATCTATAATAAAGTTAATACTGTTAAACCTTATTTGGCCATTAAATTAATACTGAAATAAGGCGCTGTATGTATTTAGAAAAACAACGTTGTAAAGATGTTTGACTTTTTGTTATTAATCAAAATTAAGAGCAGCAAACTCTGTCAGGATTAATTTTTCATGTGAAATAAATTTCAGCAAAAAAAAGTCCAAAATTGTAATAGTTAATTTACTTTTTAGTAGATTATTTGGTCAAATGTGATTCTAGTAATTATATGTGTTTTCTTCAATTGTAGTCAATTTCACGTAAAATAGCTCCGATCGCAAAAGTACATACGAACTCGAGCTTTAGAGAATAAATCATTCTATGAAATCTCATTTACAGAGAATAGGCTAAAAAATCAGAACAAATTATTATGATTTTCAAAAATAATTTTACCCATAATGCCTTCTGTAAAACTGTTATAAATAATTCTTTTTAAACTCCAAGATGTGAAGACTGAATAGTTTGTCAATGGTTCAAGACGTGAAGACTAGGCGATTTGTCTGAATGGTGGAAGAGCTGGAAACTGGATGAACGAGAATATCCCGCCCGTTCAATAAAAGTCTTCTTCATGCACCGCCCATCATGCTGCTATGTGGAAGATCTACATTATGAAGATGACATCAGCGTGAGAAACTCATATATAAGAACTGTGGCTGCAAGAGGGGAATATAAAGAGGGTATGCGAAATAGAAGAATACAATGCATGAGTGCTAATGCGAAATGTCTGAGTCTCGTTAAAGCCGCGCAGATTACGGAAGGCTGACGAGTACTCGTGAGACTGCGAATAAAGAGAAGAGTGAACGGAGCGGAGAAATAAGGGGAAGAAAGCTCGAGTGTGGTAAATATATATGTAAACTCGTAGTATATATGCATGTGCACTCAAGTTCTATGCTTTTGTTTCTGCGTTTCCGCGGCTGATGAGTATATAAGTGTGGTAATGTCGATACTCGTCATACCATGTAGTGGCTGCTGCCTGCTCATCGAATATGTGTAAAATACGCGTCACGCTCAAACACGTTCGTATCTCCATTGCACCGGGTCTGTAAGTGTGCATATGCCTATGCTTCGCCCTTTCACCGAAACGCGCTTATTATTTTCACCGGGAGATATGTATGCATTCTAGTCTAACAGAACGAACGAACATTCGCATGAAACCTTAAGAGGGTGCGTAATACAATACACCTCGTGACATCTTTTTTTCAATTGTTTCATGTACGTGCATATAGTTGTTCAACGCAATTGAGTACTCAATATCAGTGCATATATCGGTGAACTTCCAGTCTCACGACAGTACGCGTAAGTTTTCCCCTCGTATCAGCAAATTATACACTAAGGGTGTCCATGTGTGGAGGTTTTGAATTTCACTGCATATCCCCTTCAACGAACTAATGAAAAATTTTACGTGATAGTATTATCATCTGTTGAAGGGACTTGGTACCCACTTAGACCTCCCTGTGGAAAGAATGAGGATGGGTAATGACGAAGACAACTGTGTCTGCTTCGATTACGTATTCTTACGATGGTAATAGTACAAGATAGAAGAGTAAAATGCAAACGGATGAGAATGAGGGAACGATGTCCGATGTGTATCGGACGTGGGGACGGATTTTACTGATAAAAAACCACAAATCGATGTATGGAGACGGGTTTTTGTTTTATCCGGTAACTATAGTGTTTCTCCATTGTTCTATGTAATTGGGTGCGCATCATACTGAGAAAGTAATAAAAGTGTGGATGACTCGCCATGGTATTCTAAAACATAACAAACCTGGATGAGCCTTCGCGGCAAAAATGAGAAGAGAGAGAAAGAAATCGGCTGCTATATGAATCCTGCAGGGCTTCCGTGCACCAATGACGATTGCATATGTGTATATTACGCACGTGAGATATAAGAAGATTTTCCGTTCCATCATCGGCTTCGCCCTGTACTTTCATGCGCTTTTCCGTCTCTCCCACTCGAATCACGATAATAATCCAAAACATATTACATGGATTCATGTACAAAAGCTGTCATTTATGCTACACGAGTGCTTTAAAAATATCCAATATAATGATCGATGGACGAAAAATCATAGAATTATAACTGCGATGTTTAGATAAACAGAAAGAACTGTTTTCTCATGTTTTTTGACACTTTTTTTTCACGTGTAATATCTCTTCCGTGCTCCCTAATTGACGTATTTATTTTCTGGTTGTCGTGTATTTGTGGTATACCTTTCACATACGTCATGCTAATTTACCGATTGCACTCGTTATAATCATTGAAGGTAACTCACCGATACAAGAAGAGCAGCGGCACGTCTCGAAAAGTGTCTTGACTCATCGTTCCATCTCGCCTCGAAGATGGATCTGTAAGAAATAAGATTGACATGACCATGTTTTCGTTGTTACTTATAATTTTTTTCGTGCGAGATACCGAGGGTATAGGGTAACACCCGTATACGAATGTTGATCATATGTCGTGAAGTTTGTCAAAGGGTACACGATAAAGATACGTGGTAGGGTGACTTGATATACGAAAAGAGAGAGGCAGAGGCTTCAAATATTTTTTCGCTCATTTATCCGTGTCGCCGAAGGGACGCCGCGTTTTCTATTGCGAGTTCCGTCGCTACCGCCCTGGACGATGATATATCGATGGTAAACACGCGACGTATACGGGCAAGACTTATGGCTTTTTTTTTTTACGTGGATAACATAACGGTTAAACGGTTTTTATACCGTGTCGCTTGATGTCAACAGTCATATTCAGAAACTAAAAAGGAAAAAATACGAGCGATGTCATTATGCATCACGCATAATGAAATAATGAGAAAAACGAGAAATCGAATAAGTACGACAATGGACACAAGGATTTGCGACTGTTCGGTGCTTTGACGCAGTAGATATGTGTCTATATAGGGACATATGCATATAGTGCATCTCGCCACTACTGCTGTGGTGTACATGAATTGAGGATCCGTTTGGGTTTGCTCTGGTTATATATGAGATATATCTGTATCCAATGGAACATATTACAGTCAACGAATTGTGGCAAAGACCTCTTCGTGCAGCACGAGAGAAGCTTGTACATTTCGTCGAATGCCGCAATAATTGGCACGAAGTATATATATTCTGCATACGTCACGCCGACGAGGTTGAAGCCAGAACTCATGTACATATACATCTAGAGACGTGTTTATCTTTATCAACGGAGAAATTAACGTTTCCAAATTCGGCATTCGTACCGCTATACGTATCGCTTTAATTGCCGTACCGTTTATTACCCGAACGAATAATGATAATATACGTGTGAGTACGAAAGTTGTGAATAATTTGAATTTATCCACATGATTTCAAGGAGTATTTAGAAAAACGGATAAGAATATCTCTTGAGGAAATACCAAAGGGTATAATGATTTGTACGCGTATGTAAATATAATAGAATTTTAGCGAAGTACAATTTTGTAATAAAATATTTTTTTCTATTATACAAAAACGCATAATGGTATGAAGATTGTGGATCTCTAGATATGATATGACTCAATTAGTGCTAAACTCACCTTTTGACAGAGTGCCAGGAATGATAAAGATCATACAGGAGATTCAGCAGGAGTATCATTACACCAGTTTCCTTGGCCAGCATCGACAGAGCACCGAGAAAAACGCTGCTCCACACATAAGTTGTCTGCTGACTGCAATATAAACAGGGAAAACAAGAGATACACTCAGATGAGAGATTTCAAATGTTTTTTCTAGGATAGTACAGTAACGAAAAAATAAAAGATATACTAGAATTATGACGACTTCGTTTGTTGCTGTCATTTTGACTATATTCAATATTATTGTTCTCCATATTTTCGAATGAATGTATGTATATAAGCCGTTTGATATCGCTCAACGCATACATAGAGAAATGTATTTGTTGGATTGTGACAATGCTTGAATAAATGGTCCTGTAGATCACACGGATAATCGAGAGCGAGATAAAAATACCGATAAACAGAGAAGAAATTCCTGATGCACTAGAAAATTGATTTTAAACGAAAACCAGTCTCATAGGTATATCACCACTCCCGCCCCCACTTGCTGCCCTCTGTTGGATGTTAGTTGTCTCTATATCCCAATAAATATATGTCCCGTCACGGGACAATTATTTATTTGTTACGTGCGTAATGTATGAAACAACAATTAATGTGTCGTCGTGGCTTAAGTCGCGATTTCAATCCCCACAGCCGTGATAAAAGTACTTCATATATAGATTAGCACGCAGGGTCCTCTGAGTTTTTTTTTATACCGAATAAATATTTAACGAAACTCCAAAATTTTCGAAAAATATGCGTCTGAGGGAAAAAATCAAAAACCTCTAACGAAGGTCGAGGTATTTGTGCTTTTAATTTTCATGCCAGGTGGTCCACATTTAAAATTTAACTTGATATTTAAAAATGTCGTCAACTCAAAATGAAATTTTAGAATTACACAAAAAATACGTGTATGGTGTTCAAGTGTTACATACAAAAAATTACAAGTGCCATCTGATGAAGGACCTGGCCCTCCAACATCTTTTCAAGCGCAACGATAACCATCGCACCCAATATGCACCTAAGTTTTGCTCGGAATTCATGCCAGAGTGATAAATAAACTTGTAACTAGAATTGGCGAAATAAAATTGTAATCCAATGTACCATTACGTTATTACCACGAAATAGATCTCGCCCTCCTGAACTTTTTCACAACTAGGCACATTAATCATATAAAAACTATCTCAAGGCATACCGCAAGCATCGGATGGATGGGAGTCATAATATTAAAAAAGTTTTCGTCTTTCAGCATAGCTGCATACATAGTAACTGGGATAAAAAAGAAAGTTCTCGCTTAAGGAGAGTTTTTCACGACCATCGAACTCTCTTTGCCTCCCTACGTACGATAATTGAAGTGCACCCTCTCACAACACTGCATCGACAAGCATTGGCAGCCTTCCGACGATTTTTAAAATAATTTAGAAACTTTTCACTTACGGACTCTGCACTTTCGTTTCTCATAAAGGAGCTTTGTGATGGGGGAAAAACATGCGTTTTCGAGATTTCATTACCAATATGTTTAAAATTTTTCAACAAATCGAAAAATTACATTTAAAAAATATCCGTACTCGTACGTGTGTGCCAAGTACCAAGCGTCTTTATTTAGCCTATTGTTTTGTATGGTAAATCTATGATTCAGTTGGTGTCTCTTTGTTTATAACCTCACAATTCCATCAATTACGAAACTGGGTCAGTACTGTCATCAGTACAAATGCAAGGTCATCATGCAAAATCAGGAATATGCACCCATGGACCTTTTTCATACTCGTTATTTACGTGCTCAATAAACTCCCGTTCACAGAAGTCATTCTGGATTATGCTACGCGTGCATCTTTATCAGTTATTAGTGCATGCTGTCCGTACAATGCGAGGTTATCTGGCGGGAACAGTTGTGCTAACAGACATGATATAATCCAGCGACCGTTTAGCTCGAGTTGCACCTGTACCATGTGTTAACACATACTGTATGTGTATTTCGCAGACACGGACAGGCGCTATCGCGGTTCTGCAGACTGACGCATGTGCATCAATTTATATCAAAGATCTAATTGTAAGTGGTTAGATTCTGGGTGTCCGTCTGAAACTACTTCCCCGTCCCGCAACAGATACAAATTAGGATTGAAGACGGTTCGGGATTCAAGTCCTTATTTAATATTAACAGACACGAAACGCTTTAAACCACGAGACAGAATATACGATATGATTCATAATGCGGTTACAGCCTTCTCTTACTATTCTTTGTCCAATTTAGTCTAACCATGCCGTGACAAATTGCCTCAGAGATACAAATTCATTAAATAGAAAAGCCTAACCCTCAATACCATTGATCTACTTCGGAGTTTTCGTAATGTTACTCACAGTGCCCGCTCATACTTATACATCGGTATGGTGTAGATGCAAGAAATCTTGTGAGAAAATCTCCGTGTCCCGAAAGCTCTCTTTTCACGAGAAAAAGCAGACGGTAGAGTTTCGTTACATGCCCCCTTTCTGTTGCAAGGGCTCCTCTATCCAACGGCTGCGGGTCACAGTAAATTAGTTAAGTTTATAATTCTTTCGTCACATTTTTTCGCTGTCTCTCGTGCTCCTCTGCTTGTCTTAGGACAACAGCAGCAGCACTCATGAGAATGAATGACCTACGCTCTGTCCAGGCGTCAGGCAGGCGTCGCCATAGCGTGGTAAAGTGTCGTCGTGACCCACCCCCTCTAGAACAACCATCTACCCCCAACCCCTCAACCCATCCCTAAACTTCTTCCAATCCTCTCTATGTGACGTATGGGCGGCGCCCAACTTTTCTCAACTCGTGGCTTCGCGGAAGCGAGCCAACTCAGGAGGAGAAAACGCGTCCACGCGCTAGTGGCTTATTAGATTATTCACGATTTTTTTTTTCTGTCCCAACCGCCTCTTTCCTGCCCTATTTTACCACTATATATTATCTCGTTGCTGCTTGAGCTTTTTCTTAATAATTTATGCTCTCCTGTACACACCGCTGTGCTGCTTCTGGCTTTTTCTACCTAGCATCTTGCGCGTTAGCTCAAAAGGCGCTCTCTGGCGTCAGAAAAGATTGGGAGAAAAATCCGGAATTTAATACGCGCAGTTATCTATTGGATATGTAATATGATTCAAGTGTTCAGATAGAGCACGCGATAACGTTGATCGAAATAAGCTGATTTCATTTATCCTTATTCTCTGCCTCTCAGTTTTCTTTCGGAACGTACACTGAATTCTCGTACAATCAAACACAGAGGGTATCGTCGTGGTTTATTTACATCATAATACGTATATATAAACTACACGTGAAATACAAGTTGATGGCCTACCCTCAGGAAAGTCGTTTACTCTTACAACGAAATATATTTGTTACTTGATGTTGCTAAATTTTTCGTAAACATAACTGAAACTCTAATTAATAGTGCAAAATATCAATTAATTGTTTTATTGAAGATGAGTACGGAATCTCAGTATTTAGAATTTTTGAAGGATCTTTTTGATAAAAAAAAAAATCGGAATGTTTAAAAAAAGTCAATGTTCGAAAATGATTTAAAAAAAAAGCGAGATTTCGAAAAATTGAACCAGTGTAATTTATGCTCTCAGATTGGAAAGGAAAAAAGGTGCAATGCATATCATAAGCTATAAAAAGAATTAACGTATATTCTCGCTACTTGAAGCCTCACACATTGCTTGATAAAATACCACGATAGCACTTGCGAAATTTTACCACGTTACATTATACTTTTGATGAATGATACATGCGACATGCGACCATAAGACAAAATAATTTTCCAGGAGAGCATACAGTAAGATTAGTCAGTGAGCCATCTGTTTGAAAGATTTCGATATATAGCTATTCGAACCTCAAAGTGAACTTTGTTTCGTTGGTCGGAAAATACCATAGCAATCGGTAAATATTAATTTGCATCATACATTTTCCTGTAATTATAGACACCGCTACCCAAATGCCAGAGCGTAAATGTGCTGTTTATCACTTATTTTTACCATTCGGCCAAGCAATTCATACTATTTCTTTCTGTATTTATAAATAGATATATATTAACATGGTCGCTTACCCGTGATAGGCAAGGAACGACAGCAAAAAAAATATGCAGGCTAGAACATCAGCCCTTCCCACGATTCCAGTAACCTGTAACAAATAGAAAAGGAAATTGTCTTGTATTTCTCCTGTTTCGTTGTATCAAAGTCTCTGTTTTATTTATCTATTATTCCTTATGTGGGAGGTCGGTATACGACGTTTTATCACTGTCAGGGCTGGGTAAGGAGGGGTGACAGTTTACTGAAGATGAGAATCCGTCACATTCAAGTCGATTGGGTCTCGAAAATCGTTTCATACACAGCCAGACGTGGCTCTCGAGCTCAACCCTCGCTCGACCCAGTTAAGATTGACCCAGTTAAACTTTTTGGGTGCGAACATTTTGGCATCTCCCCCACAAATAACTTTAGAACATAACATAGAACAACTTCAGAATGAAGAGGTTTACGTTTCTCTAATATATAATGCGAGATGTATGTTATATACAGCTGCCACACTGATTCGTGGAGGAACGGGGCAGCGAATTTTTCAAAGACGTGCTCACAGGAAAGACTATTAGTTTTACTTAGGCTTGGTATCCTATAAACGAATGTATAATAGTTGTTTGAGCAAATGTGCCTGCAGGATTTGGATGAGACGACAGCCAGGAGTTGCGGTTACCTTTATTCAGATGGGCAGCTTCAACTATGCTTACAGCCGAAGTACTGAATGCCGAACTGGCGTTCAGAGCTATTTTGATAAAAAATATCAGAAATTCTTTTGCCGGAGGTAAATTTAAATTTTACTACAAGCACGTGAGCGATTTCTCCGTGTAAGAGTTTGTGTACAAGTAATGCGTACTCATGTACAGATAGATTTCTGGTATGAATGCATAAAAAGTTGGAGTACGATAGTAAGAAAAAAAAGGGAAATTAAGAATAAGGTAAGAACCTGTGAGGGTCTATCTCATTCGGGTCGTAAACCTCCTCGGCCTTTTAAACTTTCACAGTGCTGATAGTGAGCAAGCAAAAATCAATGAAGCTGGTTATCGTAAGTGCATACCAAGGCACGTACCTCACGTGCGCGTTTTACGCTGCTCCGTCGAAATCTGGTAAGTCGTCGCTCATATAATTTTGGATATATATATATAAATACATTTATTAGTGGCTATTTATATGCTAGAGATTTCGACCGTGGAAAAAAAAATTGACAGTATCAACGTTGAGATGAACGAATGAAATGTCCAAATTTCTCAGCGTTCCTCTCCGAATATGTTAAAATATATTTTTATTGAACTTTAAAATGTAACGATAATTGAGTGTCACTTTTAACGAAATACAAATCCAAACGACAGTCAGCCCTTGAATGATATTCTAACTTATTGCGAGCCAGTATTGATATTACTATTAAATAAATGTAGAACCATCAGAACAATGTGAAAATTGGCCTTTATTCAACGGGCCCACCACAGTACCGTTTATGAATACGAGCGATATATAGGTATCCAGTGGTATGAATCTCACAATGCTTCGTTATACCTCGTTACAGGAAACTCGGATCGATCAGTATCAAATTTCACCACTATATATTCCTAGTATTCATTGGTATAATTATTGATCTGTTAAAAGTGTAATGGATACGTCAGGGAGAGTTCGGTTTCTGCTCCACGTGGATTGTATTCAATTACGATATTTTACCATGCGTGCGCACGCTTAGTCTCAAAGTTTTGCTTCATATAGACCTGCATACGGTATTAAAGTGTGAGCGTATAGGTAATAGCAGAGTGACGGCTGTAGTATAGAGATCAAGTGACTCCTCTCGGTCGGATGTCTCGATTTTGCTGCTGGTAGTTTGCTCCAGTTTATATAACCACTCTCTCTAGTGTCCATCCCCTCATCGGCAGCTCGTGGATGGAACTACGTCACGTGCAACTTCATTACCTACCATCTCGCTCGTTCAGGAGTTCTAATTAATTATATGTAGCAGAGAAAGTGAGTAGGGAGTTGGCTCGTTACTTGGCAAAGCCACTTCTGACGGTGCCTTTTCTCATGCTCTTTCTTCCAAGCTCTTACGCTACTTACTCTTTCCCGCACAACCTGTTCTGATTCTGCCATTGCACGATGAGTCATATATACCACATCGTTTATTTATGGAATAATCTGCTTATCCGTCTCACACTACACTCTTTCACACCAACGGTACAATGTGCAACAATACGTTCTTCATTCTCCCAGCGATGAAGCAATACGTACGTTATATTAAAAACGATTTTTATTTGAAACTATTTGGTAAAATACCACGATTCACGCATTAGTGACTGAATTAAATTGATTTTATTTAGACTCTTATGTTTAAATTAAATGTCGTTAAAGTTAAAGTAGTAAAAAAAAAATGTCGTTATGTTTAAATTAGGTGTGTTTCGGCTGATGTCATATCAATCTCGCAAATCGATTATTTTTCTAATGCCTCGCTTTTTGCAAAAAACTTTAACATCTCAACTCAAACTTCTTAAATTAAACTTTGAACTAAACAGCCTAGCTAAAGTTTAACATCGTAAATTAAACTTCGAACTAAATGGCCTGGTTAAGATAGTGGGAGAAAGCCTGTCCACAATCGGGTCAATTGCGTAGGAATCATTCATCGAAGAAGACCTAATCTTGCGTACTTGCAGGCTGCGAATAATCTCTCATGTTTATTTTCATCGACGTTTTTTTCTTTGCACATTATCACGACGAGAAAATTCAGAGAACGGGAGCCAGTATTTATCAAAAGTTATTGTCTTTCCATTTTCTCAATACCATCCACACGCGCAATATGAGCCTTACGATCTGATTGCAGGAGTATCGCAATTCAACCATTGATATGGAACGTTCCTCCTATTCGTACATACTATATAAGTACGATAGTGTATGCATCATGCCGTATTTTCTTAATCGATTCGATGTAAAGGTGACGACTTCTCAATACAGACCTGCCGAACGGCACATAATGTCTCTTATCGATGTGCTCCCTTTCGTTGCTCCGCCCTTTTGCTCGTATTTTCTCTGCGCTCAGCGCTCTATTCTTACTTCATTTTTATCATTTTCATCATCGTTGTCGACTTCGTTATAGTAGCAGATAGACGTTCCGGAGTATAAGATCAGCTAAAGTTGCATTGTTCCTCAGTCTCTTGACTGCACGAGCGTATTAGCCATGTTTATCCTCTCGAACAGATATATTTTTCCCTCGAACTCGCCAGAATCTAATATTTTAGAGTTTTGTGTGACCTCTAAAATATTCTATATTCAAGACTTTCTCTGAATCGGCTACCAGCCCCAACAGGGGAAATTCTGGAACACGTCGTTTGAAGCACATCGGGATCGTGACAATGTTTTGCTACTTCTGGTTGTATACTACTTATAGGGGCACATATACATTCATATAACAGCACTATCTATACGATAAGCATTATGCACAAGATATTGATCGTATAGTATACCCAGGGCTTATTACTAGCCATAAGTGCACATTAAATTCTCGGTATCTTTAACTTCTTATCATATTCAACCGGTAATACATTTTTGCTCTCTTGAGAAATGGTCAATGTCCTTGGCACAGTGTCTAAAAATTATGAAATAAGAATCGTTCAATGCTGCTTGGGGCACGTATAAAAGTGTATACTTGAGTGTGTCAATGCCGTATCAACAGTTTCAGAGTAATTTCTTTTGTACGATTAATATCAACATATTGTTACGAATATTTGATTAGCATTGAGAGATACACATGATGTTAATGAAGCACTCAAGCAACTGCTCACACATTGACAAATTTGCAAACGAACGGACAATCGACTGCACAACGATCGTAATGCTTAGCAGTTTAAGCTTAAACCATCAATGAGTATGAGGATATCACCTATTCGGGGATACCAATTAATTTCAGTTCGTTACAATATTATTATCGCGTCAGAAGTACGCGACGATCTCAAGTAAAATATTTCTCCAAATAAATTCATTTGACTAGCCATGCGTGAGTGATTATAACGAGGAAATCGAGAAAATAATTATCATAGTGACAAATTATATTTGATAATTTTTCTGTGCACAAATGGAGATCATATCTGGTGCCCGTGACGTAAAAAGTGCGAAATATTCATTACCGATTACTACAATTCTGTCATCAACTACTTATCGCAGGCGCAGTTCGTATGTTGAAATCGATTGTCGAACACTCTCTCGAACAAGAGGCTCGTTGAGACACACCACGTACTACCCCACGACAAGGCAGGTTGTTTGAAGAGCTGTCAACAGACGGGGAATTCTCGGCGTTGGTGAGAATATGCGACCGCAAATTCTCGTAAGCGTCTGTTACTACATTTGTATGTATATATATGTACATATACATTATACATCGAAGTACCCGGAGGGGTTCAGGTTTAATTTGGTCTGAAACCGCGGGACCGTGAGCTCGGCGATTCCAAGTCTCCTCTTTTCTGTCTCCTGTACATAATATTTACCGTATGCATGTGAGCGTGTGCGCGTATATGTGGGTGTGGTCCGGATCTCTTTTGTCCCCTACAATCGTGTACGCTAACGGGCTATCTCGCACCCTCCCCATCAGCATGCCCCATTCTTTTTATTGACCCCGCTGAAAGTTTCCGCCTTTCTTCTTACGCAGTCTCTTTTTTAAGGCAATATAAACGTTGATCCACCAACAACGTAAAAACAATGTAATTGTGTCGTCCACCCCTTTGCTTTCTTACAACGTAGCTTCTCAGTTTCTCTCTCTCTCTCTTGGCGGATTTTACAAAGCAAGCTGTGATATCATCGTAAATTCAAGTTTCTTTTAGTCTATAATCGAATTATCTCTTAATTCTTTTTTTAACGTTTCTTGATTGGCTCTTGCTAATTTGTCCCAAAGTTGTCCAGGGCATAAATAATTTAACCAATCAATATCTAACTTTCTCTTTCTCTTTCCATCACTTCTTCCTGGTATCCTTGATTGGGTCAGTGTTTCGCATTCGGGAGGTTTTCAAGATCTGCTTTATGTAGATGTGCACCGGTGAATGCATGAAACTATACTGTCTTCAGAGATACGAGAGAGTGCGAACTACCGAAAACTAAATACGCATACAATACATTCGGAAGATACTTTGTGCGTGGAAACATGTGCGTGTGACATGTATGTGTGCACGTATGTGTAGAGGGTATGTACCAAATTAACGTGATATACTTTCGCTTCCCGTCGTGAGAGACGAATATTTGAGCAGCTACTCCAACAAGTCTTTTCAAACTTACGTACCATGTCGGCTTTATTAAGCCAATATTTTGTCAAGTTCTTCGTTCCCGAGTACTTTTGGGTTAATCACCAAATGCGCTACGTATAATCAAACGAAGTTTGAGGCTGTCGAATAAAAATAATATTCGTGAATATATATAATTGCAAACCGTATGTTCTTGACCGCCGAAAAAAAAGTAAGACACGTCACATTCGAGTAAGTTTTGAATGCATAACATTATAACGATAATAGGAAATTATTCCACATCATAAGATGATCGACTTTACCTCAATTCGCCCAAAGGTTTTCCGAATCAAATAAAATGTATTCGATCAAATCCAAATTTATTCTGTCAATATGCACTGCGACTTTTACTTTAATGCAATTAAATGATGTATGATTTCAAAAGAGCAATATACTTATTATACGATAAACGTAAAAAATACAATACAAGAAGGTATACCACAGATTTTATAATGCTCAAAAGTCCAATCGTGTCTAAGAAAGTTAAAAAAAACCATTGATTTACTCGGAAAATTCCAAGAAAAATTGCTATGAATGGTTTATTCGAGACCAACATTTTTTGATAATTAAGCTTTTTTTTTGTTTATAAATAGTTTTACAAATACTGCTATTAGAAAAATTATTTCCGAATTTCAAATTTAATATAGCCTGGAAAATGTTCATTAAGAAATTTCGAAAAAAAAAAAAAAAAAAACGGACACAATTAGTTCATGAGTAGTAATAAATTGTCACGGAATTAGACATTTTAATATAAAAACGGAACATTTCATGTGAAAACGTACTTCCTTGAGAAATTTTGAATCAATTCTACAGGGAGTTCATAAGAATAAATCAGGCAACACGGGATTAAGTGATTAATAGCTTTCATTAGGTACTCAGTTATGTCTAATATATATAGTGTCTCCTTCCTCAGTTATCCCATAGTTTCGTCATGATGAAAATTTCACGTGCTTTAGGATATACCACAGGCACACCTCTAACGTATACGGGATTTCGGATGCTGCTCGTGCAGTTTGAAATTAGGTGACGTTAATTCAAAGCGAATATCGCGAGGAGTGAGCCATGTGTACGTATACGTGATCGATTAAAATGATCCTTGTGGCAGAAATCCCAGCATTGACAGTGACAACGACATGTGGTGAGCATGTCGCGCGGTGACGTGCTGCTACATAGAAATTATGGATAAGCTGCGACGTGTGAGCGATAAATATCGATGTATACATACTAAATATCAGCAACGAATAATTCAGTGCCTTTTTCTTTGAAGACACATAGAAAGCGTCTTATTCTTTTCATTAATGTGGAGTATTATGGAAGCTGTCTCGTTGGTAGGGGTATTCTATGTTATAGTGACCAATTTGAAATATTTTAGAAATTAAATATTCCACTGTATAGTAATGTGAAATCATAGGAACTCTCAGCGAATTTTTTAGCGAGAAATTTAATACCAAAAAATGAGAACTTAGCACACAGTCGTATGGGAGAGCTACTTCCTCAGCTTTTCATGCACATATTTCACACGTTGGATGATTAGATCGTTCCGATAAGAAAAAGTTGTTATTTGTGCATTAGATCTTAAGGATTCCAACGAGCCCAAAAAAACCTCGTATCACCGGACATTTGACAAATAAATTTTACGAAAGTTATGGCAAAAACAGACCAATCCGAAAGTGATTCACTCTCCCTCGGTGAGGGTCGGCAACACCGCATTCCCTACCATATACTACACAATATATGAGTGAGTGGCACTTACATTCCTATAAGTTTTGAAGCTGTTTCGAGCCAGCGCAATGGATTTCAATTCTTTTACATATATGGTGATAAGTGCATAATTATTCTACTTGTATAGTGACTGAGAAACTGTATCTTTTATTAGATCAGGTTATATTTTCACATAAATGTACTGTAATTAGTATTACCATTTCTATTTTCCTTCATATTCTATACCAGCCGACATTTAACATAAATCGAATCATATATTACGAATGTTATGTAGATTCATGGTCAATTTGGAGGTTAAGACCGTCCGTACGAACCGACTTGTATGCACAAAAAATGCGGTGTTTCCAAGTGATGCACTCACTTAATAGAAAATTTATATCTACACCTGTTGATACTCCGTTAATGTTAAATCAACTCAGTAACTAAAATTAAGCCCATCATATAATTTATCTACATTTCAACCATTTTTATGCATATAGACGTATACCTTAATTGGTAGAATTATTTTTAGAATATCAGAAACGTCGATATCAATTCATTTTAACTGCTGGGTTGGTGATTGGATACTCATTTGACCTCGATGCCACGAGACAGCCTCTTTAAATTTTCAGTGAAGTGATATAGAAGCCGAGAGCTTACACTGATAACAAGAATGTATGTAACAAATGAATGTAATATGTAGATAGGTCCTGGTATAACATATAAATAATGATAGATATGGTATTGCGAGTATAAAACCTTAATGCTGGATAGCAGCGTTTGTGTGAATGAAAATTAATGTGTTCCTGAATTTTATACAACTTATTTCTGGTAGTATTTGTTATCAATAGTATATCGTTGAATTCAAAGTCCGATCGATATCCATTACACTTTAAGGGGAGGACCAAGTGAAATTTCGAAAAATCGACTCGAGAACCTGGTAATTGAATTTGGTCGTATAGATGGTCTAAGCACAAAAAAAAAATAAGAATCGACGGTCAAATCTCTTGAATTAAAATGATATTTCACGGATAAAACTAGTTAATATGCCTTTGAGCCTATGAAACACTTGTGAATTGCTGATTAAATTCGTTTTAAAATATCGGATTTTGGAGATTTCACTTGAGCCTCCCCTCAATACTTTCCCGAAACGTTAGGCGTCGTTATTGTACACTCTGTGTTCAGGCCTGCATATATACAATTAAGCTATATATATAAGTAGTATATAAGTATATACGTGTAATAATTATAAAATAACCGTCGGTCTGACTCATGGTATTTTCCATGCCATGAGGAGAGGCAATCCCAGGCCAGGTTTGACCCTTGGGTGTTTTAGCACCATAAAGAGTGCACATTTAATCCTTAAAGAAAATCACCATGGGTGGGACGGTAGCAAGAAAGGGGCCTCTCGGCTGTGACGTTGACAACGTTGGGTTTTTCCTATCCCTACCGGCCCACGCATGGAGATACCTGGCATTGCCTCTCACCCTCTCGGGCTCAGACAAAATACGAAGTTTTAATTGTAAAGAATTTTCTAAAGCAAGTTAGTCTTGTCGAGTATTCGCGTAGTAATACATCTCTCCTCCAGGGTGAACTTGCACCCTCGGAGTATCGACGCGATTCATTGAGTATGATACGTATACTCTCTTATAATATATTTGTCTAAGTCACTTTGCTTAGCTCAACACATTCATTTTTCTACTCTATACGTATGGATATTCGATTCATTAGAATTTAATCTCCCTACCTCTCAAATGTAACAATGATAATCCCAATAAAGTACGTTGTTGTTTAATCCTGTCATTCATTCACCACCAACACACACTGAGAAAACAAATCGCTGCAGGATACCTAATCCTGACAAAAAACAATGCAAACATTTTTTGGTCCTTCGAGCCGGATCCACAACGTAGTGATCCAGAGACAATATCGGTGAATAGTTCGCGTATAGTGACTTAAACCACGTTTAATAAACAATTGTGTAGTGATAATCGTTTCGTTTAGTGAGCAATAGACAATCTACGTTAACGAACATTTATCAGCGGGGTAAACTTATACCATCACAACGTGCAAACAGCCGTTTCTTCAAACACGTTCGGGCTACTAGATCCGACAAAAATTATCAGCCACAATGGCGGACTTATCCGCAATGAGGCAATTCAGGGGGGCGATCAAGGGCAAGGTGACGCGTCTCGGCACATGGCTCGACAGTTTCGATCCACTGACAGGTGACTATGGAAGCCTGCTATCACGGTTAGACCAAGCCATTCCTCTAATGGCGAACTTTGACGAAATTCAGACTCGCATCGAGGCGGTCGACGAAATATCGAATCACGGGGCAGAACGCCTTGAATTTGAAGAATCCTACCACTCAATTGTAGGCAGGGCAAAGATGCTCCAACAACGCCAAAACAATACTACACCCATATCAATGGCTTCGTCGCAAACTCCGTATAATCACAATGGCGGTATCAACTCTCACGTAAAATTACCGCCTATGAGCTTACCTACGTTCGACGGTAATTATGACCAGTGGCTAAAATTTCGTGACACGTTCAAGGCATTAATTCACGATCATCCGTCAATGGCAGATATACAAAAGTTCTATTATCTCGAGTCCTCACTTAAGGACAGCGCAGCTGAAGTGATCAATTCGTTAGAAGCGTCCGCGGAAAATTATAAAACGGCGTGGGAAATGCTAACAAAGCGTTTTAACAACACGAAGCTTATGATCAGTCGGCAATTCCAATCATTGGTTGAAACCCCCGCGCTACAGAAAGAATCCGGTACAGCATTACGACAGATGCTTGACCACGTTCAGAAGCTCTCGCGATCCCTGAAGATCATGCAGGCAAATACGTGGGACGCATTGTTCACTTACCATATCGTAACCAAGATGGATAATACAACCAAACGCGAGTGGAAAATCTTCACGAAAGACATCGAAATGCCGACGGAAGAGCAATTAATAGAATTCTTAGAAGAACGGTGTTCAATAGTGGATACAGACGTGGATAACAAGGCCGCAAATAAACCGAATTCCTCCAGTGATTCGCGACACTTCAACTCCAGGCGAGGTAATCATAACTTTACAGGTGTATCAACAGACTCTGTAACATGTAAGATGTGTGAAGGCTCCCACGAAGTGTTCAGGTGTCCAGTGTTCCGAAACCTATCGGTCGTGTCGCGTACAGCTGAGGCTGGAAAACATAAACTGTGTATGAACTGTTTAAGATTACATAGCGGAAAGTGCTCGTTCGGTCGCTGCCGAAGGTGCAACAAATTTCATAATTCGCTACTACACGTGGATTCTAATCAGACCACATCAAATTCCAGAGAATATAGCACACCTACGCAAGACCCAGCCCACACGCAGGTTTTTGCGAATAACAGCCAACTGGTAGGTTCTACCGGCGGAGCCAACACGGCTCAAGCGACGGTCCCATTTACCGGAGCGGTAGGAACCAATAAATCCCAGGTACTTTTATCAACGGCATTGGTTCTAGTCGAAGACAGGTACGGGAAAACACACGAATGTCGAGCACTTCTCGATTCCGGTTCCCAGTCACATCTAATAACTAGGGAACTCAGCAATCGTCTTTCTTTACCTAAGGAGCGATTTGCTATGCCGCTTGGTGGTATTAATAATACGTCCACGAATGTAAGTGAACGAATACAGCTGACGATGCGATCGCGACAATACGCCTACAAGAGCACGTTACCGGTCCTCGTCATCGACGAAATCGTAACGCAGCATCCGACAACGTGGATTGACGCTCAATCGTTGCGTATACCTGAGAACCTGACCCTGGCTGACCCAACCTTTAGTCACCCAGGCAGGATTGATCTCCTCATCGGCGCCTCAATTTTCTGGGAACTGACCTGCGTAGGTCAAATAAAATTAGCCGGTGGACAACCTATCATGCAAAAAACGAAATTGGGCTGGATTATCTCCGGAGAGGTTCCCGTTAAGCAACCAACCAAGTCCCAGATAGAAAACTTTTGCGGTTTCCTTACCGACGAACAAGTGGATAATCGGTTGGACCGTTTCTGGAAATTAGAAGAATGCATCGAGAAACCTTTCTTTACACGTGAAGAACGAATCTGTGAAGAACATTTCTACCAAACTCATGGCCATGACGATAACGTCGAACGCAACAAGGGCGAACCGTGTCAATGGAAGACGTTTGTTGCCAACCGCGTGTCGGAGATCCAAGAGCTAACAAATCCTGATGCTTGGCGCCACGTCAAATCCGAGGACAACCCTGCTGACGTCATCTCACGAGGTATCGACCCTCAAAACCTGGAAGGGACTACAGCCCGGTGGAAGGGGCCTACCTGGCTCTCTGAAGGGTCAGATCTCTGGCCACAATCACAGGCATCTCAACCCACGGACATTCCCGAGTCCAAACAACAGAGTGTGGTATTGTTAAATATAAGTAAAGACTCTGATGAACTATTCAATAGATTTTCTAGTTTGAAGAGGCTAAAGCGCGTAGTTGCTTATTGCTTGAGATTTAAGCACAACACCTTGAATCGCGATAACCATATATCTGGACCTGTAACGGTCGATGAAATCAACAGGGCCCTCAGCCAGCTAATCAAGATCATGCAAGAGCAAGAATTTCCTAACGAACTCAAGTCCCTCAGACTAAAAAGGAAGCTGAATAGCAATAGCAAATTATTATCGCTAAATCCGTTCATAGACAAGGATGAAATTATACGACTAGGGGGTCGATTGACAAATTCTAGCCTACCTGAAGCTCAAAAACATTCAATTGTACTGCCAGCCAAACATCGCCTAACTACATTGATCGTTCGCGATGAGCGCTATCGCCTTTTACATTCCGGGGCACAAGCATTGCTTGCCTCACTACGTACGCAATATTGGCCGCTGTCAGGTAAAAATACAATAAGAAGTATCTTGCGTCATTGCATCGTGTGCTTGCGGAATCGACCTAACACTTTAAATCCATTGATGGGCGATCTACCTGTTGCACGAGTAACACCTGCACGGGTATTCTCAAAATGCGGAGTAGACTACGCGGGCCCATTCACAATTAAAATATCGCGTAACAAGACAGGAAAGGCCTACCTGTGTCTTTTCGTATGCCTCACAACAAAGGCCATTCATTTAGAGGTAGCAGTCGACCTTTCCACCACGGGGTTCCTCAATGCTTTTAAACGGTTTATAGTCCGTCGCGGTAAGCCATCCGACATGTATTCAGACAATGGCACGAATTTCGTAGGCGCGAATAACGAACTAAAGGAACTCGATAATCTCCTAAAGGACGAGCAATATCGCTCAGCGATCATGAATTACCTAACGCAAGAATCTATCAAGTGGCATTTCAACCCACCTAATTCACCCCACTTTGGAGGTCTATGGGAAGCCGGTGTAAAATCAGTAAAAACCCACCGAAGAAAAATTGTCGGTAGCGCGTTGCTCACATTCGAAGAATTATACACGACTTTTAGCCTGATTGAAGCGTGCTTAAATTCGCGACCGTTGTCACCGATCTCAAACGATCCTAACGATCTAACGCCTCTAACTCCGGGATATTTTCTAATCGGAGAGCCTCTTACAGCGCTACCTCAACCAGACTTGCTTGACGTACCATTGAACCGTTTGACCAGGTACCAACGTATAACGCAATTAAAACAACACTTTTGGTCACGTTGGAGTCACGAGTATTTATCAAATTTGCAGCAACGCCCTAAATGGACGCGAACGCACAAATCAATTGACCTACCGGGCGCACTCGTCATTTTGAAAGACGATAACGTTGCTCCGATGCAATGGCGCATGGGCAGAATAATAGAAACTCATCCAGGTAGAGATGGCCACACTAGGGTAGTAAGCGTAAAAACACGTAACGGTGTAATCAAACGAGCCTTAGCGAAAGTATGTGTACTGCCTCTAGATGAGTACGAATAGTCTAATAATATTAAAAAAAAAAAAAAAAAAAAAAAAAAAAAAAAAAAAAGGGCAAGAGACTACGTACCTTCGTTTATAATCATATTTCTTTTGTTACTTCTGTAGTTTACTTCGTTGAAAGTATGTCCTTTCAAGGCGGGCGGGATGTTCAGGCCTGCATATATACAATTAAGCTATATATATAAGTAGTATATAAGTATATACGTGTAATAATTATAAAATAACCGTCGGTCTGACTCATGGTATTTTCCATGCCATGAGGAGAGGCAATCCCAGGCCAGGTTTGACCCTTGGGTGTTTTAGCACCATAAAGAGTGCACATTTAATCCTTAAAGAAAATCACCATGGGTGGGACGGTAGCAAGAAAGGGGCCTCTCGGCTGTGACGTTGACAACGTTGGGTTTTTCCTATCCCTACCGGCCCACGCATGGAGATACCTGGCATTGCCTCTCACCCTCTCGGGCTCAGACAAAATACGAAGTTTTAATTGTAAAGAATTTTCTAAAGCAAGTTAGTCTTGTCGAGTATTCGCGTAGTAATACATCTCTCCTCCAGGGTGAACTTGCACCCTCGGAGTATCGACGCGATTCATTGAGTATGATACGTATACTCTCTTATAATATATTTGTCTAAGTCACTTTGCTTAGCTCAACACATTCATTTTTCTACTCTATACGTATGGATATTCGATTCATTAGAATTTAATCTCCCTACCTCTCAAATGTAACAATGATAATCCCAATAAAGTACGTTGTTGTTTAATCCTGTCATTCATTCACCACCAACACACACTGAGAAAACAAATCGCTGCAGGATACCTAATCCTGACAAAAAACAATGCAAACACTCTGATAATTTTATGTTTACGATTTACAGGTTCTTTTTTTATAGTACACGAGCTGGCTCTTTATAAAATGAAACTCCTCATGGCTCTTGGTGAAATGCATGCACTATGTGTCTAATACGATATACGTAGTATAAGTATGTTCACAGCTTTGCCATAAAATTACCCAAGTTCTCATTCATGAATCTAAAGGTGTTGAGTGTGTCGTAAAGCCTTTCTCATCGAGAGATTGATAAAACACACACGCGAGTTGGTATGGGGTTTTTTTGCGATGGTATGCCCTTCGAGAGAAGCAAAATCAGGGTGACGAAGAAGGTACTTCTTCGCGAGCACTCAAAGCTGAAGGGTGCTTCGTAGATCCACTTGTAACATGGAAACGTTCGTCCATGCCCCCCGTATATATAGAGTTTTCCTGTTTTGCAGAGTCGAATCACATTGCTACTCTCTTATGGTTCTTAATTCGCATCCTTACACTGATCCCAAATCATCCACCGATTTTACGTATTCTAATGATTACCCAAAACAGTGGAAATCCTGTAAGCTCTTTATTCGTTTGTATATTCCAAGAGTCCAGATAGCTCGAAAAATTGTTTCTCTTGGTCTAGGTTATTATTTCTCCAAAGAGTCAAGCATCGACTAAACAAGAATTCCTCTTTTCTTTTGTATACGCCCAAACAACCTAATAATCGAAGACGTCCAGTACCCCGAATGGGACTTTAGTGGTCGAGCTTTCGCCATTCACCCCTTCCTATCTACGCTGGCTTGGTTCTTGGTTTCACCAACATTCCAACAACCGCTACATACACTGCTGTAAGTACTATATTTCGCTTACATTCGCACTCTCATGCTCTCTATCTTTCTCGCAAATGCCCTTTGCTCTCCGTTCGTCGTCTCCAGACCATGCAGCGAGCACGACGGGCGTACATGCTGGTATATAACGACGGGGAGTTGGCTATACTCGTGTAGCGGCAATATCCGTTAATGAAACGTCCAACTGGTCGTGAAACGGTGCACGCCGACTTGGAGCTGTGCAGGGAAAAAGACAGACAGAGAGAAAGAAAGAGAGCGAGACTGAGAGACAGAAAGAGAAATAGAGCGCGCACTGACCACGACACCGCAGTCGAGAGCTCTCTCTGGCCACCACGGTCTTTTCTCTACTTGCCCTCAATTACTGTCCGCGAAGCTTCCGAAGCTTCGAGAGCACTCGCCAACTTTCACGGAATAAACGCTAGGCCAGCCTCGGCGTGTCGTAGCTGCCACGCTTTCACAGAGATCCCATGGGGACGCCCGGCTATAAATGTGTGCGTGCATGTGTGACTCTGTTACTCCTGTCCGTTTCCACTGTTGCCAATTCTTGAGCTTCTTCTCTTTCACTTCGTCTGTATCTACTGTTTGTACGAGATTTCAATACATATAGAACTGCACACACCCAAAACAAGTACATACTTACTAATACCGGCATACATACTTGCTACCTTAAGCTACGACATTCCAAAGTTTGTCGTTTAAAGTTCATCTCCCGAGACATTTCTATCGGTCACCAGAAGCTGCCAAACAACACGGATCAGCACAGAGATCGAGGCGAACTTGGTGACCGCACAGAGTGCAAGTATTCAAAGCTAAATGATGGATGAAGAGAGAGAGCGAGAGAGAAAGAGAGAAAGCGAGAGAGAGAGAAAGAGAGAGAGAGATAGAGAGAGAGAGAGAGAGAGAGAGAGAGAGAGAGAGAGAGAGAGAGAGAGAGAGAGAGAGAGAGAGAGAGAGAGAGAGAGATAGAGTTATCGAGTGTACCCTCGATATTATAGAAAAATATCTAGCGGCACCGCCAACATTACGTGCAAAATTCCCAGAGTGTAGAAGGTGACGTTGAGAGGATGCGTTGATCAAAATTGAGTCAATCACTTCCTCTCAGAGGAGCTATCAAGGCATCGTTGAGAAAGATATATTCATCTGATTTTAATAAACATTGAGCCTTTCATTTAATTTTATTCATTGGGTGCTTCTCAAACGATATCTCCTTTGAATCACATTCATTTGGTTCGAATCTAACAAACTCCATTTAAATTAAAACACATCTGTTTTTATGTTTATAAAATTTCAAGTATCCTCTTCGCCGCTTCTATTCTACAAAACGTTAGAATAAAAATAATAAAATGGCCGCTGTAGTTTATTTGCGACCGTAAAAATCTGCCTTTATTGCGCATGGGTCTCTCTTCGCTTTCTCGGCTACGAGCCGAGTTAAACTGGTCAAGTATTTACATACCGCAGAGACGTAAATGCATGCAGCCCTGAGTTACATGCGTGGTAAAATGACGTTCATCGGAAAAAACCCAGCGGAGAGCTCAGAATGTACTATGTGGTCTTAGGGTCAATTTTTTCACCAACGGATAAAGTTATCCGACAGATATTCTATGCTTTTAGCATGAGTTATCTGGTGGATAACTCTATCCGGAAGATAACCCAAAGTGAAAAAACTGGGCATTAGAGGACGAAACAAGGTTAGGTACGTAATGGAGCAGAAGCTGTCGGTGTTGCATCAGTGAATCTACTGTATACATATATATATATATATATTTAAAATATTTTGCGGGTTTGTCAAAATGTGAGAAAACTCCGACGCTACAATTAGTCTACCTAATAAATAATACTGCGCTGCACTTTTGAGGGTTAACAGTGGCATAATAGCACTTAAAATTGAGAACAGTTTGTTCAATTGCATATTTTGCAACTTTTAGTACTAAAATTTATACGGAATTAAATTGGGAGATAATCTATATATTATATATTATAATCTTACCGTATCTGGTATCTGTAATAATCTGTATATATAGCATTAGGAGAATCCAAGAGGGTATTGAAATTAAGTTTTATGCCAGCTCACCCCTCATAGATATATATGTCTCTTTTGTGCTTCATAAAAAAGTGGTATGTGACTGTGTAGATAAAAATTTTATAATGTGGCTGCAACATGCGCGAAGACCGATGAAAAGCGTGAAAAGTGGCAACCCAGAAACATCGCGTAATTTCGCTGCTGATACAGATGGGACCTTAGTGGTAAAAGTTGTCAAAAAAGAAAATTGTGGGAGACGAGCGAGCTACGTTGAATTAATGTATTCGCTATGACCCGCAAAGCCACTCAACATCACCGAGAAGTCTGCCATGGCCGGTGGTAGAACGAAAAAAGGGGTTGTGGTGACATCTCTATAGAGAGCGAGAGTGAGAAAAAAAATGAGAATATGAAAGTGAGTAATGCAGAATATATGAAAAGGCAGTGGTAAACAAGAACAGAGCTATAACGAGGGAGAGAGGGAGAGAATCTGGTTGAATTCGTGAAAATTCTTTTTCCCTTATCGCTAGAGGAAAACCACAATTTTATCCACTCGTTTTCGTCGACGATGACGAGGCAACGTGCGACGAAAACCGTTCCTTTCATCATCATAAATTGAAGTTCGCAACGGTAACAAGCTCCGAGTTTGCAATGATACCACAGAAAGAGACGGTGAGAGGAGAGTGTGAATATGCAGCATTTCGTTCATGCGCCCTTTCGCCATCTCTTCTATGGAAAACTAATTGAGCACATAGAGGATGTATATGCCGTCAACACGTTTTCGGATTGATTCGAAAATATTTGCGAGCGAATGAACTTCTGTGATTCATTCAAAGTGGATTTGAGTCTTCTGATATACAAAGAACAAGAAGTTCCATGAGTTAATGCTCTGTCGTTTTTCTCTCTTACAAACTTGAGCTTCTACCGACAAGCACTAAATAATATGACAGGTATGTGCTGGGTGCTGGTATTTGGGTGCTATTTTTTTTTTGTTTCTTCAACGATAAAAGTGTTGACTTTCATTTTAAAGAGCAGTTTGCAACGGGGATACTCTAGCAAATAATTATAACTGAGATGTGCCTCATTCGAAATTTGTATCTAAAAAATGCAGTACCTCTTAGACCCAATTCGACAATGCCCGCTTTTTTATAAGAGAAAAACCGCTTTTATAGTGGAAGAAAAAAAATTGACACTCTAAATATGTATCTAACGTATGGAATAATTATTATTATTCTTTAAAAACTCCAATATTTATTTTTTTAACGGCAGTCATTCACATCCCTGTTGTTCGGGAGAATCGTTAACGATATGTTTTCTTTTCTTATTCGAAACAGTGAATAGTCTCGATTGAAGTTTCTTACCAAAATTCAGCGTTCTCACATCGGCTGATTTTTCATGAAGTGAAATCGAATGTGGGAACGGTTTTATTCTCCATAAACGCAAGTATTTAACGTGTAAGATATCCGGAAACGATGACGAGAAGTAAAACGCTTGGCTTGATTGCATGCAAATGTCTATGAATCGTGCACCAGGAGCACCGGATAATTCTTTCGAGATCGAAAGCGCGGAGGTTGAAAAGCCATAAAAGTTTCCCCAAGCCGATTCTTCGCAGTCACGGGTTCCGTAAATCAGAGATAAATCACTTTGGAGCTTCGGACTGTTAACTCCAGGTCGACGGTGGTCGTTTCCGTCGGCGAATCTCGGCGAAATCGATAGCTCGCGATAATGAAAGTCTCGAGTGCTGAACGTAAGCGGTATATATATATATGTATATAATTTCGCTGTATAGTATAGCCGTAAATCGTGATTTGGCATTCGTGAATTTACGATTTTTCCATCTTTATTCCTTCAACAAGTGAGAACTTTGGAACTTAATGAGAATGAATATATAAGAGGTATGCTGAAAAAATATGAAATGTGATAGTGAGAAAATAAGATCTTATAGATTATACAATCTCACTTAATAATTCCTGTAGCCGTATTATTAGTTCAACTCGTAGCTTAGCGATAACCGACAGCCAATAGAAAACCTCTGCATAAAAATACCGGTAAAATCTTTTGTTAAGAATAGCATACACTGTCATCATGCCATTTACCTAGACTATAATTGTTTCTTATAAGCTTAACGTATACCTTCGGTTCTAAGTTATTTGGGTAGTTCCCGTTTAGCCATTTTTTATGTAGCGAAGAACGAAATAGTTTTTTTTGTTTGTTTTTCCTTTTTTTTTGTCGTAAACGTTTATATGTCCTTTCACTCGAAAACTCGGATCCCCAAAATTGCTGTCCCTTCTTCTTTTGCCTACGTTCCATTAACACCACATGCTCCGCTCTTTACGTCTCTAATCCTTTCCAAATGTTTTATTGATGCTCCAGGTATTTTGAACCTAAACACTTATGCTATCCATCGGACCCTCTTGTAATTGTCAGTTTTCCCTTTCTACAACTTCTTTCCCCCAAAAAACAAAAAAAGATCCTTCCAGAAACTTCTTCCGAGTTTACTTCGTAAGCAACGAAAAAATCTTCCACAGATCGAAATCAGCAACAACAGGAACACGTCTTGTTCCTGTTTCAAACCCCAAGTTGAGAGTCTCGCCGAGCTCTCCCCAAATAGTTTTACGTCTTTTAATTCTCGCGAATCAAGTTGAGGGTCTCGCCGAGTCCTCCCCGAATAGTTAAGAAAATCGAGTATATCAAATCAATTTATAATTAAAATAATTAACTAGTGATAAGAAATTAATTTAGCTTGTCAATTTATTAATAAAGTGTGTTGAAAAATTTACGTTAACAACATTTTTTATTATTAAAATACATCTTTCGTTAATGATGACTGAATTTTTTAAATCCATGAATCGTGTAAGACGAAAAAAATTAAAAAATACTATTGTTCCGCATCATTTTCTAGCGATGCCCGTCGTGCTACACAATGATATAACTATCTTTGAAATAATACGCAGCCGGTTCACCGGTAAACGTTATATTGCCGCGAAATGAAAATTATTTGGAAATGATGAACATTGTTTTAAAATTTCGCACAGATTGGGGCCAACAAATAAAATGGAGTTAATTTGATTAACAATCCCTAACGATAATAAGGGCTAAGTGTAAGAAGAAGGATGAGAAGTAAATCATAGTTATTCAAAAATATTGGGGACTGATAATAGATTTGTGATAAGTAATTGGTTCTATTTAATATTTATTTTTGACGAACTATAAATTTGCCTCAAAAATGAAAGTTATTAGAAAAATGTTATTTTCCAATCAATTTATTCTACCCTGAAGAGTTTATTAACAATTTTGGTTTGACTTCAGTCAAGATCCGTAGAGCGCGATGAGCATATATAATGTCGTGAAAGCTGCAGGAACATTTTAACAGGGTTTCAACGGCTCTACTGAGTCTCAAGGCTTGGTATTTTTTTCCGTAAAACGAACCAACAGAATATCGTAACAATTCATTACTAACACAATTATTTATAAATCTCGAGGGTTCATAAGAGCAATGGTTAATACTCTTTGCTTCGTTTTGACTCCTCCTTCTGTCTCTCCCTTACGTTCCTACTTTCGATATAACCGATCAATTTTTTCACTTCGAGTCTTATCGTTACTGCCGTACGGTATACAACAGGTCTAAGCCAGTGAGATATGGGAGCAGTCTCCGCTGAGCGTGAATAAACCACTGCGAAGGCGGATCATCTGAGAAAACGAAAGGGTCATAACTCTCTCGAGGCAATGAAGAGCGGGTGAGAGGGAGTGTGTCGGTGGTATACCTGAATATATAGATAGTGACCGGTCGTGAACGTTCGGCAAAAATAGCAGTGGAGTTGTATGATCGAAATCCCTGATCGAAATCCATATCCGTATACAGATTGGTCGTGCCTCCGGTCCACTTTGTCCTACTGACTACACTGAAAACTCTCGAGTCCATTGCTTTCGCGCCTTTAGTCCCTTTCCGAAGTTAAAAATATCTTTTTTGTTTTATATGATACTTTTTTATCCGTAAACACAGCTTGATGACAATTTTTTTTGAGACGATTTTTTCAAAACGAGATTTCAACATCTGCTATAAAATTACTACAAATAAGCATTATTGTAAATTAGATAATTAAATAAATCATACAACAGCTTTGATGGGAAAATAATTATACTATGCAAAATTGTATAACTTGTTGCCACAAACATCTATATAATTTATATTTTACGTAAATAATACAATATTTAAATAAGGGGAGCAATAGCGCGGTGGTAACGTTCCGGGCTCACACGCAGTGGCGTGCGATGAGGCCAGGTTTGATTCCCACCGACGGCACCAATGGAAAAATTTTCTGCTTTTTCTGCGACCCCGATGGTTCGGAACCCACCTAAAACGTAGGTTCAAAGGAAAGCAGCGCCTTGGTGTGGTGACCGAAAGGCTGCAAAGATGTCTCGGGTTCGATTCTCGATGCCGTGGCACGGCAGATGAAAGCACAGCGGGCTCGGGTGTAGCTCCAGAAGCAGGGCGTACGAACTACGACTGCCTCTGTCCCAAAGTGCTGACACCTAGCATGTGCGCGACAAGCTCCGGTAGCGGGAATCGAACCGGGGACAAACGGATACGAGAGAAGACCAATGGCAGAAGGTGATGGGAGCCCACAACCCTCAGGAGAATCGGTGTAATCTACTTAACCTACAAGATTTAAATATATTTAAATAACAAATATTTGGAAGATATAAAAAATATGGATGTCGCTTACGCAATTTTTTGCCGAAATATATTATTACGTGGCATGTATACATATGCTTTCTATAGGGGGAGGCTTAAAAAATATGAAAAAATTCAACTCATCTTTGCATTAACGTATCCTAACAATTCACAAATTTACAGCGAAATCCGAGAGCATAAGATACAAGCATTAGTAAAGGTTCAGCGGAATGGCTCATATAAAGTCGTATATATTTTACATACATACATATCAGTGATATTATACGTTTTAGAATACGCTCGTTCGGGGCAGACTATATATGTTCACTGGGGCTCTCTGCAAATAGCGTAGAGAACTTGCTTTTCTGCGGTTCAACGCAGAGGCGATTGAACGGGGGGGTTTCCGTGAGCAAAACGGGATTTTCTTCGTTCCTTCCTACAGTACTTCAATCTTACTGAGAGAAGCCCGCACGATTTTCCGTATGGTTTCCCTGAACTGCGTAGTTCGAATAATATGCCGAAGCGGGTTGGAGCTGTGCGGCGGGCGAAAAATGTATATAGCCACGTCATAGAATCCTCTGCAAGAAAACTGGTGTGGTGTGGAGTGTTCGAGCGTGCTTACACCTCACTTGCGCCAGTGCATATCTCCACGAGACCCCTTTATGTGCTTTGCACTCTCGCACTCTCCCACTCTCACTATATCTATCTTTCTCGATCATCTCTCTCGTCCTCTCCCATATGCCGCTTGTACGAATCTTCCCGGAACCTTTGCAACCTCTCTCTCTCTCTCTGCATCATTTTTCGGCAAAACTGGCTCGTTCTACCTATATGCTTCACGAAATATACGAACCATTGACTCATTTAAATGCTATATATACAACTTAAGCCGAGACGAATAGCGAGGAAGAATCTTTTTCACCGAGCAATCTGCAGCTGGTTTTTTTTTTAATTCGAATCCAATCGAAGGATCGTTTTGTAGAAGATAGGAATGAATGTAAATTTTGAAAGCTCCAAGTTGGAATTTACAAATTGCTTCCTCGGAATTACACACAAAATGATCAAAGCCTCCGCTGTATAAGAAACAACCTCTCTTATTTTAAGACAGTTTCATCTTTTCATTAGTTTCACTCTATAAAATTCGCTGTGAAATTCAACATTTTATAGGATCTAAACAGTTATGTTAATTCATTATGTATTTCAGCCCGATATCCTAAAATTTTCGAAAGTTTGAGCAGTCAGTTGTTAAAAAAAATGTAATTTAATAAGACCTTTCCAACGATCATCGTTTAAGAACTTTTACTTACTTCTTTACTGGTCTTTTTTGTACCAGAATTTTTAATTTTTTTTTTTTACCAGTCTGTGAAGTGGCAGCGTCGTAGCCCAAGGCTACATAAACATTTGAATGTGGTATAGCTCATAAAAACGTGCACAAACTTGCGTTCCTATGTTTTTTCTGACTATTTGGCACGTTTTGGAAACATTGTCCCTGAAATTTCGGAAAAAAAATGATTATCATTAAAAAGCTTCTTTCACGCGAAAGCGAAAAAAAAAACCGTTCTTCAAGGGCTTTTCAAAACGAAACAAAATTAATACGTGCGCAAAAAACAGCAAGCGTATACAAAAAAAAAACTACTCGAAGACAGCAAATGCATGTATGTGTATGGTGTGTACTTTTGCACTGGCAAAGTACAGAGAGTATACGAGAGGAAAGCGCGGACGGTCGCGACAAACTTGGCACTTCGTAACGAGTAATGCGTTTCCAGATTTTGTGTATAACTTTCGTATTGAGTTTGTTGTGCGCGTATACTGGATAGCGTCGCAAAGTTGAAAACTCATGAGCCCAAGATACATAAGCTGCACGATAGATTACCGGTAGTATACTATACCGCTACATATCGGCACCGTTCGAGCAACCGTTGAAACTGATTGAGAATTTGATCGTAGGAACGAAAGGAATATGACGAAGGGCGGATGAAAGCTGTCATGAAATTTCTGCTGGGGATTACTCGCTCTCTCTATAATTGCAGTACGATGGATCTTGTACTGGACTTTCAATGTTAAATTAGCCATCGGTAGTTAAAAGTTTCATTAGCCATCGGTTTAGTTAAAAGTTTTATTTCATCGAAATTATTAATTTCATTTATTTATTTTCATTAAACATATTTATTTTGTTTGTTTAATGGAATAAGCAACATTTTGGTTGAATTATTGATGGCTGATTCAACCTGCAATGTCCTATGTATGTATAATTTGAAGTTCTCTTCTCAGCTTGATGGGGCTTTTCTCATGATCACGAGAAGCACTCTTCAGTTTATCCGTCAAAAAAGGGTCCTTACATTTCCACGGTAATTTGTTTGGCTTTTTACTTTGAAACAAATTAGAAAAAAATTGAACCGCTTAGTGCTTCATGAGCGCGTTTCTCGTTGAACGGCAGTGAAAAAAAAACGAGAAGGACGAGAGCAACAGTTCTTTATCGCTTGCAACGACTTTCATCTCGTTTCGGGGTCTCTTGCCATATACCCGCTATGGCAAAAGCGGTATAAGATCGATCACGGTACGATATATAGACGCATAAGAGAGACTGTATACAAACCAATGGTATTTTAACCCTTGCAAAATCCGTATACCGTATAGAATCTCTCGCTCGTTCATTGATCGAGGTATCCATTTGAAGACTGACTTAAACGAAACGCAAAGGTTATTATTTCTTCGTATATGCTTTATTCTCGGGAAGATTGATTGAACGAGACCCACGCCAATCTTCTCTGCAATGGCTATTTTCTCGGCCAGAGAGAATGCCAGCGAGAGAGAGAGAGAGAGAGAGAGAGAGAGAGAGAGAGAGAGAGAGAGAGCTTTTTGTGATTGTGTATCGGAGACCATCACGTGGCACAGACTCATTCGAACGATCAGTATCACCGAGATAGCTCCGATAAGGATGAATGGAAAAGAGAAAAAATGAATGAGACGTGAATCAATCGAGACTAATATTCGTGCCGGATTAAAAAAAAGGAGATCTTGAAAAATCACTAAAAATAATGTTGTGACAATTACGAAAAATTAGTCTATTAAAAAAAAAAAATGCCGTGTACAAACCGTGCGTTTGATCCAGGTATAAAGATTTTATTAAAAAATAATCAATGACCTTTTGACCGCATTTCGGCATCGTAAGACGCTGAAGAGATTTTAATTTCTGTTTCATTCAATGGTAAATTCGCGCGGTGGAGTCATACCCAAGAGTCGTAAGATCCCCAGCATCGCGGCAACTTCGACTCAACAAGAGAAGGTACACTGTATTACGAGATTGGCATGAGCAACGATGAGACAACAGGATCTGTATATATAACGAGATGCTTGTCTGTTCAGATTCGTACATCACTCGATATATATAGTTACTGAAGAAATACATGTCTGTATGTATGTATACATATTTACACTCTCGTAACATGGACGATATCGAAGAGCGTCAGAGGTTGACAGGTTGGGCAGGATGTGGTGTGTGACCAACAAGCACCACCGGATATATACGAGCGCTGTCCTGTGGCCAGACGAACAGCATGACCAAGCAGCTCTCGACGGAATGCACATTGACGACGTTGTGGATATGTACACGTTATTATGTAAGCATACAGCACGTACAGAAGCCTCGCCACTGAGAGAACAGCGTTTTGGGACTTTGGGCTGTTGCCTCGAAAACCCACAAGCCGCAGCAATGAGTCATTGTAATACCAACAACGAGATGAACATGAGAACAACTCTAATATTATAGAGTTAAGTATTTAAATGTTGGCTGGGCAGACTTCAGCAGTATATTCACGTCAATCGAGTGCAAAGGTTTGAGTAGCTTTTGAAAGAAAGATGTCAGGTCTCAAGAATTTATTTTCTTGACAAAGAGTTGAATGTCCATGTTTTTTGACAACTTCTAGAAATCTAAAAAAAAAAAAAAATTCGCCTTAATGTTTTCAGATATTCTGCAACGTACAACGGAGTCAGAACAAAAATGGCGAACTATGAGAGTCAGAGACAGATCAACTTTGCATGGAATGCTCCAAATTTTTTGAAGTAAAAAACCGTTGATAATAAATTTTGGATAAATCTGTTATAAGTTCCCCAACTACGGGAGAGAGATAGAGAGAGAGTGAGAGAATGAAATAGGTAATAGAATAACGTATTTAATTTACGTAGTGCATAAACAGTGACGTTATAACGCGTCCAACGGTGTTTATTGGTGGCACCGAACCTCTAACCTTTTGTAATAAAATGCCGTAGTCATTCGGATAATTTTCAAAGAGCGATATAGCGATGTATGAGGTGGCAAAGAGTCGAAGGGTTTTGCAGATGATGTCATACATACCCTTATATCCATTTTGGTAGATGAAAAACAGGAGCATGGGGCAGATAGCGGACCATATAGCCGAGGAGGTAAGCCGGTGTACTGCACAAGCTCACTTATTAGTGTATGTGATGGTACATGTAATGCTAAACGTGGCTATAGGGACTAGTGGGGATTTAGCTAGAGTAGCCTTGTGACAGCGTTATAATACTATTGAACGAAGAACGTTCCCATCCAAAACTCTTCAGATACAGTATATCTGGTAGGAGGATATGGTAAAGTAGTCTATGTGATGTCGTGTGGAGACCGATGGAAGATGTTCCGTAATGCGCCGTCTGATGGCTTTTGGAGCTATCGGCTTTCGCCAGGTCGAATATTTCCTTTATCGAACGATAACATTACGGGGAGATACCGTCAAAAATTTTAATCTGGCTTTTCATCCCGTGGTCTCTCTACCATTTTAGCCCATATCGGTATATCCAAATGCACTGTTCAACGTACACATACGCTTGTCTTATTTTCATAACCGTGAATGAGGCTTTTGTGAAAAAATACTGGTTTCCAAAACAGGCAAAAAATACAATAGCTGATTCCAAAAAATGGCAACTTCTACAATTTCTAATATTATTTATTAAAATTGGCCTCGCGAATGCCTAGTTGAACATTCAGAAAATTTAATATCATTGGTTTTTCGTTATTACTGATTTTTGAAAACTTTCGGCTCGTAAAAGACATCGATCGCTTGGGCAACCTCTAAATATTTGCTGATTTGATAAATTTTTGCAAGTTAGAATCTTTGATTCTATCTTAGAAGTTTTGCAAGGATTTTTTCCATTTTTCAGGTTATTGACTAGTATTCGGTCAATTTGAAGGAAAAAAAAACTCGAAAATGGACCACGTTTCTCGTAGGGTGGATATATTAAAATTCCTCATGATCATCGTCACATATTCCCTCTAAGCTCTCTATGTATATGGTGTACCAGCTTTGCTGAACTATATCACCATGTTTACATGAAACTCGGCGAGTTACCCGCGCACTTGCTCATATATCCTTCACATTGGACCATTCTACTCTAGCCACAACAGACTCTCTGAAATAACAGATAAGCTGTAAGCCATCCAGGCGATGATGAACAGTGGCTACATATTATGCGCCAAACCGAACTGAATTATAAGCAGGTAGTATATATAGGTACGGTATATTCATGTAGGCACAAGGCTAGGTATATCAACTTGCGCTGTCACAGGGTCATGACTAAACCTTAATAATATACTCGTCGCTTTATATATTTAGCAGAGAATAGTCATTAGTCTGTTTCAACGAGAATAATCAAAAGTCGACGGCGTTGGCAAAGCTTTGGGAGTGACTTTTTGATTTTTATTTTTGAATTATTACGAAAACATCATAGGGCAATACTAATAGTGTTTCAATTGCGGGCAATAATGAACACGTGACTGTCATAATGGCATGCTCACAGACTAAACGTTTCAAATGTTCAACATACTCATTATAGCTTCGATGTAAACGCGATCTTTTTCAAAATCTCGTAAACTATTAATTAGCTATTGTTTCATTGAATATGCTGAAAACGTACCGCTTCAGTATGAACGGGATGCGTGGCGAACAGTAGGCCAGATAGAGCTGCGAATCCCGGTCGAAGAGAAGCTACTGCCAGGCTAACTCTGGTCACAAGTACACATGCTGCAGCGTGGAGGGCAACGTTTGTTGCATGATACCACATCGGCGTAAGGCCCGCAGTCATGTAGTTCAATCTGAAACACCAATTAAAAATAAAAAAATTAATAAAATTAAGGTTACTGGATTGAAAACTGGATTTTTTGTAAAAAAAATTGTACGATGTGTATTAAAAACATTTCTTCCAACCACAAACTATAAAGGCATTGAAAAAATAAATGAATATACGTTGAATGGTTTTTTGAGAAAGTACCTAAATGCTTTTCTCCCTCTCCATTATACATGTGCTCCAATTTTCGCATTGACAAATGGCTCATCCAATTGCAATGTCAACTATATAGGCGATCGCTATGGTAAATCTAGCAATGAATTCGAACCCGATTGATCCACCATAATTGAAACCAGACAGCAAAGATTCCAATTTTGTCTTGATTGAACAATATGCACCGAGATCCGATTTGGCACTTATAGCGATGATTCATCCATACAGAGTGTTCAGTTCAACTGACTACAGAGTCTAGCCATTGCAGTAATCATGATTGAATAATTGCTTTCGGGGAGACACACTGTACTCATCCGCTCGGTTGGTCTCCCTAACAAGATTCATAAAATGGAATGCCAGGTTGCATGATATTCATGCAGTGTGCAGCTACGTTGAGTTCAAATTCAAATTATCTGCTATAAGCGTCATTTGACCCTTTGAAATATACCGCATTTTTTAAACGGCTCAATTCAACATTGCCAGATTTATGCAACATCGCAATGTGATAGGTGAAAAGTCTGTGCGAAATTTGTTTCAACCTTTTTCCAATCTTTCATTTATTTTTCTAAAAAAACATTTACGAATGTAATTTTTCGACGTTTTGGAACATTCGAAACGCGTGGGCATTGGAAACTCAAAAAACACCCCATCACATGACTTCCCACATGAGAAAGTGAACTTAAGGATGTATGAGCACTAGCTTCACGATCATATAAAAATTTGAATTTTTTATATGCCGTAGCAGAAGTTTATAGGATAAAACCTGCAAAATTTCAAAGGGGGTCAACGACTCTTTACGCGAGTAATTAATTCGTGAAATCAAGATATTTATCTCACGCCATATACGAATTCTGGGCTGACGCTAATTTGAAACAGAAATTCGTATCTTTCACGATCAGATACGATCAATATTAAAACTGTTAAATGATCAGAAAACTATCACGATTACATACGTTCCATAAGAAATGGGGGTTAACGAACCTTTTGACATACAATTATCGATTTTAAGGAAATTTTTCGCGTGTGTCGCATAATGAGCGGTCCGACTCTCTCTTGTTTCATGCGTGCCCCTCGCTCACCGCGCTCACCCGCGCCCATGTTTTCGCTTATTCCCCGCCACCTTGTGCTCATACATCCTTAAGTTTAAACAAAATTTGATGAGATATGATGTTATCAAGGCGAAGATGGAAAGTTCTCTGACAGCGAAGGATGTTCCCACAATCGGATTAATAATACGTTCAACTTGAGCAGATTTTACAGCAGTAGTACCGCTAACTTTTACAGTCTCGACGCTTTTAGTTTCGTAGTTTGTCTTCCTCGACGATACAAAGGGAGCTAACAATAATCAAACAGGACAGTCAAGATTCAATCCTATACCAAGAACCATAGGATTCCACTGGCTAATGAAGTGCGTCTAAGCCGACTTACCAAGACTCATGACAGAAACTGAATGACCTTACTACAACGTATACCATAAATTGCTGCAAGCTGTAAGCTCTATATCATAAATTCAAAAACTCTGTGCTATGGAAGGAACTTTGAACCATAGTTGATGGTCGGTTTGTAAAGAGAATATGTGATAATAAGCGAGACGACGGAATAGAAAGAAACGATAAAGAATAATTTTCTCATAAAATAATTGTGCTGTATTTTTCTTTAATATTCTTACAAAAATGTATATTTCCTTTAAATTTAAATATGAATCATTGACGGTTTTTCATAGTTGTTAGTTCACATGATGTTTGTCGATGATTAAAAATAAAAGGAGAACCAGAAAGAGCGAGAAACGAAATACCGAGTGTGCTACGGTCGATAAGATTTCACAAGTTTAGAGATGCGCAATGTAAAAAAAAAAAAAAAAAACGTACGGTCCAGCAGAGAGAATACATCGCGGAAACGGGTCGAGCTAGCAAGAGATCGAGATGAAAACAAACATCGTGTAGCCGCTGACGTGAGCTGTGGAGCAATAATTTTGGAAGCCTGCTGGCGGCATAAGGTTGACGCCCCAATGGGATGCAGAGGGTACACGACCGACCAGGCGCCCTCATGCAGGAAGGGTACGAAAGTTTGGCGATGTTCCAGGTGTCAAGGATTCCCGCGGTGATTCCGGGGCGTATTCCTATATAACCAAGCCTTAGGACTCGTGCCACTTCCTCCGGTCAAACAAAAGCGACTACCACTGGTTTTCTCACTGTAACGAGGCCAGCGTTCAGATCTGCAGAGCTGCCAGGGCCATTTTAACGTTATATTTGCTGCTGCGAATAGTACACACTGTATTCTACTGTCTCACATGATTTAAGACGGATATACGAATTGCTGATTGCGAACCATAAACCATCTTCCTCTGTTATTCTCGAATGTCGCTCCACTGCACTAGTAATAATCCCTTCTTCTTGCTCCTCATCGAGGCAGCGACTTCTGCTCCGAATTTGAAAACAGAATGTTTGCTTTTAAGGGGGAAAAATTAATGTAACGAAAATTTGCTCGTCAAAACACCACATGCAAATCAGGTCTCAATTGCCTTTATGACAATTTTAATTATGTAAATGGCTATGTCTTTTGTCGTCATCACAACGTAAGGCAACGTTATACAATATGATGTACTACCGTTTAAGGGGACCATAATCATCTAGTCATTCAAACTAAGAACTCGATTTTATAGACACCATTTTTTTTGCATTGACTTAACTAAAAATGTATCGTTACTATGACTATGCGACCTCTTAACGCTGACTGATTAGTAGAAATAACAAATAATAAAGTTGCTGAAACTATATTATCAAGTTGCCATAACTATATACAATTTATTCTGTCAACTCAAAAAATGAAGTTCAGATCTTTTTAAACCATAAATTCATGGTTCCTATTATCATTATTTTCTCTCATAGTGTATGAGGAAGAGAAATTTATATAATTCTAGTAGAACAATATGTACACGTTGGTTCGTCGAAGTAAAAAATTGGCGTAAACATTTTTTAGATGTTTTTCATATAGATACAGCAGAAAATTAGTATGAATACAGCGAATATTCGTTTCACTTTAAGTCGCCAATCAAGACGCAAAGAAGACAGTTATCGCGAATGTGCTTTGTGGTACAAAAAAAAAAAAAAAAATTACATGCACCGATAAACCGATATGGATGTCGACGAGACATCCACATCTCTCTTCGCTTTTAGTCTCGTTTTTTTTTTCAATTTCGGATCAAAGGAAACCATAATGGGAAAATTGCTTGCTTGCGTTCATCAGGACGGAGTTTTACCCTTTGAGGAATCGTCCTTGTGGAGAGCGTGGAAAGTTGCGGTAACGATGTATTACAGGCCGTCTTCGTACCTGAGTTCTCGCTACTTCGACATCGTCTCTCCGATCTCTCTGTGTAAGACTTCTCGACAAGAGTTTCCCTTAACTTTGAGTTTCGGAAGACGCTAGTGAGCCGGGGGCTTGGAACTCAGCACGTCTTGCGATAGTCTTATTAATCTTACTGAATTACAAAAGTCAAACATCAAGTGGACATGATAAACTGCGTACGTTATGTGATATTTTCAAAGACATTGAATAATTATTTTTTTGTTTTAAAACGCCGGCTCTGTGCCATAGAATGAAAAACGAATATTTCGTTGTCATAGTAGGTGGACTCGGAGTGTTATCATGTGCAGAAATTTTTACGTTCAGTAAGTTTGTTCTTCCTTGACAACATGATGCACAGAATACTTGGATCAAACTTTTTTCCATCGATCCTTCGTCTTCTTTCTTTTATAGCAGAGCGCTTCTCATTCGAAACGAACTTTGCCAAACTTTCCGCGATGTTGCCGGTTGCTCTCTCGCTATACAGTGCTATATCTTCGGATAAGATTTTCGCCGCACTGCTGAGCTCTCTTTTTCTCTCTAAGGTCTCTTATATTTAACTACATGCAACCCATCGACTCTTCTTTTAGTCTTCTGTTAGTCCTTCAGTCTTCCGTTATTCACCCCATACATTGACCTTGCTCTTATATTCTTCTTATTTTGCGCGTCGCAAACCACTAGTACGCTCTCTCAATCTCTTTTTGCGGTGCTCTTTCTTTTCCATCACGATGCAGTTCGCAGATCTTTTCTGTACAGGTTACGTACATGGAATCGAATGGACGAGCGTAGTGTAGAGAATACTCTTTCTGTAGTATATATATATTATATATATACATATTCACATACCGCAGTAGCATCGATAAGTCGATATGTCGCACAGCATCAGTCGTGCGTGATAGTCGTTCTTTCGCATTCCGCACGTTATTCTCTCTTCCATCGTATCGTACGATCGAGTCTACGTTTTTTACCTCCCCCTTGTTTCAAGAAATATTGTTGTGTGACACGAGACTCCACGAGCAGCGGCAGCTGAACATCGTGTGGCATTCGTAGTGTGCGGAATATCACTGCGAAAACCGACTATAACCGTGTATTATAAGAGCAGTAGAGGTTCATCTGGTGTGCACCGCTGAGATGTACCGCCGTTTATCGCACGGCTTGAGCATCGATGTATACATATTACATACACACACATACCCGATTCTAGACCGATGTTCGATTCAGCTCTTTCTATCCCTTTCTATGGCCACACTCGCTCTCTCGTTGCCACGGTGATTTACGGATATTCGGTCCCCCGCCCACAGCCACAAAACTTTCAGTCACGTACATTAAATAAATCGTCTGCAGGCACTGTGCGGTATGCTCTTCGTCGTCTTTCGCGATTATAAGCATGGCAATAATGAGACCCAGCATCTCTCTCCCTCTCTCTCTCTTATAAGATTATATATATAGATTAATATTCTAGATTATAGATCATATATTCTAAGCTTAGAAAATTATATTTTATATTCTTTATATTCAGTATACTTTGCTAATTATTTACTTGTATGTAATTATATGATTACGAATTTGCCTACGGATGCATGTCCACGGCATAATAAACCCATTCATTCATTCATTCATTCATTCATTCATTCATTCATTCATTCATTCTCTCTTTATCTCTCTCCCTCTGCATTTTTTGTTAGTATCAACCTCGATAAACGAAAGCATATTTATTTGAAGTTGAAAAAAATATGTGTCTATATTTTACACGAGTTACATTAAATCTGCACCTTCATCGATTCAGAGTACAATTCGGAGCAAAAAATAAATTCTGCATCCTCACAGTGTCGTTCTTTGTTTGAGGCGATTTTTTGAAGATCTTCCTCCGGTATGCCACATGATATTATGATGGTGTCAAAAATAAAAAAATGAAAACAAAAAACATTATTTAAATTTTGTGAAAAAAAAGAAACGAACGATTGTTGAAAAAAATTTTAATTGGAAATTGTTCTTCAATTTAAAATTTAAAAATTAAATATTATTTTCTGGTTATAGAAAATAATCAAAATTACATCAGTTGCCGTGATAAAGCGACTTAAAACGAATATAGTTAGGATGTATGGGATTTATATCATTTTTAAATTGATTTTAAATTGGCTCCTTTCGCCCCGGTCTACTTTATAAACACACTTTTGGATAAAAAATATGAAAGATAGTAGCGTCACGACGCAACAATCTCTAATACCATGATCCTTTCAGCCTACTATAATCTACTCTATAATGCGGTAGTATAGTACACGCATTCGTGTTGTAGTACAGCGAAAAGTACTGGGGGTAAAGCGTCAAAAGCAAAAGTGAGATAGCAAGGTTTGCGAAGCTTTCTCGCGCCGTCATACGCACAATGGACCTGCGCGGCGATATAGCAGCGTACGGACCGTATAGCAACGAATTGAGAGCGTAAAGCACAACGATATATAGTAGACTTTCTGGTGCCAACAGCCAACTTCTCTTGAGAGAGAAAGAGAAAGAGAGCGAGAGAAAGAGAGAGACGGCCAACTAAATCGTCCGCAGACTGACCGCTCTTCCTTTCTCTCTTTTCCCACCTCCACCACCCCGACCCGCACAATTTTGCGTATACTGCTCTATTCCTTTCTCCTTTTACACGAACCCTCGCTTCAAACCCTTTTTATTCATAAATGCGCCTCAAAAGCCCACCTCTCTTCCAAACTCTATTCGTGATTTCCCTTTTTTGCTTCACTGCAAAAAACCGAGAAAGTCTCATTAAGTACACTGCAAATCCAAGTGTGTAGTTCCCTGACCTATCATGCTTGTAGATCGACGTAAATATCACGGTGTTATATTATGAGGGGTGTAATAGATTGACCTGTTCTTTTCTTTAAACGAAGCTGAGGAGTCACCATGCTCCCATTCATTTTTCTCTACGATGAAAGGGGAAAGGATAAAATCGTTGATGTCGGAACTGTCACATCTATAGTATAAGTGTAGATGCACATCTACATATATTATAAATCATTGCACGTACACTCATGATTCCAGAAAATGGTTTTTTCTTCCGCTGTGCGTTTTGCTACACGGGACCTACTGAGAGATATCTTTTAATGGAAAATGTAGCTGCAAAAATTTCTAAGCTTGCCATACGCGAGATAAAGAAGATATTGCTTTCATCACGTCGAAGTGGCGATAGAGGGGCATACGCATAGAGGCATACAACATGAATCGATACATAGACATAAAGTGAGTTAGGAAGAATATATTATCACGTATGCAATCATGATATACAACTTACGTACATGCATGCAAGCAACTGTGTTGAGCTCGATGGGTGTATACATAGATGTATATATGAAATGTGCATGTTCTCGTATCATTTCTGAACAAGCCTCTATCGATTGATAATGTACAGAGTCAGAGTGAATGTAGAGATGGAACTCACGCTGCTACGAATGGATAAGCGGATTTCTTAGGGAAAGAGACTGGCGATAAAGATTTTCTTCTCTATCAAGTGACGTTTCTAAGTGATAAAACATGATTTAAGAGACGATGTATCTCCACATTGTTCAGTTTTCGAGACGATTGAAAGCCTTAGAAGAGTGTATGTTCGAAACATAATGCTACCTTATGAATGGGTCTTTTTTCACCACCGTTAGGTTGGGGAATAACACACACTGCCTGACATGTATATTGCCCAAAGATAAAAAAAAAATATGCCTCCTGCCGTAAAGGATATCGGTATTAAAATATTCGGTCATTGTTGCGAAAAGAAGGTTATATATAGGAAGCGATATATGCAAAACTTCTATAAATCTAGTATAATGCAATACCGGTAAAACTTGAAAAGATGATCGGTATTAAAATTCGGTCATACGTAAAGCCTATCAGTATCGAAACTGGATACCCCGTGCCACATACCGTGATTATTCTTGCGGAAAAAGAAAAATTTAACGGTGTACTCCGGCCATCAGATACGATTTGATCTCTATATCCGTTTCACCATTCCCAGTATTACCTCTATGCTGCATATATATATACCGCGGAACAAAGAGACGAATGGAAGGGAATTCCGTTGGCGACAATGCTACGTCATTGAATTTACAATTTTGCATTCTGCAAAAACCGATATTCCATACCCACTGTTTTCCGTATACACGGAATAATGTCTCCGATCGATTGGATCTTCGCGAAGCGTGAAAATGTCTCCAATAACAACTACCTATGTCCGCCTGATATTTTTGCAGTGGGCTTTCCTGATGCAGCTGTAAGTCTATCGCGTGAATAGTATTATTTTCTATTGTATAGTATTACTGCTCTGTGTGCCTCGATAGATAACCAACCCCCATCTGTTTCTACGCAACCCTCGTTGTTTTTACTGTGGGCCTGCCCAATCGGCTGTCCACCGTTTTTTTTTCTCTGTTTTTCGTTTTTTTCATTTAATGGTTTTTTTTTCGTGCTCGCTTGATTGTTTACTTTTTCCCACAGTTACTAATATAGTGGCAGTACTAATGTGAGCACCGGCGTAAACCAAAGGGATTAAAAAGTGTAAGGCGTGAATGCCCATACAGCATCGATCGGCGTGCTCTCTTGCTCTCCTCTATTCAGTTTTGTGGTACATATTTAAGTGCAAACAATGAGAAAAATTATCGGAAAAAGCACACTCCGGATCCTCAACTGTAGCTACAGTGAAGTTAGCGTGCAATGTGGAAAAGACAGACAGGACGCACGAAAAATCTACAAAATGCTACTCCATTGTTTTCTGTACGACGCATAGATCTTTCGGTGGACGAAAGTGGAGATGAGCAATAACTCGGTAAATATTGAGCATGGTTAACTTCAGCTATAGATAAATTCGAGAAATATAGAATGAGGTTGAAACAAAACGTTATCAATGTACGCAGACCAGCGATGTTGATTCACACGACAGAAAGCTTTTATCGCCTGATATATAATTTAGGACAAGTGTAAGCATGATTCATCGATCAAGGTATCGAAGCAGGAATCTCATCGGGGCATTACAGACTGCTATTTTTGTTGGAATTCTACCAGGAAATAATAACAATGATAAAAATATAAGGAAGCCTACATGTCCTATTTCTGTTTCCGACACTATCCGCAGCTTAAAATCTGAATAAAAGATGAAAAAATAAATATCTCTATCACCAATCGCGTACGAGAGTCTAATCAGAATACGATATTTCTCATAAAACTAAAAACCAGCGGTTTTATGAGGTCATATAATGCTTTATTCATCTATATAATATATAATATAATGCTTTATAATGTTATATAATGCTTTATTCATCTATATAATATATAATATAATGCTTTATTCATCTGCCAATATTGGTACGAACGACACAAAAGATCTACGAGTGGTGAATTCGTATTTATTAGATGTAGGTCATTTTTGTATATTTATATATTCCCAAATGAATAAGAAATATGAGTTTAAGTATCCAGGTTGACATTTTATCATGATATCTCACGTTAAACTGGAATTTTTATCTCGAGAGGGACAATCTGGGTAGAATTCAGACAGAAAATAAGGGTTAGATTTTTTCACTATGGCAGTACACTATATACATACAATAAATTAGCTTGGCACATTGTATAACCGGGTGCAATAGAGATCTCAGATTAAATTGAAACAAAATTCATACCCGTGAGTAATAAAGAAAGAGAGTCTGGTCAACGCCCGATATTAAATGTGACGTAAACAATGATTATTCGCTTAAGTGCTCGCGGAAAGTACCGTGATATCATCACGAATATTTTTTCGCTCACCCTGACATCTCTTGGTAAGAGGTCGAGAGAAATGAAGGAGGCTAAGGCAAAGAAGAAGAAGAAAAAGAAAGAGAAGCGAAGTAAGGTGTACTACCACGAGTTTCTTGGGTTGGCGTGTCCGATCGGTAACCCATCGCGAATGTAGCTCGAATTCTCCGACACTTCTGAGCTCGCGTGACTCTGTTTGAGGTGCCAGAGGGTCTTATATCGCGGATCACTGCTCTCACACCACCGTTAGACCCTATATATAATATATATGCGAGGCGTGATCATGAAGTTTCCATTTCACACAACTCACGACGGCGTATGTACTTCGCGAATATCGCGAAAAACCTACATGACTAGTGCTGCGTCGTTAAATACGCCACGAGTTTCTGGCGCGTGGTTCATAAAAAATTGATCCTTTATAGCCAGCGCGTGCTCTGCCACCGAGAAACAGAGAAAGAGAGAGAGAGAGAGAGAGAGAGAGAGAGAGAGAGAGAGAGAGAGAGAGAGAGAGAGAACGCTGAAAAGTTCGAGGGAAATTTGGGACGAAGCTATATTTTGCTTTTCTTATTTAATTCCACACATGGATACAGAATATAATTATTTATGTCTCTTATTATTTAAGTCTCTTAAGGTTGTACCTGGTCTGTGGAACTGCTGTTTTAAAATTTTCCTTTTGCCCACGTATTAATTACGATGGGGTCTGCGTGTGTAATTCTACAAAATAACACACTCTAAGTATGTTATTTTGTAGAATTACACACGTGAAAGTGAGTAAAAAGTGACAAGAAGATTACAAGAAATTACACACATAAGTGTGTAAAAACTACACACTTGGATTTGCAGTGTGACGACTGTGAATTGCGATGCGACAAATATCTAAGCAAAATCGACTATTTTTAACATATCAAGAACATTGATTTTTAATAATCGCACAATGCCATAAATTTATCAATAAGTTGTAAAAGAAAAATATTTCTCGAACAGACAATTTTTTTTCCAGCATGCCTCTTCATTCTAAAGTCTATTTTTTATCCTTCCAGAGTTTCGACAATATAACGGCAGCAGAGCTCATCTATACGCAGCGACTAGACGAGGATATGTGCTTCCTTGTACGTATAGCGTATAACCGCGTGCTTCGCATATTTAAACCCACGCCATTTTCATTGTCGTTGCGGAGTTTCTGCTCACCCCTTTTTCAACCGTTCCCATTTCCGAGGAATCCGCCAGTAGAATTTTTCAACGGGAGACTTCTATCTCGGTGTTGCTTGCATCTTTTCCACGAGAATTTCGAATATTCGAAGTTTCTTTGTACGTTAGTCTTGTAAAATCACGGAAAACGTCTTCACCTTTATTATAACCCGTAATACATTTTCAGCATGATCGTTCCTTTGACAGACAAATTTCGTGATTATCATCGATCGGAAAAAAGGCGTTTGTAAATAAAAATATTACGTAGGGAAATACATTTTATTTGATATAGATTATAGAATCTTTAAAATATTTAATTGGACTCATCAGTACATGCGATTACACGAGAACGCGGAAAAAATGCATTAAAAAACTTCGCATACGAAGACTATGGAAAGAAATTACGTAAATGTGTATTTGATATCCTGGATGAAATCCGGCGACAATTTGAGGCTGAGAACGGATGTGAAGAATTTTCAATTCGAGGAAAAGTTTTGTAACCCCAGGCGGCAAGCATAAATTTCCCTATCCACGAGTGTCCTCGCCGGTGTCTGCCCCCTGGGCCCATTCCAGACTTTCCAAAGTATTTGAAAAACTCGTCTGAACTCTCATGCGAGCAGTCCTCAAGCTCTTTAAGGGTGTGTAAACTCCGTACAGCCTCTCGAATCTCCTGTCTTGGTTATAGGTGTGTCCCAGTTTCATGTGTAACCGGAAACTTGAGTAATTCTGAATACAATAAATGACCGATTTTAATCGTGAAAAATTATTTCATTAGAAAATGAAAGCACACGGTCTTGAAAAGTTCGTCCTTTAAATTATACAGAACTGCAGCCGAGAGTGACTCGATATCTTGTTTGGAAATGAAAAGAACAGTAAAGCGTTTCGTTTATATCGCCGCGCGTGAATTATCTCGAAGCAATAGATAAGCAGTAATAACTCAAGACGATAACAGAAATTTAGAACACCTTCAAAATAATGGAGAAACTTAGTAGGATAGCGAAAAAATATACATAAATCGATTGATAGTATAAATGAAAGTGCGTATACTATTTGAGAGGTAAAGTCTTGTGGGCTTCAGACTCTTATGTTTCTTACTACTCGAGATATTACGTTACATAGAGGGTCTGGAAATACAGGGGACGGTTGTGGAGAAAAGAGGTATAGCGGAATCTGCAAGACTGAAACAAATGCTAATCTTATCGGTCCTAAGGATATAAAGTTTCGTCGTTAAAGCCGAGAGATAACTTCGCGGGTGAAACAATACGCTTAATGGGGAAAGTCGGAAGCCCAAGGCTGTACAGAAAATATATGCACTATACATACACATGAGGCATTCTACGGGGCTTATTCGGTAATCTGATCCCTCGCGATTGTCTATGAATTTTATAAATTAATGTGATTGAAAAATTATGCGGTTACGAACATTTACCTTACGTGATCCTACGTGATTCTGTTTGCGAAAAAAAAAAATCCATGTGTTTATTTTCTATTTTCAAGGTCAATATCCTTGCATTCCCAGAACAGGTGTTAATTTGTAAGATATAAAAATGGTTGATTTTACATGTTCTTGCGAGAGAACAAAATTTATATGGAGATAAAAGATTTGAAAAAGTTTATATTGTAGTGCACAAAAAAGGGACACAAAGCCCTGAAAGATAGACCGGATACGCATCAATGAATGACAAATTGATTTACAGTTGATATCTAGTGTTTTGCTGTATTTTTATATGGAAGATAAAACCGAAAGTCTTCAATTTTATTTTTAACTTCAAGTCGGTACAAATGTCTCTCAAGATTTCAAATTACTTCGTGTTCAGAGCTTTCTCCTCGACGGAAGCACCTTGCGACTATTTTACGGAACAGCGACGACAATCGTCACAAAAGACTAAAATGCGGCGATGAACAGCCCGTGTAAACACATAATACGTTCGACAAGCGTGGAAGTGGCAAAAAAAAGCGTTTTCACCCTGTTGATACATACAGATCTTGCCTGGTATGTAAGTGAGGTGCACGAATGTGCGACGTGGCTGCGGCGTGATGGTGTCAAGTGGAGCAAAGGTGTACGCGTCAGACCTTCAGGACCCTTTTGTCACTCCGCAGGAGATTCGCATAAAGCACGGTATATAACGTGGTAGCAAGGAGATAAAGAAAAGATGTGAGAGAGACAGCGAGAAGCAATGACATTCTCGTGACGCTGAGGCTCACTCGTGAGGAAAAAAGTGAAAAACAAGGGCAGGCTCATTATACCCTCGATGTGTGAAACTTTCGGGAAAAGGATGTGAATATATACATGGTTGAAATAGAAAGAGGATGAAAAGCGTCACAAGGTTGTCCGAAGAGTATAGGCACCACCGGCCACTTGTCTCCAGGGCCTCGTATTGTCCAGCAACCCAGTCGGGTGTCGTTAAAAAAAAAGAAGAAGAATAGAAAAAACTCACGAAGGTCGAGCACGTACACGAAGACATTCGCTAAGGACTCTGGACACCGAGAATTCTCGTTGTGCGCGAGGATCCCGAAAACGTGAATTCTTTTTGGTACAAGTCGTCCGCTTAGTTTGTGTGTTACGGAAAGCGTTTCGACCGTCCTCTTACGGAAAAAGAGGAGAAAAAGTGAAAAATAAAATAGCGAAATTGCTACGCCGTGCCTAAAAAATAAAGGAATAAACGAAAAAAAAAGCTGTATGTACGAAGTTGTAAGGGTAGATGTTCAAGTTTGTATTTTCGCGCGCAAAAGGGAATGGTGGTGTCAGCGGTTATCGGAACGGGCATGGGAAAATTGGTTGATCCCTCATTTTCCCGAAATATTATATGAAAGATAAGGAGTGGGGATCGAGATGATGAGTCGCCGCACCGCCTAAACTCTTTCTCTTTCGTCCCGGGATCTTCGAGGGCTACAGATTAGAATCCTCCATCGTCGTGCTGTCCGAGGATTCTAATATCCATTCTCGTATCTCGCACGGTCATCGCTGGGATCATTCGGGACTCCACGAATAGAATCTCTCACTGGATTGATTGATCTGGGCCTAATTTTTATTGAAAGTATCTTCTAATCCCGGGACAGGAGAAAGAGCCACCGAGGGATCGCAAACGTCAAATATCCGAAAGATAAGTCGCGCCCGTTCGATATCCTAGCCATTTTCATACGAATAAAAAAAAAAAATATTATTGCGGTCTTGACGAGAATGTACACTTTTGTTATATGTGTTTAAAATTGAGTCCGCGAAATCAACAAAAATAAATACAAAAAAAAAAAAGAAGAAATTTATATTGAAAAATAATAAAATATTACAATGGCGCCCAACAATGAGGCACGATAGCTACTGAAATAAATAGCGAGTAGCCGTTATCGTGAACCAAAAATTTTATATAATTGATTTTTGAAAAATTGACAAAACTACGGTGGATTGGAATTTGATACAAATACATGAGAAAATATTTCGAAGTTAAAACTACCAAAATTGGCGGATTAAAAATTTATATTTAAAAAAAAAAAAAAAAAAAAAAAAAAAAAAAAAAAATGGATTGAAAATGATAGATACATAATAAAATATTTTGAATTTAAGTTGATATAAAGGTATGGTAAAAAGATGAAAATAATATGAAAAGTGGACGAATTTGATTTGAGAAAAAAAATTTAAGTAGAAATTGAACCTAATTCGGGAATTGAGTACTAAATAAAACTGTTTCATAGCGTATGGAAGAAAAAAAAATATATATATATGTGACAAAGTCGGGTCGACAATCAAAACAAACAAGCACTGATTATAGTTATAGAGATAGGAATAGGAAATCAAGCACCATGCCAGTATTGCCAGACGATAATGTGAGCGCTGCCGCGATCGCTCAGCAGCGAGCCGTTCAAGCAGAGAGAGAGGACTTGGAGAGGCAAAAGCGAGAGATTGAGCGAATACGTCGAGAAATGGAGATCGAGCGCGCGGAGATACAACGTCAACAACAACAATTGGCGGATATTTCTCGAGTCGAAAATAATACTCAAGGCCACCAACGTGTGGTAAATACGGAAGAGATAACAGCGATTGTGAGTAATGTTCAGAATTTTCATATTGATATTAAAATGCCGAAATTTCGAGACGAGATAGATCGTAATCCAGTCGAATTTCTCGAAGAGATGGAAAAGTTTTTCAAAGCTAAAAATATTAAGGAGGATAGGAGAATGACGATCGTAGAGCACGCGTTGGAGGGAAGGGCGAGTTTGTGGATGGAATTGCAACAAAATATTGAAAATTATACGCAATTTAAAGAAATTTTTCTCGGGGAATTTTATTCAATACCGATTCGAGTCCAATTTAAAAATGCGTGGATGGAACGGAGATACAATGCACGTAATGAATCGCTTCAAACATATTATTATCGCCAGATTAAGGACGCTCGATATTTCAGGCCAGAATTAACGAATTATGAAATAAATTATAATATAATCCAACAGTACCCCGTTTGGGTCAAAGAAACTTTAGTGACGGTGAACTATAATGACAGTACAGCCATCGGACAAACATTGAATAGTCTCGACGGAATTCAGAGAACACGTGATCGGGATTCAGGGAATAAGTCGGGTTATAATAACGAGCACTCTCGATTTCCAGCTCCTAAGATCAAACAAATAGCTTTGAACGATACGAACGATAGAGGAGAATATCGAGAATCGAGATACCGTGGCGAATATCACTCATCGGATAGTCAAAATCATTACCGTCCGAGAAGTCAAAATGAGTTCAGGGATGAGCGATCATATGGTCGTCCGCGAGTTGAAAACCGGTCTATGAATTATAATCGATCTTATCAAAATCAATCATCATGGAGACTGCCAGACACGCGTTTTCCGCCACCGCATATGTCACGCGATAGAACCGAACAGTCGGATAATAGAACTCATTATAATCAAGTACAGAGAAATGCGCGTTCTTTAAACTGAACTGCGATGCGTTATACAGCGGTCCGCCAGCGTATCGTCACGATTTCGATTTCTTAGAAGATTTGTCTGTAGGAATTGAAGGAAAAGAGGACCGTAATAAAGAGATGATTTCGAAGACACTTACAAGTTGCCCTCATATAAAAACGTCTATCGTAGGTCAATCGAGATTTACTTTGTTGGACTCCGGGAGCCAAGTATCAGCAATATCGGAAGATTTTTACAGAGACGTGATGGCTAAAAAGCATTTAAGTACTATGCCAGTTTCCAATCTATTCGTTTCAACCGCAATCGGAAAGAAAACCATGACGATTAAACATCAGGTTTACCTTGAAATAGAAATAGACGGAATGATATTAGGACACCCGTTTTTGGTTATTCCTTATTTGACGTCACCGATTATATTGGGTACCGATTGGATGTCGAGAAACGAGGTCATTCTAAATTATAAGGAACACACTGTCGAGATAGCGGGAAAACTTCTCAGGGATTCCTTGGTAGGATTTGAACGGAGCGCGGCGGAAACTTTGATTTGCTCTCAAGGGAATAATGCAACCACTGTTTTTGTTATTAATATTCATGACGTTGATTTAGTGAAGGAGGAGATGTCGCGCAGGAATCAGAGAATAGGGCAGGGAAATAACGATAAAGTCCCGAATAGTGAGGATATAGTGGAAATAGGGGGGAAAATCCAAGAGATTCGGAGTGAAATTCCCAAGAACATCGAGATTCAGAGGAGATTAAAAATTATGAGCGATCCTGCACGAAATGAAATCGTAGCATCCATCGCGTCATGTATAAAAGAATCAGATCGTAATATCGAAAATAGGGGGGAAGAGAAAGAAAATATCGAAGGAATCGGACGAACAGAGGGGGAAGATAAGTTCGGTGACGATCTTCGTTCAGTCGCGCCTAAGCTAACGTTGCTGAACCAGTCAGAAAAAGGAATTTTTAATAACATGCTGGAAGACTACAAACTGTTGTTCTCAGATAAGCCAGGATGCGCGAAAGGGTACGAACATCGGTTAAAATTAACAGCAGACCGACCAAGCATTAGGCAAACGTATCCCATTCCTTATCACCTGCGCGAAGCCACCGGTCGGGCGATAGAGAAAATGGTGGACGACGGGGTCATAGAGAGGGCAATTAGCCAGTACTGTAACCCTTTGAGGATTGTAAGGAAAGACGATGGTACCGTGAGAGTCTGTTTAGACGCGAGATTCGTAAATAAAATCATAGAAGATGACCACGAATCACCACCTTTAATAAACGAGCTTTTGCAAAAATTTAACGGAGCCCAGTGGTTCTCAAAAATGGACCTCACTCAGGGTTATTGGCAAATTCCGCTTCACGAGTCCTCAAGACAATATACCGCGTTCCTGTTTGGGTCGAAACTATATCAATTCTGTCGTGTTCCTTTTGGTTTAAAAACAGCTGGTAGCGGTTTTATACGGGCTCTAAGCATGGCTTTGGGAGACGACTTTGAGGCACATATTTCGTGTTATATCGACGATATTATCGTGGGTACTAGAACTTTCGAGGAACATTTAAAAATCCTTAAGGGCGTTTTTGAGAGATTGACGAGGTATAATTTTACGATAAAGTTGTCGAAGTGTATCTTTTTTCAGAAGCAAATTCCTTTTGTGGGGTTTGTGATTTCGCGTGAAGGCTTGGTACCGGAACCAGCCAAACTGGAGGTTATTTATAATTTCGAAGAGCCCAAAAATCGGACTCATTTACAACAATTTCTCGGGGTATGTAATTATTACAGACAATTTAACGTAAATCATAGTAAGTCCGTCGATAAACTCCGCGATTTGTTATCGAAAAATAAGCCGTGGGAATGGACAGGAATCCATACTGAAGCATTTAACACCCTTAAAATAGATTTTGGTCAGTGCATCGCATTAAAGCATATAATTCCGGGAGCACAATATCGAGTTCAAACGGACGCGAGTGATCGAGGCATCAGCGGCATTGTTTATCAAATTGATGATCGTGGTTTTCATAATGTTATCGGTATAGCCAGCCGCTGTTTGACGAGAGCTGAGGCGAATTATACGACTACTGAGAAGGAGCTTTTGGCCATAGTTTATGCGATCACAAAATTCCGAGTATATTTGATAGGGATATCCTTTGTGATTGTGACGGATCACCAATGTTTAACGTTCTTAAAGTCTGCAAATTTCCAAAATGCCCGAATCACCAGATGGAGTTTATTGCTCCAACAATATACTTTTACAATTGAGTACTGTCGAGGTGTCGATAACCAAGTAGCTGATTTTTTTAGCCGTAATCCGGAACGAAAATTTGTCGATGACACTAGGGACAGAGTTACAATATCCATGCTGCATGGAGGCTTTTTACCCATCGCGAATAGAGAACCGAATGAGGATGAAACGTCATTGATCACGATTGCATTGCTGGAGAGTGACCCAAGATTGCGAAGGGGTTTTAAAAATCTTAAAGCATTGCAAAAAGACGATATAAAGCTCAGAAAATACCGGGATATTGGTGGGGATGCCCCTACAGAATCATGTTTCATGTTATATCAAGACGTTTTGTTCCAACGAAATAAAACGACCGATAGTTGGCGAATTGTTATTCCGGAAACTTTGCAACGGATGATAATCGAAGCGATACACGAGAAATTGGGTCATCCGGGAGTCTATAAGACATTAGGGCATTTGAAGAAATTTTATTATTGGAAGGGAATGGCGTCTCAAGTCAAGCAATTCATTTTGTGCTGTGACCTTTGTCAGAGGGTGAAATATTTGTCAATTTCAATGGAGGGAGAATACTGTTTTGTTTCATCAGAAGGGCCTAATGATTTGGTCACCGTTGATTTTTATGGACCTCTCCCAATGGCGAGAGGAGGCGCTCAGTATATATTCGTCATGCTCGACGCATTCTCGAAATATGTTAGCCTTTATCCCATGAAGAATGCCACTGTACGAATGACTTTAAAGAAAATTTTTGATAAATTCATCCCCAAATTTGGAAAGCCGAGCAAAATTCTCTCAGACCATGGGACGCAGTTCACTTCGAATTTATGGAAAACCCGATTAGAGGGGGAAAATATAAAAGTCCTTTATAGTTCGATACGCCACCCGCAGTCGAATCCCACTGAGCGAGTTATGAGGGAGCTTGGACGTTTATTTAGAACTTTGTGCGCGGACAAGCATACCAAGTGGGTGGAGTTTGTTCCCGATATCGAAAGAGTCCTTAATATGACGGTTCATCAGAGTACGTGTATTTCCCCCGAGGAACTCCATTTCGGTAAACCGATCCAGGAGGACATTCACAAACTTGTCAAGTTTCCTGAAACGCGGGGTCCAACGCATCAGTATTTAATTACGCTCGCTCGAGAGAATATGTTGAAAAGCTTTGAAAATCGGAAGAAAATGCAAACTCATAAATCAACGGTTCAATTAGCAGTGGGAGATCTAGTTCTCTTGCGAGTCCGACATTTGTCCAATGCTCTGGACCGAGTAATAAAGAAGTTTTTCCATCTTTTCGAGGGACCGTATCGAATAGCCCGCCAAATTGGTGAGAACGCTTTTTTACTGTCCGATCCAAGCGATGATATGAAAGAAATTGGAACTTACAATCGTTTAAATCTTCGAAAGTATCATGTGCCGCAATAAACCGAATTCGAAGGCTCAATAGCACGAAGAGGTCAAGGCTCTTGTAGTTGCACGTCTCCGAGTCCTCTCGAATTGGCGAATGTAGGTAGAGAGAAAGTAAAATAAAATTGAAATACAGGTTATTGTGGGTGTATAAAGAGTATATGAATGATAGATATTAAGGTACTCATGTGTGTAAGAGGCCCGCAGAAGACGAAATTGTATAACAGATGTATATGTAAGACGATGATTCAAAATGTGTCGAACTGACTCGACCGATTTAAGGTTATGTAAAAAGGAATCCATACGTTTAAAGTATATGTACATAAATGGTGTTTGTGCGGAGGAGGCGTTATATATGTTGTGTATGCCGTGTGAATTCTGGAACGTGAGAAAAGGTTCTCTAATATTTTCTACTTTGCACTCATCGCACATTGTAGAAAAGGGGGGAAATTGTAAGGGTAGATGTTTAAGTTTGTATTTTCGCGCGCAAAAGGGAATGGTGGTGTCAGCGGTTATCGGAACGGGCAGGGGAAAATTGGTTGATCCCCCATTTTCCCGAAATATTATATGAAAGATAAGGAGTGGGGATCGAGATGATGAGTCGCCGCACCGCCTAAACTCTTTCTCTTTCGTCCCGGGATCTTCGAGGGCTACAGATTAGAATCCTCCATCGTCGTGCTGTCCGAGGATTCTAATATCCATTCTCGTATCTCGCACGGTCATCGCTGGGATCATTCGGGACTCCACGAATAGAATCTCTCACTGGATTGATTGATCTGGGCCTAATTTTTATTGAAAGTATCTTCTAATCCCGGGACAGGAGAAAGAGCCACCGAGGGATCGCAAACGTCAAATATCCGAAAGATAAGTCGCGCCCGTTCGATATCCTAGCCATTTTCATACGAATAAAAAAAAAAAATATTATTGCGGTCTTGACGAGAATGTACACTTTTGTTATATGTGTTTAAAATTGAGTCCGCGAAATCAACAAAAATAAATACAAAAAAAAAAAGAAGAAATTTATATTGAAAAATAATAAAATATTACAAAGTATTAGAGGGAACGGCGATCTTATCGTGTGTAAATACGCAAATATATTATACATTATACATGTTATACACATATACGTAGTAAAATGAAAATACTCGAGTGAACTGGCAGAATGAAGAGACCAACACAATACTGAATTTCACTCAGGCTTTTATTTTGGATTAAAATGCAGCCTTTGTTTTGGCAAACAAGAGCAGAAGAGCGAGTAGAAAATAAAATAGGAGGAAAGTTCTACGAGCGAAAAAAAAAATAATAGAAAAATAGAGGATACGAATAACCAGCTATACGATGGTAGTAAAGACTCTGGTGGGTCACAGCTGCAAAGCGGAGCCGTTTATTTCTGTTTGCATCGATAAAAGGACAATTAGTGACTAGATTCATTGCCACAAGAAAGGAAGCACACCGGTGTTACTATCGGCGTTAAAATGCCCCGGAGCCCTCTCCGTGTACCGATAGTTTCTCATCCTCCAGCACGATATATGTACACCATATACGTTTTCCGGCTACACTAGCGGTTTTATCACTGCAAAAGGGGATTCTGCGTTTAGCTTGTGGCACTATTCTGCAGCGTGTGCTTTCTCATTCTGATTATGTTATTTGCGCTCGTTATTTATCATGCGTAGACGTGAGATATTACTTCAAACAATTTTCAAGAGGGTTATCCGGCCTGACAACCACCACGCGTATCAAAGACTTTATTGAACATAATTTTATGAAACATTCAGTTCAATTCACAAGTGTGACAATATTTGGGGATCGTCACATTTTTTTAATACACTTTCGAGTAATAATTCAATAAACTTCAGAATGCTAGATCAGCATTTATGATTTTTTTTTTATTATAACAGACGAAAGAATATAAATATGAACAATCCATGGCGATACAAGAAAAATTACTGTATACATCCGGGTAATTCCGTTAAAATTCTGGCGTAGAATAAGATTTTTGCCGGAATAAACAGTAAAAATATTTGTTTCTTGTGTCACGAGTCACACGACTACTTAACATTTTTTTACCGAGGATTTCGAATCGTTGTCACACTGATGGTAACTTGTGCCTGATTTGCGAATGATAAACCAGCAAAATGGGCGCAATATTGGATGCTCGATGTGACGGGACATTTCGTGAAAATAAATAAATCCCCCGTCTGCGCGATTCTTAAACTTTGGTATCTACCATCTGCACTCTCTCGGTCCACTCTATGCTTCGAGATCTCTTTTTCTTACTTAAAAAAAAGGAACACACCATGAAAAGCTATCGGCCAAGAAAGTTTTCCGGGGAAGATTTAATCAGCGATTAAAACTTTTTGTCACGGAAATTTCTTTTAACACGGACAATTGACCACGCGTTTCACGCTAGAGTAAACTCTTTCTGAAAAAAGAAAACCGAGTGCTAAATTTCACTTTAGATGGATAATACAGATATGCGCAGTGACTCATCGGCTGTATTCATACATCCTCGTGATTTACCGGTTAGGATATCATTTTTCTCAACTCAGGCGTCTATCCGATAGTTTGGATGCAATCCATCGATCTTGACAATGAAGCAATTACAGCTCGGGTACCAAAAATAAAAATAGAAATAAAATGAATTATAAGGAAACGAATAAATTGTTGGTAACGAAAAATAATGTCAAACTTCAATCAATATTATATGCGTCCATACCAGCAGAGAAATATTGTGTATCATTATTGTCTATTATGTGTGCGTGAAACACGAGAACACACGTGGAAGCATCATTCTCGAGCGTCAGTGTGGTACTTTCCAGAGAGGGCACGAGGTCTTATGGGACAAGGAGGACGTAGACGGAACAACCTTCTTATTGTCGGTAACGCAGGGTGAATGGCTGGTAAGAGAGACGAAATTGCGAGCTTTGTTCGTGTCAGGAAGCAGCTCCCTACAGCTCGTTCTGCGTCTTGGGCTGAAGAATCGTGAGAGGGGTGACGAGAGAGAAGGAAGGGCGTAAAGGAGAGCGATAGAGAGAGAGAGAGAGAGAGAGAGAGAGACAGAGAGAGAAAGAGAGAGAGAGAGAGGAATGGTTCTGCTCTCACAACCTACCTTTCTACTCTCTTCCTATCCCTTTTTCCCAAACCCCTCACACTATCATCCGACTATCCAACTCCCCCGTCCCTCGGGCAAACTTCGTTGTATTCTCTTCCCACTCGGCCATACTTATTCATTTGCTCCGGTCTTTCTCATTCTCTGTCGCTGTATATGTGTATACTCTTCTTCATTCTTATTTTGTTCCTTTCGTGCTGTCTTTCTTAAGCTTCTTTATTTCACCACGAGCTTTTATTTTCTTTATCTCTCTCACTCTCTCTGACACACACACACACACATTCCGTTCCTGAGCATAACATGTATCTCCTTCTCTGGATAAAGGATACTCCGTCTTTTCCCCTTCATCCCTTCTCTTTCGGCATCTCACTTTTTCGTTCTTCCTCGCATCTTGATCCCCCCCGCCGTCGTTTGCTCATTTTATTCTTATTTTCATGCCCGTCGATACGTACTGTCGCGCGCTGCAGGATTGCAGCGCAAATCGGTCTCCTTCCAGCAATGATTTCCAAACTACCCCACTCCAAAACACACTTACGCTTCTCCAACAGCAACAGAAATAGATTTACAACGATCTACGTATATGCACAGTGTATATACTAAAACACCGAACATAAGTATGTGTATATACATTTACATACAAGAGGAAAAGCTCATGTTCCTATCGGGTTCTCGGCACGCCAACGCAGTTACTCTATACTCTATGCGATCTCCTAGACTTCCGCTTCGCCAGCGAAGAAGAACTTGGTTACTTATGCAAATCGATTATACGATGGGGTGGCTGCAGATATGTGATGATGTCGGAGAGAGGATGAGGAGAATTGAGAACGAAGCACGAGGTATAAAGGCCAGAGGAAAATTACCTGCTAGAGTGCGCAGTAGAAAGGTTGCCGCTATGGAGTATCAAAAGAGCTGTCCTTATAACATGGCTCCGCAAGAGCCCCCATTTCGAGATTCATACGGCGAAGAAAATTTTATTTTGATCGCCAGTGTCGACGATTGTTGACGACATATCGAAGCAAAAACATTATTTTCAGAAACGTCTCTCTGTGCATCGTGAATACAATATATACGTAACTCGAAATAACGACTAAAAATTATACGAAGGAGTGAACTGTATCCGCAGCTCATTTAGAAGTGTTGAAATCAAGTATATATACGCTCCATTCGCATGATAACTTTTCAAAATTGTCTGATAGCAATATGATTATAATTGTATTCCTTTGTATCCCTTTGTTGGGATGATGCGATATAATTTTAAAAGCTTGTACGAAAATCACTCGCGAGTTTCAGGTGATTAGAAATGATCCTTGCGCGGCTTGTTGAGGGCATATAAACATCCATACCCACATACACACACGCATGCGCTAACGGATACACATGCGCATGCAGTCATTGCCCAAACAACTATTTTAATGGTATTAAAAAAATATCATAATCCAACGATTGTGGGTTTCAAGTTCATTTTTAGCAAGTAACCCATCTGGCGATGACTAAGCGCAATGGATCTCCAAGGACACGTAATTTTGTTGTGATAATAATTTTCGTTTGTGAATATACTTATCATCGATGCTCTGCGGCATTTATTACACATGACCAGATCTTTGTGAATAGAACAATTAATGTTACAAAAAATATTGATAGCTTTTGTAGCATAATCGCAAGTATCGGATTGAACGAAAAAAGACGACAAAATCTGACTACTATTGATCAAAATATGATACTATTTGAAAGTTGACATGAAAAGTGAAACTTTTCCTGGGGCAGGCACGTTTTTCTGAGATTCATCAGTTCCATAATATCTAAATATTAACTGAAAAAATCCAACTTTGAAATAACGGAGAAAAAAATTCTAAAAATACAACAGAAACTATTGAGAAGGCGGACTAAATATCCGCAGAACATAGTAAACGTCTGATGTAAGAAATTTTGTGAAAAAAAAAGTGGCTGAAGTTACGAAGAGTGCGTGATGCATCTGTTCGATTCATTCTATAAGCTCAATGGATCGATACTGAAGTACAATAATACACGCCACCGAGCTTTCGAGGGTGAGTGAGAACCGAGAGATAGAAAAACAACGAGTACCAAGCGACATCCAGCGTCAACGAGGCCGTATTACAAGAGAACCGCCATCGGCAGTGCCACGCTGCGACAAGGCTACGTCGACGAGAGAAAGGCTCCTTTGTGGTGCGACAGACACACACGCGATATTATAGTCACCCTTTTTGCTGGCGTCAGCCTCGAGACGACCCTTTAATCTCATCCGAACGACGTGAAGTCATTGTTCTCCTCCAGAATTTTTTTCTGCGAGCCGCGAATAAGCTATTATTTTATGATAGAATAATTATGAATAATTATTTGGAAGAATGATAATTTTTTTCGAAAAAAATTAAGGATAACTGTCTTACCATGGATATTAATATTTCCTCATAATAATTTGTCGTAATAATCTTGTTTAAAAATGATTTGCAATCGATTTTAAAAAAAATTTACACGTAAGCAGAAAAGTTGTACAGTCGTAGTACGACTTTTCGCTACCGCGTGTACTTTCCACGTGCAATTTGCAAATACGCGAACGACGTTGATTGCCACTACACGCATTCTGCCGTGGTTTTTTTTTTTTTTATTTTTCAAGAGAAAGCACACTCGTGCGATTACTGCACTACTTATTCCGTTTCCGCGCATCCCGGTAAAGCACAAATGTACAGTGAAAAGGGTATGCTTGAGTGTAACGGCACAGTACACACATAAAACGCCTGTAAACGTTCTGCACACACGCGATGTCGATTGCAATCGTTCTCGGCACGCCGGAATTAGAAACGTTTGCTACGACGTATATATTATACGTGTACATAGACCTCACGCTATACCGTGAAAGATCGATTTACTTTGGAAGATTTGTTGAACAAAGAAAACTTTCGTTGATTCAAATACAAAATGTTTTTGCTGAAGTATTCTCCAAAATGAAAATGAATGTTGGCTGTCTGAAACGAATTGATTTTTATTCGATGGCAATCACCGGGAGAGTGATCATTCATGCTCGCTCGCTTTGGCGCACAATTCAGTGTACGCACGGAGCCTTGAAGACGCATGGTCGGTTCAATGACGCGTCTTCACGACATCGCATTTACCTTGCATAGGTATGCTGCACTCATACCTCTGCTTACCCTCTGCAAAATTCTGGTTCGCAGATTTTCATCCTTCGTATTCGTATGGAGATACCCCTCAGATCTTGCTTTTCACGCCTACCTTGCCTCGCTTCGAGAATGTGTACCGCGGTGAGAATAATTTATCGCCCACTGGTTCTCAAGACGCTTGCATACACTCACATATATATATATATATATAAGATTTTCGGCACTGCACAAATTGCTTGCTTACCGAGGTATGCGCATCTCTCGTAAATCCGCATCAGCCTGCACGACTGTTTCCTAATCTTCGGTACTTCTGCGACACTGCTCTGACTCCGCAATCCCTCTTCTTTTTTTTCTTCCGCAGAAACTGTTTCTGCGCTCGTGAGGTTGTTTGCTCACTAACGATGGAGCTTGCATACGTGCGTGTAGTAGTTTCGTTACATATTTCAATCATTCTACAAGCTTGCCAAAATTACATACCTATATTATTATGTAACAAATTTACATTGTATGTACAATACAATATGTGCGTATTTTATTGTGAATATACAAAAAATGCAGTCTAAAACGTCCTGATAAGAAAAAATACCAAAGTTATACAGGCGTTGAGTAGCTGGTAAAGATTTAAAACGTGCCGTAATAAATTTGAACTACTTGCATTTCTTAGGGTCTGAGTTGTATTCACCTGCATATGTCTGCCAACTATCCAGTGTATCTGGAGAGCTTGTCATTACGGCTGTGTTGGCAACCCAATACTGATGGTTTCGGTACACGGAGAAAAATGCTCTGTCCAAAATACCGTAATCGAGGTTACATTTACCGAACTCGCTAGTTCCTATATGGATAGTGTGCCTGTACGGTAATTCTCATTACATTTGTCTGGTAAATTGGGAACTTAGAAGTCTGATTCGCGGAGCCAGTCCCAAGTGTCAGAATTACTAAAAGTAAGGTAGATTTACTCCATTTACGTATAGTCTGCAGTTACTAGTCAGTGCTGTAACTACGACTGGAAGTCGACGCTTGGCTCGAGTTTGCTCGCATATCGAGCCAATAATAAATATAGTTTATTATTTATAAATTAGCAATTAGGGATGATCGATGAACGAATTTAAAACTGTTATTCCATTATTATTAAAAACCCTGTAAATTTTGCAAAAAAAAAAACGTCATTGACCGGGATTCGAACCCGCTATCTTCCAATCGACGAATTCAGCACTTTCGATCCTCAAATAATTATTTTAAAAAAAAATTAAAGATTTAGAGATTTTTTTTTACGATTGTTTCCGGCTTGGTAGTCCGGACGTTTTTCCGTCGATAATAATTTTGAACCTACCTGAGATTTCACCTGAGACCTACCTAACGACCTACCTAACGACTGACACGCTACCACTACGCTATTGATTCCTTAGGACTTTTTTGTGTTTAAATGGTATTAGCCAACGCGTATTGTAACGAGCACGAACTAGGGACCGTTACTAGCGCCGTGTGCGAGTTATACCATCCCATTGGTACTCGTACTGACAAGCTGGTACGAATCACTATGCACTTCCGTAATTTTCCCGCCAAAACGTATTACAAGCTCGAACTAGTAACCGTCACTACAGCGGCATACGAACTATACCGATCTCTACAGTACTCTTACAATCGGCGCTGGTACTATAATCATAATGCACTTCAGTCGTTTTACCGCCAACATGTATCACAAGCACGAACTAGTAGCAATCACTAGAGTGGCGTATGAATTATACCGACTGTACAGTACTCTGACCGACGGCACTGGTATATGATTCGTAGCGCTGCATGGTAGAGCGTACCGAACTGATTCGTAAAATATGCGCTCATCTCTGACCAGTCTACTTAACCATACTCATGTATACTGTATTAGTGACTTAGTAAAATACGCTGTAATCACATCAGTACGCATTACCTAAGATTTTTCAGGTTCTCTGGACTATGGTCATTTGTTATTGTAACCGAAACTATAGCATTTATTACCGGATATAAATTTACCAGAGAAGTACGGTAATCTGAACAGGGGGATTTTTCTCCGTGTACGACAGGTTTTTCTGACCAACGTAAGAGGGGCTCTATAGGGAATTTTACAGCATGTACTGCAACTACCAGTAAGAAAAAAAAATCAAAGTAAAATGCGCTAAATGATAGACCACCACAGAAGCTGCAAACTGGAAATCATTAGCGGGTTGACTGATTAGTGCGGAAGATTTTCATCATCGACCTCTACTCACTCTGGCTACATCTGCCTTTGATAGGACTCAATAACCGCATAATCGAACGAAAATAAAAAACACGATAAACAGTTTCTCAAATTTTCACCAGCTTCTCTATATTCTAACTGGTTTGAGGGATATAACTAAGCGAGCTATTTTTTTTTTTGTAAGTGCGTGAGGTAAGGATCTACGAATGTAAGCAGATCGACTTACATTTAGGCTCGAAATGTTTTGCGAAAACATTGCTGAAGTTTTTTTTGTAGTTTCAACTGGCTTATTCACGCATTACGTCGTAAGAAATTTTACTTCGCTCGAGCATGGTGAATGGTCAGAAAAAAGTAGATGGAAGCCGGAAAGTGAGAGAGAGAGAGAGAGAGAGAGAGAGAGAGAGAGAGAGAGAGAGAGAGAGAGAGAGAGAGAGAGAGAGAGAGAGAGAGCGAAATAGGGTTGAGGAAGCCACGTGAAAATACCACCGGGGTAAGGGGCGCCGCCAAGTAGGGCGTGACGCGATCAATCATTGTCGGCAGTCGTTTCAAGAAAGAGGGCTAGATCTCAGGAAAGCTTTCGGTTGAAAATTATCGTAGCTACCTTGCCCGAACCGCGGTAGCGCAACGTATACGACTTGCTCCAATCTCCTGAACTCGCTCTCCTCACCCCGTCATTCAGCAGCCCTATAATCCCTCTTGAAAAAAAAAAAAAACGTGCTTAAGTTCTAACTCCAATATTGCCTTTCACATTTAATCGAGCTTCTCCAGTACCACTCGCAAATAGATTTATAATAATTGATAAAAATTACTTCGAAAATTTATCAACACTTGGATACTTAGAGACGTTTTTAAACACTGAGCTATAGGCTTGAAAATATTAATCGATTTGTCATCTATTTTTCATCAAATTTATAAGCTCCATACCTTCATTATTTTCATTTTTTTCCTCGGTCGAATCTCGATCAACATTACGATATTTTCTCGTTATTGGAATTTTTTATAAAATGATCGTTACAAATTCAGGGATACATTTATTATTACAAATATTTTTTCATTAAATTTTTTAAAATATGATTAACGCACTTTTTTTTTGTTTTTATGTTAATTGACGTAACGTTTTTTGTTTGCTTTCACAAATGCATTTCTATATAAAATGAGTCAAAAGCTTAGTTATAACGAATATCATATGACATGCAATATAAAGAGTGCGTTGTTGTCTGAAACTTTTTTTCAATTGCTTGGAATCGAAACCCTGTCACATTTCTCGATACATTTTGTTATACATCGAGTGTATGCAATTCCAAAATATGCCCAGAGATATTAAAGAAGGACGAGATGGGTGTATTATAAGCATATGTTTCCCCTATTGCCACGAAAGAGCTTATATTACACTGTCAGACTCTCGTCCACCTAACTCATTCTGCTTCATTTTTTTATCATCTTTTTTTATCGACATTCGTCTCCGGGCATCCGGTACAGTGGTAGAAGATACGATCGTCGCGAACGAACAGACCGTCCGTCACCGGAAGTGAGACCTCGGTGCTCTGGTCTCCGGTTAGAAGAAGAAAAAAACGGAAAAGAGCCAGGAGAAGGCATCCGGACGAATTACATTTTCTATCACCTCTTCCATTAACTCGAAGCTCGTAAAGATTCTTCCTGCCAGGAGAGCTTTCCTCTCGCTTTGCGGGATTTTATATGTGTGCTATTTCATATGTGGTCTACGTGTGCTGCTGTCAAGACTTTGGTCCGACTTGACTTTAGTGCGAAATGATTGGATCATCGGAAGCATAGCAGCGTACTACGTCCGGGATAGTATTATTAAATGGAAAACCAAGAGACCGAATAAAGAACCGGTTAGGAATGTAAATTTTTTTTTTTTTTTCTAATTATATGAATGTATAACATTTTGTGAACTTTACTTATTCCCTGTATCAAGGAGGATACATCTGTCGATAGAAACAAGCCTCCGGGAAGAAAAATTAGACATGTACATTTTAAGTCGTTACCATGCTGTTTGGCGAAAATATATTTAATAACTATACAAATAATACTGATACTACTATAATGGCCAAGTCATTATTACTACATTAAAAGGTCATTGCTAAGGAATTTTAGGTTTTTTACAATCAAGAACACATATTCGAGTGATATTTCTGAACCCAGCTCAGGGGCCCTAATCTTGGAAACGTGCGATACTTATTGCATGCGAAAACGTATGCCCGCTTTCAAGATTAGGGCCCCTGAGCTGCGTTCAGAAATATAACAGAGACACAATGATACCCGAGGAGTAAAAGGTTTCTGACCACAGCTCTGAGCTCTGAGCATCTGATGCAGAAGATTCAGCCGATTAAACAAACATAGTCCTATTATCGAAATTCCATAGATTTCAAGACGCAGCGACAGATCGCCTCATGTCCTGTGAGTAATACAAACTTGCCTTGCGCGCAATAGAAACTTGGCATGTGTGATACAGCTCACGACAAAAGACTGAGTCCAAAAAGTACGTACATAGTATGAAATCTTTAAAATGCTATAACATAATTATTGGTCGTTTAATACGGTTAACTATAGTCTTAATCGATAGATTAAACCCAAATTATACGATGAATGTGCCAGGAAAGAGACGTTTTTATCGATACTTTCTGTGATAAATGGGTATAAAAAAAGTAGAGTGGGGAAGTCGATGATTTCGAGAAAATAACTCTGCGAGTCTCGGCCCGTAAAATGTACTTATCCGGAGACTCTACCGAGTCACTCAATTACGATCCAGACAAAAATACGTAGTCACTTTATGCTAATCAAAAGAACGTTATGTGAACTTTGGAGCAAATCAAATATGACTTTTTGTTAATCTAGAAATTCTAAAAAAAAATCGTTTAAAATTTTATTCAAAATGATACTTTTTTGTATTTAATTTTTTTTTTTTTTTTGAGTATCAACAAACAAATAATTTGACTAATAATCCATTTTCACGACGTTACACATTCTTCAGAATAGGTCAAGTTTTTGGTGGTCGACATCGCGCTTGCATTGCCTTAGATGTAGGTATAAACGAGAATTTTTTTTTTTTATCGCCATGTGAAGACCTACAATAACGATCGCCTGGGAGATCACCGGTAAACTCTTCAATTCTGCCATGTCGAGACGCATGTAACTATGCAGTATAGGTGCGGTACAAACGTCCATCGACATAATCGATCAAACTATCCAGAACCAGTAGACGGCCGGAAAACAGACCTTCGTCCACGTCGACGAGAACCGCTGCCGTCCCTGCCATTACTCCAAGAGCTCTACCAGGCTGGGGCACCGAGTGCTTCCGGGCATTATTACGCTGTCCTGAATGTAGGATTCGAGTATGGGAAGGCAGAGCTCGCGAGACGCTCTTGAGGAGAATCTACGGCGTGCGAAAATGTAGTCTGGCAACGCTCCCACAAACACTGGATCTCTCGTTTTATCTCATTTATACGATGAAAAACCAAACCTGCAAGCTATATACATACATCGATAATTCCTATAAGACAAATTATTTAAAAACATTATTTAAAAACTAACCTTCGTTCTTCTGGGGTATAACTGTTTTTATTACACAATTCAACCATCTTGAAAAGTGCGTATTTACTCGAACAACAGAGACGAATATATTCGATTAAAAGGAAGCAGTAGTTCAGCACAACCTCGAAAGTTTTTAATCGATACTGTCACAAATAAGACTATCGGATATCAAGCAGGAATAGCAGAGGAGCTTGAATTATCAATCACTTAGGTAACCCCACTCTTTGATAGAAGAAAATCTTTTCATGCCATCTTACGAATTGCGCAATAGATGGCTGTATGAATTTATTTTCGTAGCAATTATTTCGTCGATATTTCATTCGATTCGAATAAAATGGTTTCAATAAATTAAATTTACCCAGAAACAATTACTGCTACGGGCAAAGAGTAAATGAATCTATTCTTTTAAGGTAGTTCGGTCGAATTGAGGTTCACGTTTAACACCCTGTTTTTTTGCATTTAATCAAAAGAGTTGACCTTGCTCTAAATGTCTGCAAAATTTCAAATTAATTTACCGTGTAGTTTTTGCGTAATTAATAAATAAGTTAACATTGCTCTTATAGGGCATATAATGCTCAGATGGCACGCCAACTATCGAAATTTCAGGTACACGAAAAATTAATCGTTTAAGGGCAAAAAAAAACATACCACAATAATGGTTGATATATATAAGAGATATTTACCAAAGATTTAAGTCGATTTACCGTACGGTTTTTTTTTATTTCAATAATTAATGCGAGTCCGCGGTCTCTGTCCTTGTCATACACCGGATCTGCTCGCTAGCAGAAGACTAGGGGAAAAAACATGTGAAAACCGAAGCTAATCCGCGTCTCACTTCAGATTCGATGGACGCCAGCAAAAGTGGTTCTGAACAACTGTCACATTTGAGTTGTTCGGCAAGATATACAATGTCAACTAGACGAGTTCCGAGTTCATTGCATACTGGCATTGATTCAACTGTACTTGCCTCGAGACGAGCCTTTTTTCCCCCCTGTTCTTCATTATACTGTTTTAAAGCATACAACAAAACTCGCGAATGCAATCTAGTAACTTTATGCGTAAGGTTAGATTAGCTCGCTCCCTAACGTAGAGAATGAGTCAAGTTGAGTCTGTCATTATTCCGGGTATTAATTATTATTAACTTATTATTTACACCCTAAAAGAAGCTTGTAATATTTTTTTATGTAACAATTCAATTTATCATAGCTTTCATATGGTTAAATTGTACGTAAATAAATCTGAATTACGGATGAAATTTGACTTCGGCCAAACTCGACCGAACTACCTTAAATGGAATCAAGAGGATATACAATTTGTCTTGTGCGTAATACCATTGTGAAAAGGGCTGTGTAAGATAAAAATTTGAAAATAGAATCTAACGAAAAGGATGAACTACATTGTGGTTTTCCCGTTTCGTTTATTTTTTATTTATTCTTTTCTTTTGCATCTTACGTCGTTTCGAATGAATTGCAGGACGTTTTCGCTAAGACGTCGTCATATATATATATATATATATATATATACAAATATACATATAGGTATGACTATGTTAGGGTGCAGAAGAGAAGGAAAAGGTACGATGCCATCAGGAAGAAGTGGAATGGGTGAGCGACGAACCATAGGAAGGGGTAATAATCGTAGAGAAATTCAAAGCGAGAATCCTCTCGCGGAGAGCAACTCTCGCGGGTGGCGGAGCTCGGCGGTGAAGCGAGGCAAGAGAGAAAACGCCCGAGGTGCAAGTCTTGTTGAATCCGCGGCAGAGGAAAATAGCGTAGGAAGAGCGGGCTCCGCAATAAATTTTATTCGTCTCGTCCTTCCGCGAGCTTCTCTGCGCTCTGACTTGCGAGTTCGCGGGACTCGCTTTCGCTATCTCTCTCTCTCTCTCTCTCTCTCTCTCTCTCTCTCTCTCTCTCTCTCTCTCTCTCTCTCTCTCTCTCTCTTTTTCTCTCTCTCTCTCTCACTCTCTCGGACTTGTGCCAGAGTAAGTTGCTCTGTGGAACAGTAACACCTATATACATATACAGAGCAAGCAGTAGCAGCAGACGCATTTCGCTGCTATATAACTCTGTACACGGCTTATTCCCGTCGTCCTTTTTCGATCTTCACGCAAAAGACAGACAAGAGAAAGAATGAAACAGAAAGAGCGAGATAGAAATAAAAGTAGAGAGAGAGAGAGAGAGAGAGCACAGAACGTCCCCTTGTGAGAAGAGAGATCTGAGAGCAACGACGATTTGTATCCGTCAGAAAATAGGAAGAGAAAGACGAAGCCCTGCTGGGCTACTGCTCTCTGCATTACTTCTTGGAGAGGTCGGGGATGCTACCCATTATTTATATACCTATGTAAGATGTATGTATATAGCCCAAGGTTTTCCCGCTGCAGTGCTGGTGCATGCTGTTAATGCTACACCGTGCGTTACCAGCCGACGTTTTTCGTGCCCGGAAACTTCATCTCTCTCGTTATCATTCGTCATATCAGTGAAACGCGGATTCTTATAGCGTGTACTTCTTCGTCGTATATACGGGGAGAAACCGCTCCTCATATTCCCTCAGAAATTACGAGTCGCACAGAGTAAATAAGAGTTTCGGATCTGAAAACTTTTTCATTTATGTTGCAAACAAAAATTCGTAAGTATTATCTACAACGTTCTGAGTTTTCCACGATATCGCAAATTCACTTTTGAGATGCATTGTCTTTATATAATTAAGGAAGTAATACCCTTTCTATCTTTAGGAGAATTAATTATTCGCAAATTTCAAGCCCCTAATAAATTCGCACTTTTCCAACGTGGCTATATTCGAGATTAGCATTGATACGGTAATAAGTAGGTACCTTGATACTAAATACCATCGTAGAAGGGAAACATGGTGTCAGGACATTTCTGGCGATAGGGGAGGATAATGGCAGTTTCAAATACATGCGAACGCAAACGAAGCAGAAGTGGAATCCGTGCCGTATCTTCAGAGATAAAATGAGAGAGAGAGAGAGAGAGATCATATATATGCACACACATTTGTAGTGTTACAGATAGAGAGCGAGCGAGATAGAGGTTGGACCTGTTCCTTATCTATCCTTTCTACCCCTCCAACATTACCATTTCACGACCGATGCTTCGCTATACGCGGAGGTGGCTCGAAACGTCCACGGGGAACCGTTATGTATGTAACGACGATTCGGAGGTCCTACACCGGAACAAGAACGAAAACGTTTTTTTTTTTTCCATGACTGCGTTTCAGTGAAGCTAGAAGAGGGTAGAGGTGATTTACTGATAATCCGCAATTGAAGACGGTGACTCAAATGACGCGATCGTGCCTTCTGGGACAAGCCTGACTCGTCGTCGCTCCCCGGCACCGTATTTTCCATCGAATATACACGCGAAAGCAGAGTAGCTCGAACGAGGACAGATACGGAGATAAAAGAGGTGGAAGTATAGACCGTGTGTGTGTGCCCCAGCGATTTCCGTCGCGTCGGCTGTTACGTGCTGTGTTCACCGTTCACGTTTCGCCCATTATGCTGGATAATCGAAGCTCTCATCGATGACGGAGAAATGGTGACACCGCTTCTTTTGTCCTCTGCGCATGTGTCCTGGGCCACAAACAATTGGGAGCCCATACAATCATGAAACTGGACTAGGGTATAGAGTAAGAACAGTTCTGTAAGACACTTAACGCAGAGTTCTGAATAAAATATCGAAAGGACCACGGTGCCTCGATATGTGGGATAAACTTCTATTAAAAATAACGCTATTCGTGTGAAAAATACAAATTTAGCTATTTCACAGGAGTTAATGAAGTTTTTGAGTGATTATGAATCAACGTTTTACATAGCTGCATTTTAAATTACGCTAATTAATAACTATTCATGAATTGATGAAATATTCCTGTAACGGGGAGTGAAGTTGCCAGGTACCACGAGGAGAACGTATATTCCGCCGTTAAAAAAGATAACCATTAATCGACCAGGGACGTGGCACAAAGCCTAGTGTCTGCTGGCAGCTCGGAATTTCAGGCATCTCGGGCTTTCATATATTATATTATGTACTCCAAAATCCCGCGACAGTCTATCTTTCCTTGGCTAAATGTACAATGCCAAAATGCCAAACTAAATCCTTTCACCTTAGCTATATAGAAGCTCTTGTGGCACAGACTGGACATGCGTTACGATGGTAAAATCTCGGAACGAAGGCAATATTCTGACGTTACGTTTTGAATATTTTATCAATCCTCTAGAGCACGAGCTCCATGATGGATCGTTCGGTGGAAATTTTTATCCCCGACTTGTTTTATACGTCAGAGCTCACTCCCATTATTATTTATATTATATCAAAATTCAGCACTGACTGAGCATAAAATAATATACGAACTCCAGGAGATTCAACGACAAATGGCGCGCAACACGATTTTGGATAATTAAGTCTAGCCGAAAATAAAGTCTGCCATGAATTGGTGAGTCGAACGTTATTATACACGACGAACACGAAGGTTACAGGTATAATCATTAAAATTAATATTCTGTGAACTCTTGACAACCTGTCAAAAATATTTTCCATCGCGTATCGTTTGCCCTAAAATATTTACGTTGTGGAAGTGTTCACTATTTTGGGACATGTCTGCATGAGGGATTTTTTTTATTTTCCGAATAAGAAATTCATTCATACAAGAAGTCCTGACGCAATCCTGCAAAAGCCCCCTGCCCCAGAAAAGTCGTAATAGAGAGATCAAGAATGGAGGAATGAAGAAACCGCTGAAATCGACTATCTGGATTTAGACCTTGCTGTGGACGCGGTAGAATCAATAATGCAATTAATGTGTGGGGTTGGAAATGTTAATTACCGGTCGTTCGGGTTGTTTGATTAACGCAGGTTTCAGTAGCCAATACGTACATATTTGGACGGAGACATAAGGTTTCCGAAGCATCTGACAAACGTTTCAACAGCATCGGTGCATATGTTTCCAGCGAATTATTCTGTGATAGTGTTTATACGTATTCACTGTTGAAAGGCAAGAGGGCGTAACCTACAGAATTTGACACATAAAGTGATGCGGGTTGGGCCCTGTTGATTCTCAGTATTATATAGATAGGTATATGGTTTATATGATATGGATAGGTACTGCTGAGTTTATACTAACTGACCGCATGTATCTATCAGTGGACATGGTGCGTGGTCGCGGCATGTCGAGAAAGCGCGTTAATATTTGTCAGAATTTATCACGACATGTCATCACGAATGCTTTGATGTGGTAGATTTGTAATCAACGCTGTGGATTGTTTGTCAACCAGCATGCACGTCTACACGTATTGTACATAACGTATGATGAATCAGAGCAATCATCTGACATTTATATTGGGGATCCGCTTTCTTCGTACCAGATATAGTATTGCGCATGCGTGATGCTTTAAAATTTAGTCGGAAAAGTTGATAGAAAATTCACGTTCAACTGACCTTTATTTGCATATACACTTGACCATTTGATAAAAATCACGATTTTACATCTGAAACACACATGCTATTGCTTTCTATAAGACAACACGTATTTGCATGTTAAGGAATTATACTTGAAATATTACGACTGATGGCGAGGTGAGCAATCAGGTAAAAAGAGATCCAGGTATATCGCCAGGACAATACAAAGATTTACTAATCCTATCATTGATTTTCAACTCTTGATCTCTCTACCCTCCTCGGTGTGAAGCCTCCAATGCAGTCACCCGCCACACTTCTGTAGCCAATCTGAGGTCCATTAGATAACTTGTGTGTATCTTGCGTTGATGGGTCCGAGAAATCTGAATCTTTTGGTGATGACTGCGTAGAAGTGCACGGTTTACTAACTGTTTAATTACTGGAATCGATTTTGTCGGACAACAGTTCGAGATGTACAAAAAAAAAGTTAAATGGAAAAATGTCCCACTCATAGAAGCAACCGAACGATGATCTTAAACATGCAATCGTCTAAGGTTGCAAATCAAACCAAAGGACATCCTTTGCATGACGATATGTTTTTGCAAATAACCGATCTAAAAATTCTACGCGTCGATCAGGCGTCTATAGAAGCACGCAACCGCTAGTTCTTACTCCTCCTATTTGACCTTCCATTTCATCTATTAGATACGATTTAATTTCTCTGCTGGATTCTACCTCGAATTTTTGTGTGTAACCATTTGTCCTCCGCTATTTGTTTTATTGCTTCGAGAGAAAACATATCGGAATTACGCGATTATAGTATAACTAGACTAATTATGTAACCAACGTCGTCTCTCCATAAATTAATGTTCTCGCTATCTCGTGAAGGAATTTGAATTATCATTGCATAATCGAATATCTCCTACTAAGAAGAATAACAATGATAAATTAATTTTGTTGACGATGATTAATTAGCTGGGACTATACATTTTTATTTGCTTTTTAATTTCTATATTTTTCGCATGTGTTCTCACCAGCGGCCTGAGTCCAATAACTGCATCGATTTTATCTGCGATTTTTTTTTGAACATTAATCTTTCGATGCTTAACTCTATCATTTCTTGTATCACTGTTTCGTTGAACTACAAGTAAAATGTACAGAATACATCGAATATTTCTATTTGGATCATTCCAATCAGAAATATTCGATAGAAACGAGTGTACAGGAAAATGCATGTTGAGAAATACGACATGGCGTACAAAGAGGGTGAGGAGGATATCGAAGACGTAAAATAGTAACGACACCATACACACACTAGGTGACACCTCGCTCTTTCCGCGTTTATATGGCTTAGAGATAGCTCTTCCTATCGCACCGATGCGATGCGAGAAAAGCCATCGGTCGCAACCCATGCATCAGCCGCCATTCCACTCTCACACTCTCATCTTCTCCTCGACATCTCGTTCGGCCATGCGAGCTCGAGCTACTCCTGAAGAAAGTTATCGATTCTCGTCCCTATGTGCGAATAAATAGATACAAGTGCATGTAGCGAGAGTTTCGTTGTTGAAAAGTTCCAACCCATTGCGGAGCTCTCGTCGAGCTCCTCTGATACGAGTGTCATTATATACGAGAGAGAGAAGGAGGAACGAAAGGAGGGCACCAAGATTCCTCGGATGTCTTGTGAGCTATGCATCTCTCGTCTCCGAGCAGCATTCGATCGACATTGAACTCACTGAACATAATAATGTAGTGGTTCGTGTATATACACGCAGTGGTGTATGTATACATGAACCGTAAACTTCGAACCTTCTCATGGCATCGTAGTAAAAGTTTTATCACCATCGGTGAATAAGATAAAAATGATCAGCAATATTCAAGTATTTGTTACAGCGAACGAGTAGTCCGTGCTTCATTCAAATGAAAATAAATAAGTTTCTTTGAATTTCATCGAATTGAACCGAAATGTTGAAAATAAATGTTCGAATTGAACCGAATTGCTCAAAATGGTGCACTTTCAGTTCACATTTTTTTTTTTAAATTGAAGTGAATATCTTTTGACTAAGTATTCAAGGTTCCTCGGCCTGACGCTTTGCAGCTTATCCACACTACTACGCGTCTGCAAGAAGCACATAGTCTGTTTTTATTAATACGATAATTGAAGATAATAAAAAGTTGCCCTAAGTACTCGATGAAATTTTTTTATCAGCAATGGATCAGCAGCGAAAAAAAAAGTAATTGTACTACTTTCGATACATCACCTGCTCCATACGTTCGGGTGCATCATGCAACTTTTAAAATAGCCCTTACACAGACTATTCTCGGCACTATAACCTCCAACTGAAAATCACCAATCCAGTATACCAATGACGAAATAATCCATCGGGATATTTGATATTTTTAGGAATACTCATTCACGCTTATTGAATTTCATCGTAAAATGATTTTGATTGATTTTTTATTCAAACAGTGCCAATTCCGTGACAACTAAAGAAACTTTGGAGTATAGACAGCGGCCAAAATTATTTCACTTTTTTGCTAGAGGAATTTATATATATATCATCGCATATATACATGAATACCCCTTCGAGAGTTTATCATGTGTATTATACAAATAAAGAACGAGAATAGCACACGAGACAAAGTCAGATCCAGAGGCTCTCAAGAGAAAAATGTTTTTTCCGTGTAGCTGATGTTGCTTTTTCTCGTGTGTGCAACCAAGTCCCCGCGGATATATCCACGGAAGGTTCCGGGCGAACTATCCCCGGATGTATGCCGAACTCGCGGTTTTATACCGAGATAAATACGGAAAAACATTTTTTCAAGTCTTTTTTTTAGCATATAGCTTATGCTATGAAAGGAGAAAGGATGAGACGGTCCGTGCATTATCCAAAAATTATCAGCAGGTGATTGCATGAGCCAACAAGGGTTAATCACGGATACAAGCACACACACCCCTGTGATTATTTGTAAGCTGGCTTCGACGTGAATTAATTAAAGCTCGTTCGTGTTTTCTCTTTGTCTATATAGTCACCTATACGTATAGCCGGATACATATCGGTGCCAACGTGTGGGAAATCGCTAAGCGGCACGCGGTGTGCTGAAAATTTCATTTATACTGCATTATTCACAATCATGAAAATAAAATGAAAATGCAATTTCTCGCTGACGCAGATGAGAAAATATACAATATAGAATTAAATGAGCGTCGTTTGGGAGGATGAGTATCGAAAAAAAAACCCACGCCTTTTCTCATGAATTGTGTCTGCATGGTATATGAAAATAAAAATTGGTTATAGAACAGAAAATAATAAATATATTCCAACTGAATTCATACTTTTCATCTATTCTATTAAATCGCAGTTTACGGAAGAGAATGAAAAGAATAAATAAAAAAACAATATCGCAAAATGTCTCGCCGAGAGAAACGATTAAGCAGACGAGTCTGATTATATATTCATCATCCTCATTCTTATAAACATATAAACAAGTATTCATATATATATATATATATATATATATATTTGTATACGTCGTTGCTTCAGTATCTCGACGAATCTCCACGATGAAGAAGAATGAATGTAGTATAATGTCGGGATAAGGGAAAATTGCCTTCTTCCTTCCGAATCTGTGGTTGTGGAAATAGAGAAAGAAATTACACGAATGAAAATAAATATCAATACACCGTAAAGACGACAGTAACCTGGTTTACTTGGTGGTTGATTTTCGGGCAAGAGGAATTCATTGAATGCAATACGCCTTGGTATACTTTATATATAACACAGACAGAATCAGACAGAATCGAGCTATTCGAACGTATGACTTTACGGACAATGATCGTCCAAAAAATTCAGGAGCCAGAAAGACAAAGAGAGAGAGAGAGAGAGAGAGAGAGAGAGAGAGAGAGAGAGAGAGAGAGAGAGAGAGAGAAAGAGAGAGAGAGAGAGAGAGGGAGAAAGAGAGGAACAATCAATGAAAGGTTGAATGAGCGGTGTATTCCGGTCAATGGACATACAGCTCCCACAAAGCTCTACGGTACACGGAATCGAACGGCCTTCAGACATCCTATACGTATATCGACTGCTAACACGTAAAAAGACGTACCCCGCATAACTTTACGTGATAAATTGTGTGGAGTACGAGCTTTTGGTTGCTAGAAGTCGATGTACCAGCGTTTCACAGATAATCCGTCGTCAGACTTTGGTGATATATACTCTGCGACGATAAGGGCGACGAGATTTCTGATTTTTTCCCTCTGCTTCTGATTTTTCATTCCAGAGCCAGCGAAAATGACTGAATAATGATAATGGCAGCATGATAGCGCTGAAGCATGAGTATAGATATAACGGTGTAGTAATGTACACAGTGTTGTTTTCCTCCTGGATGTTACTACTTGCAACAAACAGTTATGTATATATTTTTATGCAGCGTATATATACTGAACGAGAAATTCCCGAGGAGAAAGGTAAACCCGTCACCGGAGTTCAGTCTACTATATAGAGCGCATTTTCAGCAACGGGACGATGAGTTTCGCAATTTCCAAGACGTGATACTCTTCATTGCGTTCCATCGCTGCGCCCTCTCGGCTATGCTTTCTGCTTACCTCTATCATTGTCGTTGCGGTATTTTTCGTCAACTATGGCAATCTATATATGTATATACATTCATGATTGAGCGACATGACGAGTCGCTTCAGAGACGAAAAAATTTTCACAAAATTTTCTTTTATCCCTGCCTCTCTCTCCATCTCGCTCTCCCTCTCTCTCTATCTCCCTCTGAGACAGACCAGAGACGCCTTTGTATGAATTATCCTGTAGAGCAAACCATCGGGCTCGCCTGCCGCATGATTGAAACCCTCACGGCTCTTGCCCGACGAGTATTCTCGAACCCTAAAATTGAGAGCATTGTCGACGAAGACAACGACAACGACGACGTCGACAGAGTTCATTTCTCCTCAGTCATCCGGCCCTCTTTCTCTGGCCCATTTTCTTTGCCAGCGCTTTCGCTTTTTGCCACCATCGAAATTACACTCGGAATAAACCGTACATGGAATGATAAAAAAAAACCCTTCGGCAAGATAGAGGAAGAAAAGTCTTTTCTTTTTCTGCTGTCGTCATATTTTACGATTTTTTCATCGAAAACTCACGAAGCATCACAATGCATAAAAATTATGCGAGTAGCCAATAAAATTACTTTTTTTACCATGCCCAAAAGAATGCAAATTACGTAATTAATATTTCATATTACATTAGATGATCATAGTATTTATTTGCGATATTAATATCGCTATTTGATTTCTCAAACCATTGACATTGAACATTTTTAGACCATTGGGCACTAGTTTATTTTACGATTGTGTGATATTTCAATTGCGTTCAAATTCACAATGTGTGTATCACTACTTTGATTATTATAGAGCCCTTTATAAAATTGATACAAGTGTGTAAAGAATAGTCGTATATATGTTTTATGCTCGACTCAATACGTATATTATTATTATGTGGACACTCGATTCTCGTGTATCTCTATAGAATTAACACCGACAATTGGCTTGAGTGATTATAGATTGTGCTGTACCGCCGTATGTAATGATAGTTCATGATATACAGGAAATTACACAAAAATTGGGAACATGTACGAAGTGCGAACGGGAAAAAAAACTTTTTTTAACGCCAGAATATAATTGCGATTTAACGTGTGGGGGAACGTTGAGCACGCGTGTGTCGAACCATTTTTCAGTGTGTAATTAAAAACATCATAGTGAAAAAGGGAGAGGGGTGACACATAGTTTCGGGTGTATAGCGTAAATTAGTAACACGAGGGAATGAGGAACTCTCGTGGGAGTGTATATTACGATTTCCACTGTGTCGCTATAGTATTGGAATGAATGTCGTTGTTGCCATAACACTGACTGAATAGTTCATCTCATGATCCAATTCAATTTCGACGTGATCCAGAAAATGTTTGCTCATCGGACAAATAAGGTATATCCAATAACCTCGACCGTTATTATAGCTATATCGTGAAGCTTTTCAGTCTTGTAGCATTCATTGATTCATTGAAACGTGGATTCGTGGATTCATTGATTCATTGAAACGTGGATTCTGGTCACTCCTTGCGTAAAAGCAATGAGTGATTGACTAATTTTCGATACCGATATTTGAAATATGTACTTTACGGTGTTCAATTTTTCACTTTTCATTGTTATTGTCCACTCCCACGCTCTCTGCGTTTTAACTCGACACTTGCCATACTGTGACGCGTAACCATACCTGACTATTTCATATGGTTGAAAATCAAACGATACAGTTCGAGGTGAAGAGAATAAAATAAATCTGTGCGAGATTCAATCGGCAGTTGAATTGCATGAGAAGGAATATCCGGGTTAGTGATGGGTGAATCGGTATGAGATACAGATGTTTATATAGTGATAAAAAAAAACCCCCCGAGGGAGTTGGAGAAAGGGACAAGAGGGAAGATGATTGTTGGAAAAGGCATAGCCTGAAAGCTCCCGATCACGTAGGAGCTACAAAGTTCATCCATGCATGCACTATGCAGAGGGAATGTCGCACTCGCTCTCGCTCTGTATGCAGAGAATTGGCGAGAGGGAGACATAGAAAGAGAATACTGCTGATGTCGGGAAGCGGGAAGATGGTGAATCTTTCTGTTGCGGTCGCAGGTGGTCAACTAAAAGTGGTGGCGTGATCCTGGCCGTGGATTTCCCAACTGTAACCAACTCTTTTCATCCCACTTACTCGCACACACACACGGCAGAGAGAGGCCCCTTACTCGTTTTTTTTTTGCCGTAGTATATATTTTCTTATTTCTTTTGGTTATGTATACCTCAGTGCTGATTACGCTTTTGTGCTGTCCCGCGGGGATACAGCGCAAAGTACAAACACGTGAGGAAAATATACTGAAAATATATGTACTTGCAGCTCTTATGCCACGCGAAGCTGTCCTACGAACCCCCTAAACGAAGTACACCGTAAATAAGTACAATGTAACACGCTATTGTATATGAAGTAATGAAGCACTGTACATGAAGCCTACCACAAACGCGATACTATTACAAAGAGAGATAGAAAAAAATAGAAATATAAAAATACAGAGGTGTTGAAGGGAATGTGTTCCAGTCCCTAAATAAATTATTTTCTTTTGATTAAGTGTCCGCCTTCATATCTAAAAAACGCGTATGCCTATAACTGTTGCAATTACTTTCCAGTCAATCTACGGATTATGTTATTCGAGGTGCATATAATTAACTGTATTATCGTGAGATCGTAGAACGTTGATCTGGTTTTGCATCATTTTTTCAACATGTATGACTGTTCAATAACAAAAGAGCATATTTTATACCATGTAACACGCAGAGTTGTATGCATACAACTCTGCGTGTTACATCCAATCGAATTTCTAGTTCCAAGTCCAGACTGCCCTGCATAGGAGAAATCCTGAATGCTTTGGTAAATGTGCGATAGCCGATACTGAATTAGCCAGAAAGAACGGACGTATTTTATGCCAGTAGTATCACTCAAGTTATATATACTTACCCGATATGAAAATAAATAAAAAAAGATTCAAATGTTACTTATAACTGAGTAATCATAAATAATCGTACTAAACAATTATATACAAGTAGTAAAAGAATTTTCGCCTAATTATTCACTGTTAAATTAATGATAATCAACGGTTTGGCTAGTAAATCTCCATTGATCACAATCGATCATTTTCACTCAGAGACCTAAAGAAATTAGATAAATTTATATAAAGAAATAGTTTCATTTTTTCCTCCGGTGCAAAAATTGTTTATAGTTATATGTTTATTATTGATGATTTTCTTATTCCAATGATGCCTGAATTGTGCTGCTGACAAAGTGTCTCATCATCATTCTAAAAGCGTTAGCCAGAAGGAGACGGGCATAATAAACTTGGGCAGCGTTCGTACTCTCGAACTATCGACCTACGTGTTGTCCGATACACTATATTCGATATGGAGTACATAGATAAACGTTGGTAGCAATATCCGAATATATAGAGTATGACCGTTTCCGTTTCGTCTCGTTAATAATTGTGCCAATTACCGTCGTAACTGATGGGTAAAGAGCCGATTTCACTATAGCGATTGGTGGAAGAGAGATCAGGACGCACGCGGTCGGTACGTATCCTCGGAATCATCGGTGAGTCTCTCTCATTCAACTTCCCGAACGTGTATCCGCCGCAATGCAGGTAGTTTTCAGTTAATTAGAGGTAGGGGGTTAAGCACTAAACGTACGGGGATGAGGTTTGGTGTGTTGGTAATCATCCCGCTGCCATTGCTCCGTTACTACCGATGTGCTTCCTCTCGCATATGAGACCCGCCAGCTACAATTCAGCTAATTTACCTTATACGTATGCTGTGTATACTGAGCTAGAGTTGTTGTTACTACCGTTACCGCGCTTCAACCGCTGTTTAGTTCAAGCACATTCCACACGACGTCTCCTGGTCATTCGGCGTTATACGAGAGAGCAACGTGCCGAACTACTAGACTGATACTTGGACGTATATTTAGTAAAGCTGCGAGGAAATTAGCACTAAACGAAAAGTATCCTGACTTAGCTGAGCGTGTGCACTACATGCATCCAAGAAATTTAAATGAATAGTTCATTTTCATACTTTCGATGGTAGGAAAGGTTTAATTTTTATCAGTTTTGGAGCCAGCTTTCTCTCTAAGGTGTTTTTCGAAGTAAGGGAACTGCGAATCAAGAAGCAATGAATGTACATATTTTTGTGCGCATTCATATGATGAATGAATTGACATCCAACCTAACCTAGCTTCGGGAAGATTCACCTCCACTTTCAATGTGGCAAAGATAATTCGTGATGATAGGCTACCCCTCTTTTTCAGCACTATTCTACCTCGGCTGGTTGCCGTTTTTCCGAAATCCACATCTTCCTAAAGGCAATGAGGATACGTATATATATCGCAATAGCACAAACTTCCATCAACTTCAACTTTCCTTCTTTCTCTCTCTCTCTCTCTCTCTCTCTCTCTCTTGATCTCGACCGAGCGCTCATCCCTCCTATATGTACGTTTTTCTACTCGCGAAATTCATTACCCACATCACCCGTCTCGGTCATACCCAGCTCCGCTTGGAGCGCGTGACCCGGACCCGGCTATTTGCACAGGAAAATTTACGTCAAGTGTACCTTTCCCCGCGCCGAACCCCGCTCATTCGGCGTACTCCCTCACTCATTGCTCTTCGTTCACGTTGTTCTGCCGCAGGAAAAATTGTGCGTTGAAAGAGAACTAGATGGAGATAAAAAAAAAGGCAGAGTACGGCAGTAGTTACGGCAGCCCGGGTCAGCCAACGCTCAGTTCTCTCGCATGTGACAAGGGCTTTAATTGAATTTTTCTCTCCCTCTCCTTCATTTATGCCTTGTGCTTGGTACATATAGTATATATGTATACATGCATACATATATCATCATTACTGAAAATGTAAATAGTATTAGATGCGACAGAATCGCAAGCGATCAACTATTTTTAGAATACTCGCGTTGATTCGAATAAAAGTGACTGGAATCATAAAATAAAACTCATATTCCGTTGAAATAAAAAAGTTGTGCAACCCATCCTGATGAATCGTACATTTTATATATCAAACAACCGAAATTTATTGAAAGTACGTAAAATCCATTTCGTCTCGGTTTAATTGAAAGCAATGTATATTTAATTAATGTTGTATCTGTGTAGACTTATGATGCTATATAGTTCGACAAATTAATTATTACGCATTTAGTCTGCAGCTGTATACGATTCCACATTCGATCATTGAGAAACGGTGGTGGTTTTCTCAGTCTGTTAGGATCAGGAACCTAAACAAATGTGATCTCTCGCGTGGGCGGATTATACTTGTCAGGTACTAAGTCACCATTTCGAACAATTACATGGCATCCAACTATCGTGGTATCGGTAAAAAGACCGTATTCCCACTCTCTCTCTCTCTCTCTCTCTCTCTCTCTTTTCACGGCCTCCGAGAGCGAGAGGAGTCTGCGCGAGGAATCGAGAGAAAGGGATGAACGGGTTGCGGAGTTATCGAGGGGCTCATTATTCTCGCCCCGTTGCGGGAAACGCGTTTCGCATATCCACCCCGACGTGCCTAGCGTTCTTCACCTTTGAGCCGTTCAACAACACGTACAACACCTGCAACATGTATAGCCATCCATTTATCGACGATATGAGTAATGGCAGGCTCATTCGCTGGATTATGTACAGCCATTAATCTTTCTCTTTTCCCCGCTTCTTCGTTTGCTCTTCGCAACTCGATAAGTTGTATACTCGTGAGTAGCAGCTCGTTATTGAACTCTCGCTATTATCGACTCTTTTGATCATCCTAGAATTTTTGCATACACAAGACATATATACGTGGTAACTTACACACGGATTTGGGATTACTGTAAAAATCGAGTTGTAATGCTAGCGTTTATTCTTTACATTCTTCCGAGATACGCTCTTCATGTTGTATTGATAAACCATATCTTTGATGAGGATATATTTATTTATAAATATATATACAATTGTGCAGTTATTTGCTAAGGAAAAATGTCAAAAAGACAACTTGAAAAATCTTGAAGCGGTGTGAAAAGGAATGAAGCTTTCGAAATCGAGGAAAAGAAACATTATCTGTGGACACTTTACCATCGTGCTGCTGCTGCCCCTCTTGACTTAACTCCACCGACAAAGTTCGCTTGGGTAAAGAAGCAACCTTACCGAAATTTGCATGGAAAAGCTTTCGGGTGAGACGAACGGATATATAAGTCACTCCCGAACGAATGCAAATTCTTCAGGAACACCCCTCTACAGTCTCGATCAGACGCCAAGGGATGAGGTAGAAATTCGAGGGGGAGAATTTGCTTACGTAAATACCAGCAGCGACTCCGTGCGACGAATATTACCAAGCATGGCATAAACACACACACTCGCACATATACACGCACAAAGATCTGAATATGCAAGGACATACCCAAAGTTCACGGAAAAGAGAGAGAGAGAGAGAGAGAGAGGGAGATTGGGAAATAAACTTGTTTCTTCTTTGACCGATTTGCACGTACATCTGCAATAGACTTCAAAAAGTCAAGAAACTCCGAGATGTTCGAGAGTGCAATAATTATTATTTCAAGAGTTGACAAGCGGAAAGAAAAAAAAAAAACTTTGGAAATCTTTTTTTTTTGTTCATAAAATGAAAGCTAAGTTAGAAAAGAAAGTGAAAAATAGAAATTTCGGAATATCATTATCGTCGAAAAAAGCTATCAGATGTAGTCGAATGTCTTACAAATCTTTAGATCGATAGAAACTCCTAAACAACTCGCTAAACTCGTGTCCGAACATCTACAACTTGTTACTATATGAGGCTATATGCCACTCTCTCTCTCTCTCTCTCTCTCTCTCTCTCTCTCTCTCTCTCTCTCTCTTTCTTTCTTTGACTATGTATCTGGTGAGCGCTTGAGGGGACCTGTCCCAGAGCGCAAAATAAATATCGCTATCTCTCTCTCTCTCTCTTCCTCCGCCTCTCGCCGCTGGCGTGTCAAGTGGCTGTAAACGACCGGCTCGTGCTACCCTGGACTCAACGTTTCTCATATCTAAAATTGTTCGATCAAAGCCAGCACCGGGACGAGATTTTCTACTTTCATGAATAACGAGGTGCAGAGGTTCCGCACGCTTCTCGATGCAGCAAATAAATTTCCTGTGCTACCAATCAAGATCGTATCTGTAAAAGATATATCTGAAAAGCATAACAATTACACATTCAAGTGACTTACCGACGAGAAAATGTTTCGGGTTAGTAAAGTTTTAGGGGTGGACGTAATTGTAAGCGAGATGACCGTTGTAACGACTATGTAATGTCATATCTTAGCCCCATTGCGGAGAATTTAGATTTGTATATGTATACGCAGTCCACTCACTCTTACCTGTTCTCTCATCGGAAATGCCCTTCCTCGATCTTGTTTTACTATTCTCGCCGCCATTTTAGAGCTCGGTAAGGCTTCACGAGAGATACGATAGGGACCAAACCCCCGACATTATTCTTCCGGAAGGTTAAACAGATTACATAGTGCAATGTTTAAATGTGAACGGCCCTTCTAACTATGTCCTTCCCCTCACTGCCATTCATCGCCGTTTTGACCCCACAACTACGGGGACCCACTGTGGATAACTCTCCAATGTTCCACCCTTTCGTGTTCTCGCGGGGGTGGTTCTCGTGTTTTTGCACCAACTCTCTGTGGTAGTCCAACTTTATTACACCACACGAAAGTCGTATATACAGGCAAAATGGGGATGAGAGCGGTTACCAGCGATTTTGTACAGGGTATTCTGGTAAGTACGCCATCGTGATGGGGCAAAACACCACGAATTTCCCCGGGGTCACGTACTATACATAAGTGTACACGCTCGGTGGATTTCAACCGAACTGCCTTGATTGTTTTTGAATTAAAAGCCCGGCAAAACCCCTCCCTAGACCGTTAACCGGTCAACTTCCCCGGGGCCATTGAGAACTTTTCAAGTGGCATTATGCGAAGCATCCCCAACGGCAAATTGTTTCACCGGCCATAACGTTAAAAGTTTTATCGGAAATGCTATTTTAGCTGCAACGGCAAAAATGTATCGACTTTTTTGTTCTCATACCTCAGAATGATAAAGATTGTGTGCAGATTGTGTGGATTGCAAATAAAAAGTTTAATATTGGTGGATAGAACGAAAGAATGCTGTGGTAATTTATTGAGCAAGAAAGAACCGCAAAAACCGAGATGGCGAAGAGACGGAAAGTGATTTTATAAAGTGGAAAAGTCGATTTCGGTATATAACAACTGTGGACTTAATAGTGCCTCCAACCTGATAGAGAACGGGCACCGTAGAGAAAATTTCGTGATCCTTAGATCTCTCTCACATGGTCTTATTGCGGTTAAAAGGGGGTTAGCATCCATTCGACCGCGGGACGCGGGAGAGTTTCAATGGATCTACAGAAGGGTGGCCAGATGGTGGTTTGTATTGGTTAGAACTCGGCATCAAGAACCAATAAGTCGTTCAAACGATGGTCGTAGTTCTCTTAGACCAAGTGCATAATCTATCAAGTGATGGACGAGAGAGATGCATGCACGTACTAATGTACACGGGATTGAAAACGGCTAATGACGATTGAAATTTAAAAAATTAAATTAGCCTATAGCATCTGAGGCATTTATAAGAAACATCGTCAAATTCATGAAATCAACCCTCTTTGAGTTCGTTAGTTTTTATGTTTTTGTCAAAACCCTAAAAAGCATTATTCATTTATTTTCAGGTATTTCCAGTCAGTTGTTTCTTTCCAATAATTCTTCACAATAATTTTTCAGTATGTAATTAAAAGATTAGATATAATTTTTAAATACCCGAATAATTATTGAAAGTCCTAAGATAGATACAAACGGTTTATAGATACATTTTAGAATATGCTGGTGATTGGCTCTGTAGATTTCTATAGATTATATACGTTTGCAATAACTTGAAAAAATCAAGAAATAAATCGAACTGAGACCCATTCATTAACGCTTCCGCTAACGTTCATTGATCTCTAATTTTCGAAATGAAAAATCAGAGTTCAGTTTTAAGGTTCAAAAAAATTCTAAGAACTGTTCTGTCAAATGAATTACAAAATCAAACCAAATTCCGGAATGAGGCAACGTTATGTTTGATATTTTAAAGTATTTTTTGGGGTTAAAAAATCGAAAAAATCATTATGCAATAGCAGCTAGATAAAAATTTTACAAGACAACTGCCTGCATTCTAACATTGTATTAACAATATAATAAAAATTTTAATCCATTCTTACAGGGTGCGAGGATTACAGGCCTATCAGTTTTATTTGAAATTACCGATAGGTATATTGCTTATGACTGAATGGGCATGAGCATTTAATAATTTATAACACTCTATTCACACCATACAAATTGAATAATTCAGCTGCAATTACGGAGAAATAATTGTCAGAACAGAACCTTTCGCTTGTACTCTCATTCCACATATTGGCGATGAACCGACGGATTGGCTCTGATTTCATCAGGAATGATTTAACGACCTTCGATGTCTCTGCTTCCCTTTTCTGACGTGCATAAATTTGTAGGAGAGGATTACAGCGTAATATTGCCGACGTCCGCCTACGTTGTAATATTCAATTAAATCCACGGGGGACGGGGGAAGGGGGGTTGAAATACAGTCGCTCTCTCCCTCCCTCAACTTGACGGGAGACCTCAATAATTACAATCATAGAGCACATCAAGCAGAGCTAAATGCTAAAGTATGCCCGTGGGAATTATCCTCCGGTGTTCCCTCAGGGACGTATTATTTAACGTATAGTATACATTTAACAATTTACATCATTTTGATGATTGTGCATTGCGCATAATCGAGCTTACTCCTTTGTCGTTTACATTTCAGATCTCCCTTTTACTGGCAGCATTAACCGATCCGCTTTCATATTCATTCAGAGAAAATATTCTATCGGTAAATTACATTGCCGCACGGAATAACGAGAGTGCAAATGAAAATTATGCAGAATTATGTCTGTTTGAATTCGAAAATTTTTAAAATTTGAATTGGAAAATTTCGGCAAGTTGTAAAAAAAAATCAACCCAGCATGTTTATTCTTTTACGCGCTATACAAAAGTAAATGTTTTTTTTTCTACTCGCCTCTCAATATCTTAGACGCGTATATTTCTCGCAGGAATTAAATTTAACAATTAAACTCTTTCATTTGAGATTATTCATCTATACAATTGAAAGAAATAAAATATTTCGTAAAAATTTGGACCAATATCATGTTTTCTTTCTATCTATCCAAGTTACTCATCAAGCTACTCATTTCATTCAATTTAATAAAATGATTAACCGAGGTCCAATATATATGTGTGTGTGTGTGTGTGTGTGTGTGTGTGTGTGTGTGTGTGTGTGTGTGTGTGTGTGTGTGTGTGTGTGTGTGTGTGTGTGTGTGTGTGTGTGTGTGTGTGTGTGTGTGTGTGTGTGTGTGTGTGTGTGTGTGTGTGTGTGTGTGTGTGTGCACGTATATATATGTATATATGATCTACATCGATCGTTCGAAATTGCTTTATTCCCATTGCTCAGAACACGCCCGCACAGTTCGACGATTTAAAAAAACGCGATTCTCGTTATTCTGAACTATATAAATGTATTTCTAGAGTCTTGATCGGGTTGGATTTAAACGATAGTACAGCGAAGCGTATGAGTCAAGTGCAAATGCTCTCGATCGCGCGCATTCGCTTACTACTGTACTCCATTCTGTCGTAAGCATGAATATAACGGAAACGAGTGGGGCTACTGATGGCGATTGGCATCGTTTCGAAAAGCGTGGGCAATTCGTTAGCACCTCGGCAAAGGGCGATACGGTGGCAACGGTGGTTGTGCGGTAGCGGCAGAATCGAGAATAAATTGCGGTTTATTCGGTCGAGAACGAGAGAGAAGGGGGAGAAAGAGAGAGAGGGAGAGAGAGAGAGAGAGCGTGCCATCGGAAAATCGTGGCTATCACGCGATCCAACGGCGTGAAAGCTTCGGTAGAAATCGTTTTGCAAGCCTATGCACGGCAACTGACAGAGGCCTATTTTTTTTTTTATTAACCTCTATGGATGAAGTAAACTGTAACAATGAAAGGCCGTGTGTATACGCAACATGCAGGCCAATCGCAGAGCAATCGAGTTTGTGTGCTCCGACAACATTTACGCTCAATAATGATGAATAATAAATTGTAATAAACCGGAATAAAGTAGGTGTAACATTTCTGTTAATATATTTCTACTATTTTAAGCGCAAAAAAAATCTTGAATTACAAATAAAATCAATGTTGGATCCAATGTACTTGTCAACAAACCAAGAAATTACAAAAAGGGGCAAATGAAAGCGAAATTATGAGGAGGCGCTGCCGTCACGCTTCACATGCTTGCATTGCACGGGAGCGTAGCCCATACAAAAACACCACGCATCTAAAGCTGCAAAACAGGCGAAAAGATTTATCGCTAACCAACACCAGATTATTCTTGATCTTCCCCTCTGCCAATAATTTATGCAAGAGTTTCAATATCGCGCCCAGACGTCCCGGGATGCCTTATATCATCATGCGTGCATCCTCATTTTTTGTGAGCTCTCTCTCTCTCTCTCTTTCTCTCACTCTTCGACAATGCTTCATTGCATTCTACCTCACTGAAATTATTCCGATCAAATTACTTGAAGTCGGCGTCATCCCTTATTCTTCTTCACTCGGGAGAATGAATAAAAACAGAGAAGAAAAAACGATGCGTACAATGCGGAACTTCTACTTCGCTAGTTCTTGCAAAATCTCTGCAACCAGATGTGCTCTCTTACGATGCACTCTCGTTTCTTTTTGTCTCTTATCATTACGCTCGGGACGAAATTCTAATTTACGCATCATTATATCCCATACGAAATATAGAGAATAAAGAGAGAAGCAGGATGGGGGATGGAGATTTTCGATAAGAACCCCGAAACAAGTGAGCACAAGCGAGTGGAATTATTATTGCTAAGATGAATATAGTCTGATCGAAGTAACTAATTTTTCATCTTGCAAAAAAAAAAGTTGAGGTATTTCACACCTACTGTTCAGTGTACAGAAAATTAGCAAACAAACCCTATTTCTGCAAACCAATCTTTCGAAAATGATTGTTGCCAACTGAACTTGCAAATCTCTCTTAGATGTTAGGATATGATCTGCGTTATGAAAAAATGAATAGTCATTTGAATATACAAATATGTATATTCCCGCGCATTCAAACGAATGGATGATTATAGCCTTGGATTATATTACCGAAAGCGAAGATAGTGGTATATATATGTATATGACATAGTTCTATACCGCGAGGATGGCAAGATTTCCCGCCTATCTTAGAGTACGTCGATCATGGGTACGTCTTCTGTATATCCTCCACCATCACGCCTGAGTATACCATCCAGAACTAATTACGCCAACGTAATTAAGTCATTAACTATCTGGTGGACGCGAAAGCTCGCAGAAGCGTAGCTAAGTCCCGTCGAGTCTGACGCTGCCCTCCATCACTTCCCCCACATCCTCCCATTTGCGTCTGACTCGCAGCCCGAGAACGTCCTGCAGGATATACAGTCATATAGAGCATAGGCCCCTATTTGAATCTACGCGGAAGTGCAATTGCACCTACGGCAGCGACAGCCTTGTAATTTACCAGTATTCGTCTCGAAGAACCAAACACTCTAACCGACCCAATCGAATTACACGGGATTGAATAGTTGCCTTGCGTATAATTAACCAATGATAATTCGGTCCTGTGGGCTTCTGAATATAGATGGCAAGGAGAAATTGTTCATTCGAACGTATTATTATCATTATCGTCGCTTTCACAGCTTCAAGAATAAACTCGAACATGCAAATATTTTTTAGATATGCAGAATATGTACTCAAAGGTTTTCAATGAATTGAAGTTTGATACCCTCATGTTAATTATTAAAATGTTTATTAACGTAGTTATGATACAAGAATGGGCCTATTGGAAGATATTAGGTATAAGAATGCGCACGAGAAGCTATAATCGTTCAAAGGGTATTTCGAGGTACTATGAACTGTGTGTGTATCGAGAAGTGTGAAGAACGGTAGTGTATTTAGTGTAAGGTGAGAGAAAAAAAGCGACTCTAGAGTTTTGTCGGTTTCCTTTACTAGCCACTCTCATACTATATGGGTGTATATATTCTACCCTCTACCTCACTCTATGTGGACAGGAGTCACGAACCATGGTTTACACGAATCACTTTGCTGCACGAAACTGCGATAGGCGATATACATACATATCTGTATGTATCATCCACCCATGCCTTTTACTGAACCGATGATGAACCAATCAAATTATCGTGTTCAGCCTAATGTATTTAAGTCAGCTTTAATTAAAATGTAATGCTTCGGTATTTACGAGGGTTGACTCTCTGAAAGCCGATACCGGACCGAAACCAGAAAAAATCCGATACTGGATGTTCATGGTACAGGAAAAAATCTTTCCTCAGGAGAGTTTCCTCTTCATTGCCTTTAATAACGGGCATGCGGCTAGTAGACGACACACAGTGTATATTAAATTGACCGCAGACAGGTTAAGATAATGCATATTCCATTCGTGCAAATTGATTGCATAAAAAGATAGTGAGAAAGTGTGTCACGAAAAAGCGTGGACTTACGGAATTCAGACTGCACTCATATTTATGACGATCTGTACTCATCTCGGCGTAAGTCAAGATAAAAAGTTCACGAAAAAAGGTGGTGGACTTATCGATTGAATGACATTCAGCCTCATTAATTTATTTATCGTATTCGAAAAAATAAAAAGGAAAAGTAAAATTGAGCGACGATAAAGATTAAATCTGGTGAAATTCGTTGTACAACTCCAAATGTTATTCATTCCTTTCTCTCGCTTTCTTCCTTGCGCAGCTTTAACGACGTAACTCTATAGTGAAGCTCTTCCGCCAGACGGTGCTACACATGGACTACGAGAGGGACGTGATAACTACCCAGGCAGTTATGCAAATATACCGGCAAAGCCTCCACAAGAGGTCGCTCTCTCTCTCCATCTCTCTCCTCACTTTCCCATTCCTCTTTTCAAGATTCACTGGGAGTTATAACGAGACGAAAAGGGTGGCACTCTCCCATATCGTTAATGCACATCATGGAGTTGAGCGGCCCTTGGAAAAGTGTTTGAAGAGGATTTCGTGTGCCAAAGAGGATTATGCGGATGTAGATGCAACTGAACGCCATTCTCGCATAGTTAAAATATTTGGAAACCGATATGACATTCAGGCATCAATAGTTATGCAGCAAAATATCTCGAAATTCGACGCAATTGATTAAACCGAGTCTCCTTATATAAAGAAGAGAAATCACGTCACAATGCACGCGAAGTCCAATGCAATAGACTTATACAAAAAGTGAAGTACCAAATCTGTCGGATACTTTCAAAGGTAGAAACTTCAGCTTGCAGTTAACTTCAAGTGGAAAGTAAATTCTCCTCCGAAAAATGGTGAGAAAAAGAGTAAAAGTGATAGAAGGGCAGTGCATTGACATTGTCGAAGGATCTCCACTGGGATCGGGTGAAATTGTGGTGAATTTCTGGGACTCGGAGGCGAAAAGAATTTCGATAACTATGGTGCGCGAAGTTTCACCTGTCCTCTCAACCAATACATAGCATCAGAAGCGAAAGACTCTCACACTACCGTGAGCCACTTGCCACCTTGTGGTAAGCGGACACCACCACCCTCTAACAGGCTTGGTCTTGTCACCGGGCGCACTCGGACTTGGCTCGGGGCACGAAAATTCAAGTCTCACATATACGGTACGTGAGTATTCTTCTACCGCACTCTCAAACTATGGAAAGGAGAGGCTAGAACTTTCAGACATCGATATTCTGGAATAGAGACAGAGTGAGAGAAACGAAATTTCTCCTGAGAGTTCGGAAAAAGGCATTCCTCAGGATTTTCCGCTGAACCCATCATTATAAACAAGAGCACCAATAGAATAAGAATCCATGTGGAATGAAACTTTTAATGAAACGAGAATTATTGTGAACTGAAAAATTGTAATTTTTTAGAAAGATTAGACAAAAAACCTCTATTTTGCTATCACAATAACTTTCTGGTTGTCATGGCAAAGAATTATAAGTAATAATATACATATATCACAGTAATTCCAGTTAAAAATGTTCAGATAATAATATTTTTTTTTAATCTAGCGAGAAAATTCAGGCTGGCTAAAATATTTGTTTCGTTCAAAACTTGTTTTTGCCGTAGAGTTTTCATTTCAAACCCCGTTGGTCCGTTGGATCCACGGAAATGAAGCAGCCCAGCAATAACGTCTCTTATATGAATACAGTGCGACCCCCGAATAAGAACGCCCGGAATAAGAACGGTTCCCCTATTTCTCGTTCGAGCGCTTCCCCCACTCCGACTCAAACTCCGAGCTCGAGTCACGCTCGAGTGAATCGAAAAGGAGAGAGAGAGAGAGACAGAGCGAGTCCGAGAGCGTGGAGCGCGCGCCTGGTGGGGGTACCAGAAATATAGACAAAACTCTTCCCCTTGGGGGCTTTACCGTTCTTATTCGGAGGTCGGACTGTACTCACCCATATGGTACATAGTAAAACGTACTCGACGACAACAGAACGAAAGCCGTGTTATAAGACCTCGGGGATTCAAACGGCGAGTTAATATTGGCCATAGTGCCTGTTGAAATTATGCAGGAGAGAGTCGTATACATACCTTCAAATACTCTAACTCTCGGTCACTCATTTCCGCAACCCTCCGGCACCGTAGAAACTGTTCAACTCTCAGTTGAACTTTGATAACGCTCCGACACTCCGTGTAGAACATTTAACCTCACCATTACAAGACACAAGCCACTCGTGTTCACGAGAGAGATAGCGAATAAAAAATATTTCCAAGACCCTAAACCTCTAAAAATGAAAGCTCTGAAAACTTTTTTAAATTCATTATCGAATGGTCCGATTCTCAGGACACGTGACACGTAGACTTCAAAAAATGCTAGTACCACGAGAGCCTAGAGAAATGGACGTAACGCAATTCTATACGGGACGTATATGGATTAAATGACGGCAGGGATTCAAAAGCGAGTGACAGTGGTTATAGACGACACGGCTTCGGTTACGCTGCGCTGCACGTATATCGAGAAAATGACAGTTCTAGGCATATTCTGTTTCGTTATATCTGAAATAGAAGAGAGAGAGAGAGAGAGAGCTATTACTACAAAGCTCTTGTTACTGTTAGTGGGTATGATGTGACAGTGAACGAGGCGCTGAACAAGAGAGAGAGAGAGAGAGATGAGCGAAGTCAATTTCACGGTACCGCACGTACGTGGTAAGCCCAGCGTGGTCATATGGTATATGTTCATTGCACTACGTAAAGAGGCGCAAGACAGAAACTACTATGCCGGAAGACGTTTCAACTCAAACTACGAGCTATTCGCTCTGTGAAGCTGCTGGGACCACGATAAGGCGTATATCTAGCTGCCCATGTAACGTAATCACTCAACCATCCAGATGTTAATGCCACATTGTAACGCAAATGAGTCAACTGGTATGAGGCTCATGCAAACAGAATAATAGCAGAAGTATTCCTTCACCAACTCATGGAGCATGATACATTTCGATTGATCGTTTCAATAAACTCTTTTACATTATCTTTTGGACGGTCAGTTGCTTGTTCCTTGACACAATATAATACGTTTCGTCAAACCTCACACCCGTATGTACAATAATAATTAGTACTGCTTCATCGACGATCAAATTTTGTGGTAAAGTCGTAGCATCTCGATGAAGAAAAGTAAAAAAAAATAGTTCTTTTGGACCAGCCTAATGCACATGGAACTGTAGTAAAAAAGAAACTATATATGACGCGTTGCGTGTTGAAACTGTGGTTATTACCGCAAACTCTCGTCCAAAGCTTCGAGTGTTATCCACTGTTACATTTTGCGCGCGTTGTATACATATTCATAGTGGTTCCTTTCTCTCTCTCTCTCTCTCTCTCTCTCTCTCTCTCTTTCTATATATATACGATGGGCAAACAGTAAGCCAGTATATAGCTGCCGTGGGTAACGTGATGATTCACTTACCCACGGAAAACCATGTAACGGCAATGAATTATCGCATTCACCATCATGCGTTATAACCCAGAGGGTACTAGTCGAGTACGGTGGTGGTAATGATATAGCGGCCTCTTCTATTCGCATGCATAAACTAAACTCTCTTGCTGCCAACTAGAACTCTGTAGAGGCAAAATCACAATATTTGGAGAAAATTCTGTCTGGTCACTAATATTATTACTGGTTACTATTATTATTAATTATGAAATAGGATTGTGACGCGGGGATGCTAGTACACGCAGTGATGAATCGACAATTGTTCAGTTCTCACTTTATTTTAACTATATGCTAACAAAAAAAAAACATCACTTGACCCGTGAAAGGTGTCGAGTCACCTAACAATCATTTTTAAAAAACTGCGATGCAATTTCACTTACGAAATCTTGGAACTTTGCGAAAAAAAAAAAATTACTCGACTTTATTACGCAGAAAAACTATAACACCAAAATAATAAAATATATTGTTACGTCCCGCGACTTTCGGGACTTTTGCATCGATTTGAGATTACTGATATCTTGTAATTCTCAATAAAATTCAATACGAGGAAAGGGACCCGGTCATACGAGAGAAACGTTTTTTTTCTCTGGAGAACTCGGATAGTTCGGGCTGTCTTCGTCGACACGAATATGGTCTCAAGTGAGCATAAATTATCGAGAGGTGACGCCATGGCGGCGTCGATATCGCAGCTCTTTATAACAAAACGTCCATCGTCGGGCGTGAAGAAAAACATCCGTCGATGCTGAAGAAATCTTTGGCCATGGCATCAGATTACTCAGAAGTGGTGGGCCTTTGTGCACAACGAAAAGCAATGTGCATGGGACACTAATACAGGCTGAGTGCAAAGTCTTTGCCTTCGTGAGAACCACAGGCGGTCTCTTTGGGTGTGTGTGAGAAGGAAAGCAGGAGAGACAGAGCGTGTATGCCTCATCTAAAGCTATAGTGACCGGTAATCCTCTTTTTCCTTATCCCCGAATGAAGACTTTATGAACTGAATTCCCGAAAGTACGTGAGTGAACGGATGAAAAAAATGTAAAATCAAGAATGAGCATGGGTACCTGGGTCAGGTCATCGGTGATGGTAAAGGTGGCGTTAGATTATAGATAATTGCATTTAAATGTTCAATTTTATTTTAAACTAGGTCGGGATTTCCATGAATCGAAATTGGTCGAAGAGATGTGAATTTTTCTTTGAATCTTTGTTGTTTTTCTTTTTTTCTTGCTCCGAAATTATGGGAGGTTTTAGCCTTGTTACGACTTTTTGGGAACGGCGTCTGGAAAAAGTCATCGGATAATTCTCATGGGTGGTCTACATGAGCTCTGCACGTGATCGATAAATTAACGCATTGGTCGAGTCGAGGAGACTCGATGGAAGAAAGATTTCGGCGAAACACCCAATCTTCGACGACCAAAATTAAACAAACTTTTGAGAATATCTGTTTATGCTTGGACTGTTATTGGACTCCAATTTAATGAGCACTGAATGTTTATGCTGCACGAAGAGAACGCCGAGTCTATAGCCAAAGAAAGAGAGCAAGCAGCGCTTTGTCCCAAGTCTTGGGATTCAGAAGGCGTATGTCCCATCAGCATACGAATCCAAGCTCTCGCCTATGAAGGAGGGGCGACACCAGAATTCGGCATCGAATCCAACAGACCCCAAAAGCGTAGCAAGCGCATTATTTAATTAACGTTTTCCTTTTTAATTAACAACGACCAAATTCAAAGATTTCAGGAGATTTCGTAATGCATGGGTAAAGGTTTATGTGGAAATGAAAACTGTGAACGAATCCTTTTCCTATAATAAGTACGAGTTAGATGAATGAATGTATGAGTGATAGTTGCGTGAGCACGGAAATAGATCTTTCCTGTAACGACAAGTAAAAGAAATAATAAAGCCAGAATCATAAAATTACGCAAGATCCGAAGTATATAGATAGAATTTTCAATTGTTGTAACAAATGTAGAATCTGAATAACTGGTTAATAATTATGAGAATTTTGAGTAGTTTGAATACGCTAAAATAATTTTCTTTCGTATAATTATTGGAAATAATTAATTCCAATCCAAAAGAAATAGCATGACATACACCATTGCATCCGAACCTCCGCATGGTAAATAATTATAAAGAAATAGGAATGAATAGAATGAGAGGAAAGATCGAACGAAATCCAGAGCGAGAAAGATACAGAGAAATAGAGGAGAAGTTGTCACCGAACGAGAGTACGAATGGGAAAAGACGAATGGATGTGTATGTATGTGTGTGTGACATCGAGAGCCTATGACGGGTCAACGCGTGGCCCGTAGGAGAAGTCAAATGCAAGCATGGAGGGATGAGAAGGAGAGAGTGACCAGAATGAAGAAGAGGGGTTTACTCCTCCACTGTGTGGTACCTCCAAAACGAGAGATAGAGTGAGTGAGAAAGTAAATACGAAATATGTAAGTATGAGAGAGACAGAGTGAGCGTCTTCATGAAAAGACGGCGTATGTATGAGAAATTCGTTTTCTGATTATTAGGTAATAATGGAATAATTATTATGAAGGAATGCAGGAGTGAATATTATATTATAAGGATGAATTCGTGTTAATCATAAGTATAAATTTTCGATTATATAGATTCCAGGGGATCATCGGGGATGCGAGGTGGAGGCGGCGGAGGAGCCTGGAGCGTCTAAGGCGTCTAAGGGCGTACCTCCCCACCGCCGAAACTAAGCCATCCTAGAGGACCCTATATAAGACCGGGTAATGAGCCCGCGGGTGGTTCGTTAGAATCGGGAGAAATCTTAAGTAGGCGGTATGTTCGTCAGAGTCGGAAGAAAATTTTAAGTAACGAATCGCTGGCAGTCGGTGGCCAGAGTAGATCTTAGTTTGAAGTCGCGGTATGTCAGCCGGAGAAATTTCTAAGCCGAATCGCTGTTCGTCGCGTCAATTATTTTTCTTTATATACTTTTCATCATTTTTGACACAGTATCTCAAGTTTATTTTATTTTATTTTATTCAACCGATTTCAATACCGAACAACTTTATTTTTGCGAACAATTTTATTTTTGCGAACAATTTTATTTTTGTGAACCATTTTATTTTTGCGAACAATTTTATTTTTGTGAACCATTTTATTTTTGCGGACAATATTTTTATTCCTATTTTGTTGTGAACAGACATTTCATTTTCCTTTTGCTGGACCTTGTGTTTTAAAGAGCAAAATATATTTTTTTTTTTTCTCGTGTGAACATTTTGTTTTGTTGGACACTGTTTGCCCTGCCACAAATTCACCATTACGTTCAACCTCGTGGTAAATCGTTTTCATCATCGTCATCATTCAATTTTTGCCGGCCTTACACCTCGCTTTGTTCTCATAATCATCGAAGTAGTAAGTATCTCAAAATGTTTTCTCGCATGTGTCAGTATATTTTCGTTCGTGTTGCGCGGTGTCTCCAACCCCGGTCGACACCCCATGACGGCTCGAGGCCCGTAACCGAAACTACCGGGTTACTCATCGTTGAAGGTCTATGAAATGATTTCGTTGCTGTTTTCCCTTTTCGCGTTATTTTGTCGTTTTAGATTCAGATTTTTGTGTTAAATTCAGTTTTATGGAGATTCAGGTTTTTGTGTTTTATGGAAATTCAAATTTTTGTGTTAACTTCAGTTTTGTGAAGAGTTATGTCAATTTAACTTCAGTTTTGCGAAAAGTGTCTGACCAAAATTATTTTCTCAATTTTATCTTCCTCATGTTTAAGTTCAATTCTTTGTCCAATTTATTTTGCGTCGTTTAAAATTATTTTTTTATTTTTTTTTTGTGCAATTCGATTATTTCAATGTTCCGAGTAAATCGCTCCGAAAAACCTGTTCGTGTTTCAATCGATTGTAGGATTATTTTTCGTGTGAATTTATTTTCTCCTAGGAAGTGCTCATATTTGTAAATTCAGTGAAATATCTGCGAGTTAAATTCATTTGAGTCATTCACGTTTTGTTCCGGAAAATAATGGATCGATAGTGTTTTTTTTTGTGTTTATCACTTGATATTCATTTCTAATATAAATTTTATGCATCATCCGTGGTTAAATTCATTTTTGGAGATTTTTGAATTTCTTTTGAGTAATTAAAATTTAATCGAGTCGTGGTTGAGTAAATTCTGTGTTGATTTTTGTTTTTGTGAGGGTTGTCAATCGACCATGGACCTTTTCCAATTAAAGATAGCTATCGTTGTAGTAGCGGTCATTTTTAGTGCTCGCGATAATTTCGGTTGTCCTTGCAGTTTGCGCGGATAAACCCCAGGAGGCTTATCTTGAGGATGGCCCTGTAGTTTATTTTCTTCCGCGTCAGTAACAGTTTAGTTCCCGTTTTATTCAGAATTTATTTAATGTGATCATACAATTTTTGTCCCTTTATATTACGAGTTTATTTGTCCGATTTTGCCGAATTACAATTTATTAGTCTTTTCCGATGTATCTCGCGAAAATTAAAGAGTTTTGTTCGTGAGATTTTATTTAAATTTGCCATTGTTACCAAATTATGCACTCTCCGCCCATCCTGAGCAATTTTCCGCAAGGTTAGGCTCAAAACAGGGCAATAACCTGGCCAATTCCGATTTTATCTCGAATAACGTGTTAAAGGGAAAGCCGCGCTTTTCTTGGCCGAGATGAGAAAAATCGAGGGTCAGGACGTAACAAAATTTTGGGGCTCGTCCGGGATCTTGAGAGTGCATTTATAAATTGTTTTGATTTTCTTTTTTTTTTGTGTTCGCATGATTATTCCCATGAAAATTTTGTGTTATTTGAAATTTTAAAAATATTGCGCATGTTTTTTTTGCTATTTCCTTGTTGCCATTACATGTATTGTTTCAACTGGAGGAGGGTGGACGAAGGTAAGTCCAAGCGTCCACCGCTGGTCAACGACCCCGTCGTATAAATGCATAGGCAAACCCGTTCTAATGTTCGTGTTGATGAGTCCGTTTTGAGTAATTATCCCAACGAAAGGAAGCGTGTTTTAGAAGATGATGAAAATTTATCAGAAAAAGAGGATAGTGATGTAGATTTGACCGAGACCCTTGAGACCAATAATTCAGAAACTGTCAAATCCTCTGAGGAATTATCTCGAGTTTCATTATCATTAATAGAGAAGGAAGAATTTTGTGATTCCGAGGAAACAACAAGTACAGAATTAGAATCCGATGGAGAATTGATTTATGGTGCGGAAAAAGTATTATCTCCGTCTGAGTTGGAATTGTTTAAGAATAGTCTCGCGATACAGCAGGCTCTCGAAATTGAATCACCCGTGAATGAGGAAAAGGAAAAGTCTAATCCATTAACTGTCGCTATATCTTCGAGGTCAAATATTTTCCCTTGGTGTCTTTTTAGTGGTGTAGTAGAAACGCCAGAATTAACTGTTTCCGCCAATAAAAGTAGTAATTTACCCTTTTTGCCTTCTGCTCGAGTTTCAGAAAAATCTCCAGAAAATTTAATTTTGAATAAAGTTAGAAGTCCGATTGCTTTGCCATTATTACGAACCCCTGTAAAATCATTTGAACGATCCGAACTTGTAGATGAGCATTCTCTTTGTAGTGATAACGATCAATTTTCAACCCCTGTGGGTGGCAATTTGAGCACCTCACAGAACCCAGAGGATAGTTCAACTCCGCGAAATAATAGAAATTTTAATCCTCGGCGAACATTAAATACAGCAATGAATGAGCAGGTTAGAGCATATGATCCCGCGACGCTGTCCACCTTGCGTGAAGCGTTGCGGTTCATCCCCGATTTCGACGGCAAAAAGACATCGCTTGGTCGTTATATCGCAGGTATAGAGGAGGCCAGTCAAATGACCGGAGGGGCGCTCGATCAGCAATTATTGAGACTCCTAAAAGTCAAACTGTTGCCCTCAATTTGGAATAAAATCTCTAAAATCACTTTTCGAAATCTTAAAGAATATACAAATTTTTTGCGTGAAACATATGACCCTCCTAGAGATGTATATCAGTTAATAGCAGAGTTGGGAAACAGTTACCAGAAGCCCTTAGAGAGTGTAGATGATTATGTCGATCGTATCCGATATTATGCAGAAAAAATCTTGGAAGCTCAGGCTACAGAGGAAGGGATTACTAGTGAGGAGCGTGAAAGGGTTGAGGAAATGGCGCGTAAAATCATGCAGCGTGGGTTATTGCCAGAAATCGAGCAGCGAATGAAGGATGAAGCCTCCCTTAGTGACACGGTAAACCGAGCAAAGGTAATAGAACGCCAGCTTGCCGACGCCAAACGACTAAGAGAGGGGGATTCACAGAAATCGCGTTTATCCGAGAAAACTGAAAAGAGAGCTAATATGAATGTCGTGGGACAAGATATCGTGAATGAGAATAAGAAAGAAGTAGGCGCGAGTGCTCCGCCGGTCGTGAGCTGTCAGCTGTGCGGTCGAAGGGGGCATACCGCGGAAAGATGTGGAGCTCTTCAAGCTAGTGGAATTCCTGTGAAGATAATTACATGTCAATTGTGTGGCCAACCGGGCCATACAGCGGATAAATGTCCCTCTAAATTTCCTACGACGAATGGTCAAGAATTGACAATTTGCCAGATTTGTGGAAAAAGAGGACATCTTGCAAACCGTTGTTTTTCTGTTCCGTGTAGAAATTGTGGTCGTACGGGGCATTTAGCCGACACTTGTCGTCAAATGCAACGACCTACCGAGGTACAATCGTACCCCGGAAATCAGAATAATCAGAGAGATTCGCTTCCACCGCTTCAGTGTTATAAATGTCAAGAATGGGGTCATATTTCGAGAAATTGTAGTAAAAATATTAACCAGATAAATCAAGGGATTCCAGGTCCACCTGCATTGTCTAACGTAAACAATCGAATGTCGTACCCTGCAGGCCCAAGTTCTTATTCACAAGCTGTAAAATTGAATTACCCGCCGGGAGTGTGCCGGTACTGCAAGCAGGCCGGGCATGTACTCGATGAGTGTCAGTTGCGCGCAGCAAACCATGAGAGACGCGATCGCATGCAGGGAAACGGGAATGGCCAGCCGGGAGCGGGTGCCCAGGCGAAGGCCGTGTCGCAGGTACACCCGACTATGCTGTTCGAAGTAGACCAACAGTTACCAACCCAGTAAAGATAATTGATGTATTTTTGGCGCGTCAACCGGACGATGTGATTGCGCCAACCATAATGTTGAAGGGTAGACATTTGTTTGAGGGTGTTACGTTGATGTTAGATACGGGAGCAAGTAAGAATGTTATAAAAGAGCAATATGTTAGCTCCGACGTACCTATTTACGATGATCAAATTTTGCGTCTTCGGGGTATAACTGAGAACACATTGCTCACTTTGGGATATATATATACGGAAACGTTGGGTTTTAAGTCCATTTTTCATATCGTTCCTGATGAATTTCCTATAAATCAGTCGGGAATTTTATCTTCAGAATATTTTCGTGAAACAGGTGCCAAAATCGACTACGCTAATCATTGCCTTGTGGTCGGGGGCGAGATAATACCGTTTCACACCAGAGAAGTTATGATGTTTCCTCCAGGTTCAACGAAGTTGTTTTTCGCGCGTGTGGTAAATGAGGAGATCTCTCACGGATATCTACCTCCTTTAAAGAAATTGGAGGGGATGATAGTCCAAGGGGGACATGTGGAGAATGTTGATGGAAGAGCATATTTCTTTGTAACGAATACGAGAGATCATACTGTAGAGATCGCGATACCCTCGTTAACGTTGTTGACGCCTACGCCTTCCGCAACGGCAGTTGACAGTTGCGAGCGGGTGACGGAAATCGAGTCAAAAAACGTAGAGTCGCGGGGGATTGCTGGTCCACCGGTGACAGTGGACATCGGGGGATCCTCCCGCGAGATCCTACCAGTAACCAGTTTTGTCTAGGATGGAGTAGAGGCGGAGGAGGGAGGTCCACGACGGAGAATTCAAAAATCCAAACTCCCAAATCCCAAAATTCATCCGTTGAAAATCCAATAGTTAAAAATCCAGAAGTTGAAAATTGCTTGTCTATTGAAAATCCAGAGATTATCGAGAATTTGAAAATTGAAGATGTGAAAGTTGAAAATCCAAGAGTTAAAAATCCATTGTTTAATAATCCAGAAGTTGAAAATTGTTTGTCTATTGAAAATCCAGAGATCATTGAGAATTTGAAAATTGAAGATGTGAAAGTTGAAAATCGAGAAGTTAAAAATCCATTGTTTAAGAATCGAGAAGTTAAAAATCCATTGTTTAAAAATCCAGAAGTTGAAAATTGTTTGTCTATTGGAAATCCAGAGATCATTGAGAATTTGAAAATTGAAGATGTGAAAGTTAAAAATCCATTGTTCGAGAATCGAGAAGTTAAAAATCCATTGTTTGAGAATCGAGAAGCTAAAAATCCATTGTTTAAGAATCAAGAAGTTAAAAATCCCTTGTTTGAGAATCGAGAAGCTAAAAATCCATTGTTTAAGAATCAAGAAGTTAAAAATCCCTTGTTTGAGAATCAAGAAGTTAAAAATCTATTGTTTGAGAATCAAAAAGTTGAAGATCCATTATTTGAAAATTGTGAAGTCGGAAATTTGTCAGTTCAAAATAAAAAAGTTGAAAATTGTTTGTCTATTGAAAATCGTAAAGTTGAAAATTTGTCTATTGGAAATCGTGAAGTCGAGAATTTGGAAATTAAAGATCGAGGAATTGGAAATTGTGAAATTGGAAGTGTTGAAATTGAGAATCGTGTTCCTGTGTTTGAGAATCGTGTTTTGGGAAGAATTGAAACTCAAAATCCAGAAAGTAAAGTTCTAGAAAGTTATGATCCTGTAATTGAGAATCGTGTTTTTGTTGAGAATTGTGGTATAGTTGAGAATCGTGTTATTGGAAGTAGTGAAACTCAAAATCCAGAAAGTAAAGTTCTAGAAAGTTATGATCCTGTAATTGAGAATCATGTTTTTGTTCAAAATTTTGGTATAGTTGAGAGTTCTGTAATTGAAGATCGAGTTGTTCAAGTTTCCAAAGATCGAGTAGTTGAAATCCAAGAAGTCGAAAATCAAGAAATCCAAGAAGTCAGAATTCGAAAGTTTGAGAGTCCAGAAATTGAAGTCCAGTGTCAAGAGTTTTGTGTAGATGATATTTGTGGTATAAAAAAATGTGCCGGGATTCGTAAACCGCATACCAATGCATTCGAGAGTAGTGGAACGTTAGCGGACAAGTCGAATGAGACCTCTGAGATGCAGCGTATCCATACATCGAAGCCTCTGAGAGATCATGAGGGAGAATCCAGTAGTGGCCATATAGAAAATTCTCGGAAGATTCCGAATCCATGTATGAGTGTATTCGAAAATTGTGGAACGTTGGCATACAAGTTTAATGAGACCTCTGAGAAGCAGCGTGTCTACACCTCGAAACCTCCGAAATGTGTGGACAAGGAACCCGAAAACATTTTTGTCAGTCAAGACAGTTTTGATGATTTAGAAAAGGAAAATCCGAACGTGGTGGTTAAATTTTTAGAGTCGAGTAATGTTTTAATTGATAAAGAGAAAATAGAGATTTTTGATGATAATAATGATGGAAAAAGTGTTCAGTATCCGAGTACCAGTGGCGAGATGTTTGTTTCAATTCCTGTAACGGTAAATTCAATAATAGAAGATGTAAATTCAGAATCCAGTTTTGTAAGAGATGTAGTTGTTCATAGAGAGAATGGTATTGTTTCAGAAAAAGCAGTGGAATTTAATTTTGAGTTAGATAAAGAGTGTTTCACAGTCACCGCCAGAATATCCGACGAAGATCGTTGTCTCAAAGTGTTAGAGTTACTTCGTTTGGATCATTTAGAAAAAGAAGAAGTTGGAGAAATAAGGAATTTGATCAAAAGTACAGCCGATATATTCCACCTACCAGGTGAGATTTTAGGGGCTACCGATGTTGTTGCTCATAGAATACCTACGACAGATGATTTACCAGTAAATTCAAAGCAGTATCGTTTTCCCGTGGTTCATAAAGAAGAAATAAGAAAGCAGGTAGAGGAGTTGTTCGAAGCCGGGTTAATCCGAGAGTCCAAGTCCCCGTATAACACACCTGTATGGGTTGTGCCTAAGAAGCCGGATTCGCAAGGGAATCCTAGGTGGAGAATGGTCCTTGATTTCCGACAGTTGAATGAAAAGACGATTGGTGACGCATATCCTTTGCCGAACATAATCGATATTTTGGATCAGCTGGGTGGTGCCCGATATTTCTCAGTCTTTGATTTAGCCTCAGGATTTTATCAAATAAAAATGCATCCAGATGATTGTCATAAAACCGCGTTCACAACTCCGTACGGACATTATGAGTATGTTCGAATGCCTATGGGGCTGAAAAATGCTCCTCCCACTTTTCAACGGGCCATGGATATGGTGTTGATGGGATTACAAGGGCAAGAGTTGTTCGTTTATCTGGATGATATCGTGATTTATGCAAAAACGTTGAAAGAACATATGGAGAAATGTACGAAGCTTTTCGATCGCCTAAGAGGGGCCAACCTATCTTTGCAGCCTGATAAATGTGAATTTTTGAAAAGAGAAGTAGTTTATTTGGGTCATATTATTAGTAGCACGGGATTAAGGCCTGATCCTCGGAAATTGGAGGCCGTTCGAGATTTTCCACGGCCACGTAATGTGAAAAATATACGCCAATTTTTGGGACTTACGGGCTATTATCGTCGTTTTATTGAGGGGTACGCTCGTCTAGCCAAACCCTTGTCAAATCTTTTAAAGAACGATGTGCCGTTTTTGTGGGAAAATATTCAAGAAGAAAGTTTTATGGAATTAAAAGATAGACTTTGTACGGAACCCGTTTTAATTTTTCCTGATTTTTCAAAACCATTTGTTGTTACTACAGACGCGTCAGGATACGCGATAGGGGGTATTTTGTCTCAAGGGGAAATAAATAAAGACAGACCAATAGCATACGCTTCACGTACATTGAATGGTGCTGAAAGTAGATATGATACGTATGAAAAAGAGGCTTTGGCGATCGTTTACAGCGTTTTGCATTTCAGACCATATCTTTATGGCAAACGTTTTACGCTCGTCACTGATCATAAACCATTAATCTGGTTTAAAACTTGCAAAGACGGAAACGCACGTGTGCTCCGCTGGAGATTGAAATTATCTGAGTACGAGTACGACGTTGTGTATAAAGCCGGAAAAACTAATGTAAACGCGGATGCATTGTCGCGAAATCCTGTGATCCGGGAAACTGAAATCACCGAGGAAGAGATTTTCGCGATAAACTCAAAGAAGAAAAAGAATTTGACCGATAAAGATATCCTAGAGTTGTTAGAACGAGAAGATAGCGAGAATGATGGAGAAAGCGACGAAACGAATGTTGTCGATGAGGAAGATCCGGAAGAACGATGGAGGGAGTCATTAACTCCGTGTGAATTGGCTGAAATCGAGAACGAACATCTTCAGGTCGAAGGAGGGAAGGGAACACTCACTCAAAAGGTGAAGGATTTCTCCGTCAAGGCGAAATTAGTCGAAAAAACATTTCCGAACCGACAACCGGAAAACCCATCCTATCCAGAACCAATCGAGGCAGTCGCTGGACCATCTCAGCATCCAACCACATGGACGCGTAGGCTCACGAGGAGTCAGTCCAAAGCACAACGAGAACCAGATCTTCCGATTCAGGGAAATAATTATCAAGAAAGCGAAGGAAGTGAAGAAAACGAATCTTCGGATGATACAGCGTCCGACCCGGAAGAAATGGAAAAACCAAGGAAGAAAAAGAAAATTTCACCGTTGCCAGATTCCGATGGAGACGAGTTATCATCGGAAACCGAAGATAGCGATGACGATGTACACCGAAATTATGAAGATCACCAGGGAAAAATACATGAAGATGAAATAGAAGAAAAACTTAATAGACCAAAAATTGTAAATGATGAGATTATAGCAGGAAATATTATTCAATCTAGAGACCTTTTCTTCACGCGTAAAGACACACTGGCATACTTTTTGAACACCCGTGGTGAGCCTTTCGATCTTGGGTCACGAAAGCTGAGAGACCGTAATGAGTTACCGTACTTTCCGGACCTCCAGCTGGGGCAAGCAAGCCTAGTGAAACGAGGGAGCAGGTACCACGTAGGGTTGCCGGTCAGTGATGACTCCGGGGAAGGAATGTCATTGACCCTTGGGCATATTAAGAGCGCTATAGCCAGTCTTCGTGAAAAATCGGAAGGTTTAAAAATTCAAAGTATTAGTATCGCGAAAACAGACTCTGTGGGTAGTGTTCCATGGGACGATATAGCCACATCTTTGCGATTAGGATTTTTGCGAAGTACAGTAAAAATAATAATTTGTCATGGAATAATAAGATATCCGAGTAAAGAAGAACGGGAAGGAATCATGAAAGAATTGCATAGTTCAGCTGTGGGCGGACATAGAGGCGTAACGAAAACCTTTAATCGAATTAGACAGTATTATTATTGGGAAAAAATGAAAATCGATATTCAACATTTTATTCAACAGTGTTTGCCTTGTCAATTAAAAAAATGTGTTCGAGTCAAAACTAGACAGCCGATGGTCATAACCGACACTCCAGGTACGGCTTTTGATAAAATTGCCATGGACATTGTGGGTCCTCTTCCAAAAACAAGAAAGAATAATGAATATATATTAACAATTCAAGATCAATTGACGAAATTTTGTATTGCAATCCCTTTACCCAGCGCTACATCAGCAACCATTGCTGACGCGCTGGTTCAGAATTTTATTACACTTTTTGGAGCGCCCAAGGCAATACTCACGGATCAAGGTCGCAATTTTCTAAGCGTATTGATTCGACGAGTGGCCAAAGTATTTAAAATCAAGAAAATTCGTACAACCGCTTTCCACCCACAGTCTAACGGGTCATTAGAAAGATCACATCATGCTTTGGGGGAATATCTAAAACAATATGTCGGAAAAGAATATGATTGGGATGAATGGGTGAGTCTTGCCATTTTTAATTACAACACTTGTGTGCACGAAGGCACAAAGCATACCCCATACGCGTTAGTTTTCGGTAAATTAGCAAGAATTCCATCGAGTGAACCATTGCATGTAGAGGATAAGTTGCCGGATTATGACAATTATTTAGTAAAACTCGTCACGCAGTTGCATGAAATACAGAATGTGGCTCGTCAAAATTTGATCGGAGCAAAAGAGAAATCGAAAGAACGATATGATAAGAAGATAAATCCGAAAGAATTTAAGGTTGGAGAATATGCGTTTTTGCTAAAAGGTCCGAAGTCAGGAAAGTTAGTTGATCATTATACCGGACCGCATGAGATAGTAGAGGTGATGGGTAAAAATAATATACGTATTAAAATAAATCAGAATACAAAGGTCGTGCACGCCAACCGACTCAAGCATTCTAGGATTATACCCGCATAAGAATGCCAAAATAAGGTAAACGTCTACAGAATTCGGAAAATATATTTGTCTAGCCCCATGTACCCTAAATAAGCGGGTCGTTGGCCTTGCCATCCGTGTTGTTCACCATATGGCTTTTTCCCAACCCCGCTTGGACTTTGTTCATTTAAATGTTTATTCGCTACTTGATAAATTTATATGCTTCTATGCTTTGAATGTTAGTTTTAAGTTTAATTGAAAATTTGATTGAAAAAGGAGGTGGGATCAGTGAAATATTTTTGTGTTTTGAAATATCGGTAAAAGTAGATATAAATTAATGATTCGCATGTTGGTAATGTAGTAAATTCTTCTTTTGAAAACGGGTTTGTTTCATATTTCTTGCCATTTGAAAGTCATTTATTCAAGGGGGTAGTTTGAAAATGTTTGAGAATAAAAATCTAATATAAAGTAAAAATTTATTATGGGAAAAGGGGGAGGGGGGTTCCCTAATCATTATTTTTGCCTGTTATTTAGATAGAATAAGGATGACGTTTGTGACGATTGTGATGTTGGCATAGGGAATGTTAACCCTTTGCCCGGTGAGGTAATAGTGGGATATGAGTGGATCGTCAGCATCCAATATAACCACCTTATCCCTTCTAAGTGTGGGACCCAGTGCCGAAAGATCACTATGGGGTGACGTCGTGCTTCCGAGAGGGCAGGATCCATTCGGGATCTAGTTGGAGGGAGAAGAAGAACCTGATCCTCCCCCGGTGGTGGCCCAGATGTCGGTTGCAAATACACCGGCCCTCCCTACAGTAGCCCATTCCAATCAGATATAACACTAAATCCAACCTCAACATTTTCCTATTTTATTAATCTTGTTTTCTTCCTGTAGTGATTATATTCATGGATATAATACTAATATTCTCCTAATTTTTTTCTCTCATTGTATTTTTGTTTTTATTTTTATTATTTTTTTTTCTTATGCTTATAACCCTAAGTGTAATTTTGAATTTTACTATTTTGTTAGTTTAATACTTTCAATGTTTTTTTTTCCTATTATTTTTTTTTTCTTTTTTTTTTTTGTATGATTATATTCGTAGATTGAAGTTTCATATTTTCTCATTTTCACGTTTTTGATTGTATTCGTAGATTTAATTTCCATATTTTCTTATTATCTATTTTTGATCATATTCATGGTTTTAATTGAAAAATTTTCGCATTTTCCTATTTTTTTTTGATTATATTCATAGATGTAATTTTAATGTTATCTTAATTTTTTTTTTTATGATAACATTCGTAGAAGTATTTTTGAATTTTTTTTCATTTTCTCAGTTTTCATTATGTTCGTAAAAGTAATTTCGCTATCTCTTATTTTCTTATTCTTTTATGATATAAGCTTAATGTTTTCTGATTAAATCCTTAAATATAATCTCAATGTTTTGTTTTTCGATTAGGATTTTAAGTATTATAGCTAATGGTTTGAATTCGATTTTGTTCAATTCTTACAACTCTGATTACACTCCGAAATTTTATTTTTAACAATACATCTGTTGTTCAAATTCCGTGTGATCATGTTCTCGAATTGTAGTATTTCCTCAGAATTCGTATGGTTATATTCTAAAAATCTAAATTCAACCATTGATGATTGCTATGAGTAAAATTGTAGAATGAATGAGGAGATGAATGCCGCAACCAACAAAAAAACAGTTAGAAGTTGTCACATCATCAGTAGCCAATCGCGGAATTGAGAATCTACCGGGGAACATAGAGCATTTGCAATAGAATCGTCATCAGTATATCAACGTCTGACAAAGAAAGGCATGTACGACGAGAGTCATCTTTGTATTTAGGTTATCGTATCATTTGGGTAGTTTTTTTTTGTTTGTTTTTTTTTTGTTTTTTCTTTCTTCAGTCCACAAGGGTCCGTGATGAGCTGACCCAGGGGTAGTTGCGAAGGCCTCTACCGAGGTCGATCGCCGTTCTTCGAAGCGGCGCTCGTTTAAGGGGGGAGGTGTTACGTCCCGCGACTTTCGGGACTTTTGCATCGATTTGAGATTACTGATATCTTGTAATTCTCAATAAAATTCAATACGAGGAAAGGGACCCGGTCATACGAGAGAAACGTTTTTTTTCTCTGGAGAACTCGGATAGTTCGGGCTGTCTTCGTCGACACGAATATGGTCTCAAGTGAGCATAAATTATCGAGAGGTGACGCCATGGCGGCGTCGATATCGCAGCTCTTTATAACAAAACGTCCATCGTCGGGCGTGAAGAAAAACATCCGTCGATGCTGAAGAAATCTTTGGCCATGGCATCAGATTACTCAGAAGTGGTGGGCCTTTGTGCACAACGAAAAGCAATGTGCATGGGACACTAATACAGGCTGAGTGCAAAGTCTTTGCCTTCGTGAGAACCACAGGCGGTCTCTTTGGGTGTGTGTGAGAAGGAAAGCAGGAGAGACAGAGCGTGTATGCCTCATCTAAAGCTATAGTGACCGGTAATCCTCTTTTTCCTTATCCCCGAATGAAGACTTTATGAACTGAATTCCCGAAAGTACGTGAGTGAACGGATGAAAAAAATGTAAAATCAAGAATGAGCATGGGTACCTGGGTCAGGTCATCGGTGATGGTAAAGGTGGCGTTAGATTATAGATAATTGCATTTAAATGTTCAATTTTATTTTAAACTAGGTCGGGATTTCCATGAATCGAAATTGGTCGAAGAGATGTGAATTTTTCTTTGAATCTTTGTTGTTTTTCTTTTTTTCTTGCTCCGAAATTATGGGAGGTTTTAGCCTTGTTACGACTTTTTGGGAACGGCGTCTGGAAAAAGTCATCGGATAATTCTCATGGGTGGTCTACATGAGCTCTGCACGTGATCGATAAATTAACGCATTGGTCGAGTCGAGGAGACTCGATGGAAGAAAGATTTCGGCGAAACACCCAATCTTCGACGACCAAAATTAAACAAACTTTTGAGAATATCTGTTTATGCTTGGACTGTTATTGGACTCCAATTTAATGAGCACTGAATGTTTATGCTGCACGAAGAGAACGCCGAGTCTATAGCCAAAGAAAGAGAGCAAGCAGCGCTTTGTCCCAAGTCTTGGGATTCAGAAGGCGTATGTCCCATCAGCATACGAATCCAAGCTCTCGCCTATGAAGGAGGGGCGACACCAGAATTCGGCATCGAATCCAACAGACCCCAAAAGCGTAGCAAGCGCATTATTTAATTAACGTTTTCCTTTTTAATTAACAACGACCAAATTCAAAGATTTCAGGAGATTTCGTAATGCATGGGTAAAGGTTTATGTGGAAATGAAAACTGTGAACGAATCCTTTTCCTATAATAAGTACGAGTTAGATGAATGAATGTATGAGTGATAGTTGCGTGAGCACGGAAATAGATCTTTCCTGTAACGACAAGTAAAAGAAATAATAAAGCCAGAATCATAAAATTACGCAAGATCCGAAGTATATAGATAGAATTTTCAATTGTTGTAACAAATGTAGAATCTGAATAACTGGTTAATAATTATGAGAATTTTGAGTAGTTTGAATACGCTAAAATAATTTTCTTTCGTATAATTATTGGAAATAATTAATTCCAATCCAAAAGAAATAGCATGACATACACCATTGCATCCGAACCTCCGCATGGTAAATAATTATAAAGAAATAGGAATGAATAGAATGAGAGGAAAGATCGAACGAAATCCAGAGCGAGAAAGATACAGAGAAATAGAGGAGAAGTTGTCACCGAACGAGAGTACGAATGGGAAAAGACGAATGGATGTGTATGTATGTGTGTGTGACATCGAGAGCCTATGACGGGTCAACGCGTGGCCCGTAGGAGAAGTCAAATGCAAGCATGGAGGGATGAGAAGGAGAGAGTGACCAGAATGAAGAAGAGGGGTTTACTCCTCCACTGTGTGGTACCTCCAAAACGAGAGATAGAGTGAGTGAGAAAGTAAATACGAAATATGTAAGTATGAGAGAGACAGAGTGAGCGTCTTCATGAAAAGACGGCGTATGTATGAGAAATTCGTTTTCTGATTATTAGGTAATAATGGAATAATTATTATGAAGGAATGCAGGAGTGAATATTATATTATAAGGATGAATTCGTGTTAATCATAAGTATAAATTTTCGATTATATAGATTCCAGGGGATCATCGGGGATGCGAGGTGGAGGCGGCGGAGGAGCCTGGAGCGTCTAAGGCGTCTAAGGGCGTACCTCCCCACCGCCGAAACTAAGCCATCCTAGAGGACCCTATATAAGACCGGGTAATGAGCCCGCGGGTGGTTCGTTAGAATCGGGAGAAATCTTAAGTAGGCGGTATGTTCGTCAGAGTCGGAAGAAAATTTTAAGTAACGAATCGCTGGCAGTCGGTGGCCAGAGTAGATCTTAGTTTGAAGTTGCGGTATGTCAGCCGGAGAAATTTCTAAGCCGAATCGCTGTTCGTCGCGTCAATTATTTTTCTTTATATACTTTTCATCATTTTTGACACAGTATCTCAAGTTTATTTTATTTTATTTTATTCAACCGATTTCAATACCGAACAACTTTATTTTTGCGAACAATTTTATTTTTGCGAACAATTTTATTTTTGTGAACCATTTTATTTTTGCGAACAATTTTATTTTTGTGAACCATTTTATTTTTGCGGACAATATTTTTATTCCTATTTTGTTGTGAACAGACATTTCATTTTCCTTTTGCTGGACCTTGTGTTTTAAAGAGCAAAATATATTTTTTTTTTTTCTCGTGTGAACATTTTGTTTTGTTGGACACTGTTTGCCCTGCCACAAATTCACCATTACGTTCAACCTCGTGGTAAATCGTTTTCATCATCGTCATCATTCAATTTTTGCCGGCCTTACACCTCGCTTTGTTCTCATAATCATCGAAGTAGTAAGTATCTCAAAATGTTTTCTCGCATGTGTCAGTATATTTTCGTTCGTGTTGCGCGGTGTCTCCAACCCCGGTCGACACCCCATGACGGCTCGAGGCCCGTAACCGAAACTACCGGGTTACTCATCGTTGAAGGTCTATGAAATGATTTCGTTGCTGTTTTCCCTTTTCGCGTTATTTTGTCGTTTTAGATTCAGATTTTTGTGTTAAATTCAGTTTTATGGAGATTCAGGTTTTTGTGTTTTATGGAAATTCAAATTTTTGTGTTAACTTCAGTTTTGTGAAGAGTTATGTCAATTTAACTTCAGTTTTGCGAAAAGTGTCTGACCAAAATTATTTTCTCAATTTTATCTTCCTCATGTTTAAGTTCAATTCTTTGTCCAATTTATTTTGCGTCGTTTAAAATTATTTTTTTATTTTTTTTTTGTGCAATTCGATTATTTCAATGTTCCGAGTAAATCGCTCCGAAAAACCTGTTCGTGTTTCAATCGATTGTAGGATTATTTTTCGTGTGAATTTATTTTCTCCTAGGAAGTGCTCATATTTGTAAATTCAGTGAAATATCTGCGAGTTAAATTCATTTGAGTCATTCACGTTTTGTTCCGGAAAATAATGGATCGATAGTGTTTTTTTTTGTGTTTATCACTTGATATTCATTTCTAATATAAATTTTATGCATCATCCGTGGTTAAATTCATTTTTGGAGATTTTTGAATTTCTTTTGAGTAATTAAAATTTAATCGAGTCGTGGTTGAGTAAATTCTGTGTTGATTTTTGTTTTTGTGAGGGTTGTCAATCGACCATGGACCTTTTCCAATTAAAGATAGCTATCGTTGTAGTAGCGGTCATTTTTAGTGCTCGCGATAATTTCGGTTGTCCTTGCAGTTTGCGCGGATAAACCCCAGGAGGCTTATCTTGAGGATGGCCCTGTAGTTTATTTTCTTCCGCGTCAGTAACAGTTTAGTTCCCGTTTTATTCAGAATTTATTTAATGTGATCATACAATTTTTGTCCCTTTATATTACGAGTTTATTTGTCCGATTTTGCCGAATTACAATTTATTAGTCTTTTCCGATGTATCTCGCGAAAATTAAAGAGTTTTGTTCGTGAGATTTTATTTAAATTTGCCATTGTTACCAAATTATGCACTCTCCGCCCATCCTGAGCAATTTTCCGCAAGGTTAGGCTCAAAACAGGGCAATAACCTGGCCAATTCCGATTTTATCTCGAATAACGTGTTAAAGGGAAAGCCGCGCTTTTCTTGGCCGAGATGAGAAAAATCGAGGGTCAGGACGTAACAATATCTGCAATTGTAATGATTTTTGCGCAGTATGATTTGCTTACACAATTAATGTATATATTATTACATTCTTAACTTATTTCTACGTCAAGATTAAACCGATAAACAAAATTACCTTTACGAAGTACTATTCTCTTCACGAGAAAATTATTTACAGTCTAAATTCAGATATTATCATTTGAAGCTCTTGCGGAAATGTTCTGTAAGAGAAAGGATATTTTCAGAAATACAGCTTCAAATATAAATTACTACATTTGGTCCACAATTAATTTCCGTGTGAAGGCAATGAGATCATGCGAAGTCAATTTATTTCATCCCTGCAATCTAAATCTTACAAGCAGTCAAAAATGGAATAATATTTTCAGCAATAAACTGCGCTATTAAGAAAAATATTCCAATTCTGAAATAGTTTTATAGTTTCATCATTTTGATGTGCTTGCAATAATTTTTTTTCACTGCGTACCAACATTTTATACACGTAATTTCATCGTAGTACAATTTTTATGATTTTTTTTGGCATCTCGACAAATCGTATGGGGTGCGCCCTTTTGTTTGCTCACAGTCGATATGATGAAATGATACAGACAGTTAATGGCACTCTGTGATTAACTATGGAATGAGCACTAGATTGACGACGAGAAAATCTGGTTTTCCGGAAAGTTATAGATTTCTGACAGAGGTAGTAAATCTTGTAATAATTTCATCATGCAATTTTCTGAATATTACGAAAGTTAATTCATAAAAACGCTACTGTATATTTATAAGGATCCGCTATATGACGATCATCTCACACGTATACAGCTCCAAAGAGAATCTCTCTCAGCCTCTCGTTTGTGTCGCACAAGTATTTAAACGTTACGATGATCATTCCGTTTGAACCTTAGCCAGTGGCAGCTAATCTCTCTTGCCCGAGGGTCCATTCAGAAGCGAGTTTACGTGCGACACGCTAGTAATCGATACATCTGGTCATACATGTATAATGTATATATAAATATATACGTATATATATCGGTTTTCCTGTGAATCGAGAACTCTTTGTCTCTTTCTTTTTGCCTCCACGTGACGCTTGCAAGCCGCAGCAGCACCTTTTCATGCAAAATGCCAATCGTGGTTTCCGTTCACGGATATACCTACTATGTGCTTTGGAGAGGAAACTCTCTCTTATATGCCCTATTATCCCACAGGGGATGCCTATCTCTGGCAAGCTTTCCGTCTGTCTCCGTATTCATTCTGTACACCATACACACACACACACACACACACACACACACACACACACACACACACACACACACACACACACAGAGAGAGAGGGAGAGAGAGAGAGAGAGAGAGAGAGAGAGAGAGCGAAAGAATGTATGTATATAACGTACAATTGTACAAAGGGATGTATAAATTCTGAGAAAATTTTACTCTAAACTTTCTTTGCCTCCTTTGCCCCACTCACGCTCACGGTAACCCCCTGGAGAAGTGAGATTCTCAGCCGAATCGCTCCCATCCACGTTGCAGTTTTCATATTATATATTGTATATAAACTTATACTCTCTCCCAACGTTATTATTGAAAAAACGAGAATGTACAGCTTACGGGATCGCGTTTTTTTTTTTCTTTCGTTAATTCACTTCCGTAAGAATGCTCGATTCACGGTTGTATGACATTAATTGATTCTTGCGATGACGCTTCTCTCAAGGTTCGTCCTCTCTTATGCTACAGTTATATAATGTGCAAAATGTGTGTGAATGGCTAAGCCAGGGAGAAGAGCAGTCCGAACATTAAATCGGAAACCACGAGGGATAAATCCGTGTGTACGATGCACTACGGTGGTCAAGTCTTACGTGCGACAAAGTTGGCTCGTTATGTTTGTCGGGAGCTTTGGCTCGGGCATACTCGACGATAACGAGATAAAGCCCCGTCCTATGCAGCCATTTCCGTCGTTGTGGTCGTCTTTGCTTTGCACCACTGAGGAGACTATCTATCTATTTTGATCTTTGTCCGCCTGTCTGTCTGTCTCTCTCCCCCTCCTCTCTATGGACTTTCCTTTAGATACACCCAAACCGACTGCAGTAAATAAAAAAAGGAATACAATGCAATGAATGCATATCTGTGTAGAGGTGATAGTAACATATAATTCAAAAACTATACTATATCGGAATACATAAAAGTGCGGCATTGTTCAAGCCCGCACCTCAAAATTTTTTAATTTTGATATTACACAAAACTATCTAAAATCACATCAGGTACACGAGAAACTCTCTATGTGGATTCAGGTGCTAGGATTCCCGGAATAAAAATAATAGCATCAGATCTCATTTTATATCCTATCGGCATCTTATCAGAGATAAGCATACTGATGGAATACTCCGAATAGTTGTGGACAGCACAAACTACCACCTTCCATAAACTACTTCCTTTACTGCATATATCCAATGGGATGTATATCCTTGGGAGGCTTGTATATCCTAGAGAAATAAGGATATACAAGGAAGGATGTATATCTGTGGGGTGCGAAGTCCCCCAGAAAGAACTATAAGTACGGATCGTGGAGGAATTGGGTAGAAGGCCTAGGTAGCTCAGTGGTCAGAGCACTCGACCGGCAATCGAGAGAGCCTGGGTTCGAATCCCAGTCTAGTCACCCGAAGCCTAAATTTTTCTGCGATCCTACATATCCTTGGGAGACTCATCCAAAAAAGCACCGTAAAGTGAACTATTGTTATTGTCATTATTCAATCTCGTGTTAAATTATGCCCTCGAAGCATCAGACAGCCCCTATGAAGGAGGTGGTTGTACCAGGACTGTAAGCAAACGCATAATAAAAGTCCAAAATTGATATGCTCTGTTGACGGAGCGATTTTTAAAAAATGAGCTAGTCAACCATACGTATGACGGTAGCCTGTGTCACCGTATGAAACACCCAGCCACTATGTGGCGTTTACATCAGACACGTGAAACTTGGCAACTACGTCTGCGCGCGTTAAGATGGATGAGCGATGCTTTGGAGTCTTGCCACCGGTTGATAGATCGTCCGATACTCGAAAGCCGATATATACAGATATACGACCTTTTGTTTGCTAACTATCGGAATAATATCTATATATATGTATATACTATTCCGATAGCTAGCAAACAAAGGGTTGTATTTGACATAATTCAATACGCAACGTTACGTGGGTTACGTCTGTTGGTTCACTAACATTTGATATATATTATATTAAAAAATATGCAAGCGAAAATGTTGGAGAGGTAACCGGCGCCCAAGTATCAAATCTTCGATGATAATCCATCGTTTCACCTCTCTTACTAGTGCAGAGGACACTTGCCGCTGCAGCATATATATTAGCTTAATATTGGTAAAGAAAATTTTTTTTTCTCTCACCCCTTAAATTGACTTAAAATATTAAAAAATTATTTTTAAAAGTGAAATCCGCTCTTAATTTCAATATTCACCTGTGCCCCAAAGGCCCTTTCGAGGAGTTAAAATCGATTAGAAGTAATTATCAAGGTAAAAAATTTGAAAAGAATAAGTTTTACACAGTTCTTCCTGCGGAAATCAATGCCGTAATCCGTATTTCGAAAGCATTACTTTTTTGACATGAAATAAATTCGAGAAAATCGAAAGAGATTGTCAATAATTATCTTCGGAGCTATTACATTGATTTTCAGCTAACATTGCACATTTTTGTCGAATTTGAACCTTTTTCCACAAAAAGCCAAGCATTTGCTTTAAATCTTCCTTGCTAGGAACCCCCTTTTTGCTCAGCCTCTTTAGAAATCCATCTTCTAGCCTGATGATAATCGTTCCTACTCCTTTACGCCTCTCATCAATGCGAGAAAAGCATTCTACAGTCGTTTCCTCCCTCTCGCGTTTATTTTTCCTGACCTGCTTCAACATTGTGCACGAAAAATCACGTGCCTGCGAGTGCTTTCCTTGAAAAAAAGCACGTGTCGACCCAATAGGTTTTAAGATCTGCAAACAGCTCTTTCCCAACCATATTACCGTATCATTTCAGAGCAAAAGTGTTGATCTTTATTGTGTGTGCTGGTATTTACCAGGGGAGGGGGGGGGGCTATTTTTCATTACTAGCATCCAATTACAATCTTCCTCCAATTTATTCGAGAACGATAATGATACTCTTACCGAAATGTCAGAGTTGTCAGTGGCCTGTAGCTCTTGTGACTGTTGATGTCCTGCATAGGAGTGCCCCAAAAATCATCGGAAAGTACACTACCGATCGTAGTTTGAGCGAGAACATCCTTGTTTCTCACAACAGCGGGAATATCGTCGTGAACGAAATCACCGCCCAGTGCATTCAGATAACATCCGACGGCTACGAGAGCAACTGCCGCATAGACGCACCATCCCGGTGGTTCGTTCGTCTCGTTACCGCTCTCGCCGCACGAGCTCGAACGACCCGATCTCTTCGTGTGACAGCAGCAACCACTACCGCTCCCGTTCCCGGCGTAGATAGAATTGTTATTGCGACGTTTCATCTTAAGATCGCTACTGCGCGTCACGTGGAATCAATTGTCTGTCTGTTTTTTTTAGCCGCTGGACGGTTGACCTATTGTTTGCACTAAATCGCGAATGAAAAAGAATAAGTAAAAAATAAGCTCACGCATCACAGAATCGTGAACAACGGAGAAACAAGGGCAGGCTCGTTACCGATCGTGACACGAAATCTCAATTATATCATATCACTTGGAACCCCGTGATCAATATTTCTTCATGACTCTCGGATTCCCGAAAATTCCCGCTCAGCTAACACATGTCACCACGCACATATTACTTTTACGCACTTTTCGCTGTACCGATCTTGGTCACTCAGAAAAAATCTGCACATGATTGGATGATTGCATAATCACTTGAAACGTTTTAACATTATAACTTTTGTTGACTCACATTCGAGTGAATTTACAACAATCGCGGATACGAAAGATAGAATGAATCGATAAAGTGTATCGGTTCGAGTGGATTTTTTTCTTTGATTCTTGACACTTTTATTGGCAATATTTCACGCACGGAAATGTGATATTCTGAAACGCCAATGCGACTTTACAGTCTTTTTTATTGTATTCAAGAGGTCTTGGGGAAGATGTACTTTGCGAATAAGTGATTTGAGAATTCAGCGTGTTGTGCCGGCTGGTCGTTCACGTTGCCAATAAGACGAGCGGGCCAGTGACCCAGTTCAAGCGGAAACCCGTTCGCTGTATGTACGAGCAGCAGCAGCGGGGTTGCACTGACCCCTTCTGTGATCTGTAAGCTTCTATTATTTAGAGCTAATTCTCGAAAAAACACAATCTCCGATATCTGCGGACTGCAAAGTTTTTATTCAACAACTTTTGGCCATAATAAACCTTCATTCAATCTCTCGCGCGAAGAGGATCGTATTTTTCTTTCGTCAGATATGTCACCGCGTACGTTTGATATATCGACTGATCGTTTAATTTCTTTATCTTTCTCCTTTTTCTATGACACCGTAAGTCTATGAAGTTATTTCTTCCTTCTTTATATCAATTCATTCAATAGATACACCATGTCATTAATTAAACTCATATTACGAGTCTGATATAAGGTTGATAATGTTCATTCTGCCATTAAGAGAGCATTGGGCATTCGCATTCGGCGGACAACATCGGCATCTTCTAAATTGATTTCACAATCAGCACCACGAAATACACAAGTGACGATATAGTGAATTTCCCATTACCTAGGGCAGTACGCGAGTCGTCGGTACGGCGACCAAACGCGAGACTGAAGGACGAAGGCATCCGCCCGGTTATATACCGGGCGCACTCTGACCCGCAAAGCCGCGCCCGCGCACGAGCCACCCCCTGGGTCTTCGCAATTCACTCTCTTCGTTCGTCTTGTATCATTTCCTCGGTTCCTCTCTCACACGCGTATTGCTTTCTGCTATGCTTTCCAGCACGCACCCTTTCGTGCCCTTGCGCTTTAGTCTTTATCCTTTTCTCTCTCTCTCTCTCTTTCTCTCTCTCTCTCTCTCTCTCTCTCTCTCTCTCTCTCTCTCTCTCTCTCTCTCTCTCCTCGTCACTTTCGTTCGTATTCGAAAGCTACCCTTAGCAATAATGTAGGAGCATTTATTTATTCTTCTCAAATTTCAGGATCGTCCTTAACGTTTTAGATCCGGAGAATCGCACATACGTTGTCTCTTGTCGGAATCACAAGGATGGACTTATTAGCTATATGTCAGAATGACCCCAATAAGAACGTATAGTTGTAAAGGAATAATCTGATTTATCACATCGTAGAAATAAACTTCGTCAGTGACCGACGAGTGTATTAATGACAAATATATATTTGGGCCATTTTTTCCGTGTCTCCTCACTAAAAGAAAAATATCAAAGTTATCAGAATTCATCGCGACAATACCCGAGGGGAAATGAAATGCTGGCAACATTAATCTTCGAAACGAAACTTCTAAGGCTTTTTGTCGTTAAAAAAGTGATATAATTATTGTTCTAGGCAATATTTACTCCATGCTCAGAATACATCTGTGATAACAGGCTTTGATTCATATGTATATAAGTATATACGTGGTTCACTGTTTTCTTTCACAATTAACACGGTGAAATATCGAAAGGTTTGATTCCCGTATACGACTAATTTGGAAAGGTGGGTCCTCGACTTGACATGCAGAACACGGCTGGATATGTATATATCTTCACTAACTCACGAATAGATAATATTTATAATATACGTTTATGGTACAGCAAACGTTCTTGATACGGTTTTCGATAATGAGATAGAATGAGCTGAGGGTGAAAGTTGCGCTAGCGATTATGGTGATATATAGTATTATCTCAGTCGAGTATCTTCTTGGTTATTAAATAATCAGTGACACTGTTTTTGCGGCGGGTTTTCGGTCTTATCGCATATGTGTATACTTAATATGAAGAGGCTGCCACTCTTCCTGATTACTGACTGGAACTCGTCAATGTGCCGTATGCTTTTCTCCTTAATATTTCTTCTGGATCCTTCGTTGTTGGCACGTATGCTCTCCATCCTCGTATTTGCGTTACTGCTTCGTGTAGTCCAAGGCTTGTCAGACGATTTATCTATCGCTTTAGTTAAAAGAAAATGTTCGCCCTAACATTTCACTGCCAACGTAACCCAATCGTCCTGATTTTACTTCCGTTCTCACGATATTCCTTTAGCACTATTTTCTCTATAGGAAGAGCTAAACCCCTGGCAAGCTCTGTCGCCCGGGTGAAAACTCATCGTGATTTCATGTCGCGAAGCACTCAGTGGTAGCCTCGGATCCTCGACAATTTCTCGTTTTCATTCGTGTCGGTATAGAGAGCGAGAAGTATATAGAGATAGAGTGCTCGCGTCTCGATCTACAAGCAAAGGGCGGCATTGAAAAGACTTTGCTCTAGTTGCCGGAACGGATTAGAGGATTTGGCGAACCAACGACGAGTAGGAGGATGACGAGGAAGATTCCTAACTGCTACAACCTCGTCAGCATGAAGTGGTAACCCGATCCCGAGAAGCAGGATGTGGTTTGCGGGTGTAGGCCCACCGCAAGATTTCGACAATTCCTTGAGACATCGATTTGCGTTATACAGAGATATCAAGGAGAAGGCGAGTATCCTGCCATAACATCGTGGCAGGTTTTTACAATCGGACGAAAATCTCGAGAGGCAAACACGATTCAAAAGACTTACACGATTTTTTGTTTCAGCATACTTATATATATTCATTCCGGCTCTTATCGTAACTTCACTTGCACCTTATCGCAGAACGTTTGGGGGAAAAATTGTATGGTTTGCATAAATGTTAATAATATGTTTTCAAGGCAATAAAAATTAACTTTGGAATGGCGTTACAATAAATCCGAATCGAAATCTGCATGCTGCCCGTCGTCTCTTAAGACCTTTCGAAACCTCTTAAGAGAGAGAGAGAGAGTGCTATATCTGAAAGTTGGACCTCACTGATATATAGTTAGAATTTAAACTTGGCACAGATTCAAGAGCTGACCAAACAGCGATACGGGGCCTTTTGCCATAGCCAGTGTTGATAGGTTGGCAAGAACCTCTTGCTGCTCGATAATAAATTCACACTTTCACTCCAGCAATTGACTCTCCCATCTTCTTATCTTTTTCTACTTGGTGTTCTGGCACGATGCTAGCACTGCTGCGGAACGCCCTGGATATCTGGTGCAATCTCCGATCGGCTTCTTAAGACTCCAGAGTGTTCGCGGCATCTCATATATAGTCATACATATAATACTAAAATTCCTGTATACTATATGTATGTGGCATGCAATGTAGTCAGCGTATCTGCCGTGGTCGTCGATGTTCTCTCGTGTTCTCTAGTAGAGTTCTTGTATGAGTAACTTGGAAGATCTGAGGAAGGTAAAAAAAGAAGCTGAGCTTTTTAGCGGAATGAGAGTCCGACCAATGTACGGAATCAATGACGCTGGAAAGCCTCGTCAACGATAAGAAAATAATGTGACTGATATTGTACGAGGTAGATGACATTATGACGACATCGTCGTGAGTAAAGCCGGATTTAAGCCAAAAATCACTTAAACAAAAATAAAGCTCACTTATGCTTGCCGAATTACCTCGACGACCTCGTGCTATTCTCGCTTGGCGGTTTTTGGCTCTCGCCTCTTACAAGACAACACCTCATATCGCCAGCTCACATCAAACTGGTCTCTATGTGCATTTTAACGAATCATTTTCAACTATCATTACTTCCAGGATTTTGAGACTTTTTTTGTGGTTTATCGTATCATACTCTGTGTCGAATGGCTGAGAAATAAAAATACTAAAAAAGTAAAAATATTCAACACGCTGAATCATGATTATATAAATTTATCAATATTAAATCAAATGAATTTCGTTTGTCCATGTTATTATAATAACATTTTCAGAGAGATCATTCTTCAGTCGTATGTTTTTTTTACAAATTTTTTCATTTTAATCTTATTTTTCGACATTATAAATGACAACAAGATATTTCACGCCAATGGGATCACGTGTGAGAATATTTTTTTGGCAGATAAATATATTCGGATAAACGAGATCAAGAATAAAATTGTATACCATAGCCATATCTGCGGAGGCTTTCGCTACTATCGCTCCATCATTGATCATTTTCCTCGAGACACTCTGGTATAGTTATGGGTAACCGAATGTTTAATAGTGTGTCAAGTAAAAAATATAATTATTTCGCTTCAATCGTAAGCGTTGCTTATTTGCTCAGTCCGTTACATCGGAGAGAATAAGAACGTGTCAACGAGATGCAGAGAGGGTGCGGAGCGTTTATCAAATTCTTATTGACAACGGACAAAACTTATTATCGCACATCGTATTTTTGTTGCTTTCAACATAGTAATCAGCGAAATATTCATATGTTTGCAGCTGATCGACTCGCAGATTTGTATGAGGACGAGAAAACAATTATTTTGTTGTTTTGTTTAATTGCAGAGACATCTGTCTGTCTGCCCCTCTCAGTTTTTCTCTCTCTCTCTCTCTCACTCTCTTTTTTTTAGATGCACATAGCAAAAGCGGAGGCCACAATGGGAGTGTACCGAATTCCTCTGCAATTGTGCATAAAGCCCGCTGAAGGCTCGCACCCGGCCATGGAATTGGTGAGGCTTGATTGAATTTCTGTTTCGTCCGGCTTGGTGCATTCACAGTGCTGTATATGGCATTGCTGATGCTGTATTCGAGAGCGAAATTCAGACAGAGAGGAAGATACAGCCGTTCGTTGCTTTCTCCTACTCACTCACTCCTCTCACCGTTTTCCTATTCAGCCTGAACGGGAGGATAGATATGAGTACCGACGTGAAACAATAATTCCGAATGAGAGGGTCGGAACCGTCGAAATTCAGAGCCTGCACAAGGAGTGCTATATAACGCTTCTCACACGCTGACCTACCTAGATTTCTCTCACTCTTCCTCTCTCACTCTTTCTCTCTCTCTGCCTATATGCACATATCAGCGTTTCGCAAATAAATAATGATTTTCAATTTAATTATTTCTCAGAATTTAATTTTTTTATAGCTTCAATAAAGACGTCGATAATTTTTATGAACAATTTTTTTTTATCAATGAAGGGCTTTGAAATGTTCGATTTCCCTAAAACTTGACATTTTTATCTGTCTCATATTCGGTATCGTACCAGCAATACTTAAACTTTACTTAAAGCAAGTTTTCATCCTACGACAATATATTGTCGTAAGATACCATTGTGTATACACAATGGTACTATATTAATTTATGTGTGTGTGTGTGTGTGTGTGTCTGTGTGTGTGTATTTACTTTTGTTCATATGCCAACACTGAGCAAAGCAAAACGAACAATCATATCCTGTTCATTTCACTGGAAACTAATACGTACGGTTTATGTTTGTATTTACGTAACTACCTGATATTCATTGCGTGGAACCCGCAATGCCAGTCATGAGGAGAGGTCTACCACTACGACAAACCGAAACTTTTCCAATTTCCTCAACTTCGTATTTATAACTCTGGCACTTTCTACGAATCTACTCTTGCCTTTTGCGACCCCTCCAGCCAAAGCGCCCCATCTCGACCTTCTTTTTTACCGCGTATGACTTTTCTCTCCCTCTCTTTCTCTCTCTCTCTCTCTCTCTCTCTCTCTCTCTCTCTCTCTCTCTCTCTCTCTCTCTCTCTCTCTCTCGTTTTGTCGTCATAGGCCAAGCATATACAAGTCTTAGGCGCTTGATGTGTGATTTCTCGATAGCCACCAGGAGGAACTGCGGCCACCGGAGTTTTCGAACTGTGGATGAGAAACATGCCGCCGATCCATGACTCCGAGGGTTTTCCTGAAAACTCCCAGGAGCCTTCTCCTTCCCTCCATCACCATGAATCGGTCCATGTTCCTCCAACTTTATCGCAGGTATAAAGATTCTGCTGCGACCATATGCACTCACCTTGACGCTGTTCTTACGACTAAGATTCTTTCTCTTACTCTTGCTCTCTTTCTACTTTATATTTGCCGTCTTTTCACTTTGCCGTTCGTTTTTTTTTTTTTTTTCAGAAAACTCACAGACGAAAGAAGAACGTTCTCCGGCTTCCGTGGAGCATTAAGTACGAAGGATGAAGAAAAACTTACGCGGTGTATTGCGAGAGCGAAACTTATAGCGGTACTTTAATCCGACCAGAGAAAACCTACGGACGCTGATCGGAGTAATTCTTTTGGAAAGGATGCATCTCTCCTTCAAGGTACACCTCTGCCCGTATATCTCTGTGGATTCGTCGCTTTCCGGGGCTTTGTCGATGCTGTAGTGAAGTACCTTTTTTCTTTCTTCTAAAGAAAATGCACATCTTTTAGGACGTAGTACAGTAACGTAATAGTTAAAAACAATTTCATGCTTAATATTTGGAAATAGATATGTATTCTATAAATATCTCATCGATGCAACACATTGAGGAAGCGTTTCTAAATTTATATGAATCCTGGTAAAATATTCAAAATACATTAAAATCTTGTATTACAAACGCTTTCCGATACAAACTATTTTTTGTTCCAAATATATTGCACTTGCAATAAATTTCGTACGTATTTCTCAATTATTGGAGCACTTGAGATCAGGGAGCGAACGGGATGTACTCATTTCGACGTTTATACGAACGAAAAGTGAGAAAGACAGTTCGTCAGGGGATGTTCCCTCGTAAACTAGTGTGAACGTCTCGTTTGATTAAACTTCTCGTGCCCGGAACTCAGTTGCGTTTGGTAGCTATATGAAAAGAGAGGATGAATGGTGATCGTCAAAGGACAACGATCCAGAATTACAGAGAAGAACATCACCGCAGGGCAAAGGTAGAAAAATGAAGTTTGCATACTTTGCTCCACAAGAGAGTGGAAGTAAAAGTCGAGGCAAGGATAGCAATATCGGGACAAGTAAGTGAGCAGAAGTGAAATAAAGACTCTCAGTCATTTCTCTTCGTGCAGCAAAACCAGAAGGGGTACCGGCACAGAAAGAAAAGAACAAGAACGAGGACACCGAAAGAATCTATCCCACTTAACCACGATCATTCGCACAAAAATTTCAAGACTTTTAACGGTCCCCAGGCTTGCGCTCGTGCTCTTTCGCGTTCTCCATAAGTTTTCTTTTATGACAAAACTCCGGATATTAATCATTCTTGGTCGTCTGTCTGCGATATCCTCACCTCTCGTGCTTCGTTCAGTCTTAAACCCCTCAGCCCCCTTGCATACCAGAGATCTATTCAAACTTCGTCGCGTGTATAATAAAAATGTTGAATCGTTCGTGGATGTCAGTGCGAAAAATCGGTCATCACGCAAGAAAAAGTTAGTAGAACAATCGAAAACCGAATATATGCACATTTATAGAACTGTTTCCATCGTATACTTTTTCCACCCTATCAAAAATAGCCACTTTTCCCTAATTTACTACCGTATTGAATTTGCACGAGGGCATCGCGAAACCGGGGAACACCTGGTGGGAATATAGACGGTTACATTTAACTTAAGTTCAGGAACCATCTGATCACCATCAGAATTACCGTATTGGCCCAGTAAATATTGCTTATCTTAGGAGATTGCCGAAATCACGTGTCCACTGCTGTCGATTGTATACATATGCATATTAATCTCATAGAATGATTATCCTATCCTTTCACGTATTGTTCCAAAATTCTCGTTTGCTTTCATGAAAAGTTTCATTGCCAAAATACGATTTTGGAAGCTATATTTTAAGTTTTTCGACCTCAAAGATTGGTACAAATGGTACAATTTAACCAAAAAAATTTTAAATTGTAAATTCTTCTGACAAACGAAAATCGATATAATTGTAAAACATAATGATATAGAGTAAAGTATCGGCGTTTACTTATTACAAAAATTACAATACAAAATTGAAACTTTTTCCACTGATCGCGAAAATGAGAAAAAAGTGCGGAGATACAAGTTTTCCCGAGTCAAAAGCCCGATATAAACGAGCGGAAAACTTGTAAGCTTTATTGCATTCCACCAAGGCAGTCTCCGGAACTGACACGTAGCCGGGGAGCTCCCTCGTGAGATGCGCGAGCGCGTTTCGCGAGTGAGTGAACGCGAAGGGTTGCGGAACAAGAGTCCTGTGAGTACAGCCGCAAGCCCTTTTCTCGCTGAGTATATACAGCAGAGAGAAAGAGAGAGAGAGAGAGAGAGAGCCGGCTGGTTAGCGAGCCCGGTACTTATCCCAAGTTTTCAAGGATACGGGAAACATTTGGTAATTGCGAAAGTTTCACGCCTTAAATTCCGCATTTACCGACTGGCAGACCAAACATACCCGTACACCGTATACCGTAAGCTCAACGCCTACCGGCCTGTCCACCCTCTCGCATCGAGTTTACGCCATGATTTGTGCATGCTATTCCTTACTTTTCAATCTGAATGAGAATTTTTTCATTCACATTGCGTGAATTCTTCTCGGAAAGCTCAACAACGTACCTCCAATATAACGTTAAAAAATTTCTCGTCGATAAATGTAGATGAGCCATAAGCACATCACGAACAGCAATAAAAACATGAGCGATGGATTGTCACATTTTAAAAAAAGTTGAATATAATTTTAAGTTTACAATATATGTATAGTTTGAAGTAAACGTAATTTCGAATGCGGCTTGGTCGAAATTGTAATACTTCAAACAATCTGCACATCAGCTCTAATATATACAGAACATTCGTCTATACTTAGCCTGCTCGCTTCAGTCAAAAGCGCAAAAATGAAAAATTAACGTTTTATTTGTCAGCCTGCGTTATATATACCAAAATTTACTTTGCCTTTAAAATATCTTAAGTAAGGTTTCTACTTTGATTGGCCAAAAAGTGTTCGATTTTTCACCAATTTTTTATGCGAAAAATATTAAATATAGAATGTTGTTTTTTGGTATGTTTACTAAGCGGTCTTTATTAAACATGACAATATCTTTTAAAATTTTAGAAAACATGGTATTGGGAGTAGGAGGAGCCATGTATGTCGGTGCGTCTGCGATTATATTCTTTGCTTGCGAAAGTCCCAAGTCCTGGACATGTGATCTGAAGCAAAAAATCAATCATATTTTTACTTTTTACAATATTCCCTCTTATACTCTTCCCACTCCCAATACCATGTTTTGTCAAACTTTAAAAGATATTATCATGTTCAATGAAGACCGCTTAGTAAACATACGATAAATCAACATATATTTAATATTTTTCGCATAAAAAATTGGTGAAAAATCGATCATTTTTTGGCCCAACAAAGTAGATACCTCCCTGAAGTGCCTCTGGTATTAGCTGAAGCGGGTAATGTTCAAGCATAGTTATGATTATCTGTGGCCGAAACCGGGAACTTGCAGTCACGGCAATTAGTAAGCCGGAAAATCGTTGTGCAAACAATAGGGGGAAAACGGGAGAGGGATTGAAGAGGTAAAATCTCACTAGTAGCACGTGGCGTTAATGCGAGCACGTTATAGTGCCACGATTATGCGATGAAGGTTTCCCCACGGGATCATAAAGGGCCGACCAGTTGTGTATGTCAACGCGGGCACATTCCTCTGCACCCCCGTGGAAATTCCTTTCATATTCTACGCTCTATGCTCGACAGGTATATATACACAGTATACTAAATCGTATGTGGCTTAACTCATTCAACCGTCACGCTGTATACCTAGGTATATACCACGGCATTGTCTTGTTTTTCAGGGTACCTGGCACGAATAATGCTAACCGCACCGAAATATATACATACGCATAGTGGGCAGATGAAGTGTGGATTTGTGGTCCTTTAGAAAGGTGATGATACTCTTTCGCGCTCTGGTTTCTTTCTCTGGCACGAATGGTCCTAATCGTACCAAAACATATACATATGGTCATATGCCATTGATATACATATGAAACATATATATATTTATGGTCCTTTAGAAAGAGGACGCGCTCTGGTTTCAGTCCTTGTAACAAAAATCACTCATTCGTCTATGAATAATCACACTCATTACTCACGATAGTCGAGGAAGGTGAAACGGGACGATCAAAGCGCAGTAATATACAAAATACATGACTCATTGAATATTTTAATACCAGCCTCTCTCGTGCCCACTAATTTGAACCGGGGTGCTTACAGGCGGAGGGAGAGAACGATCGTGCACCATCGTCAGCCGAGAGAACAATGTGACGGTATGAGGAGTGGGGGAAAAGTGGCAAGGGCATTTCACCCCGGGTTGCTGCTGGCATGACAAGTGGAGCTGAGTGTGTATTATACGTATAAGGGTCGTGTATTATATGTATAAGGTCGCGGGCGTGCATGCAAAATAAACGAAAAGCACATGCACCCGCGCGCGATCTTCAGCGGCGCACACACGCATGGAGGAAAGGGAAAGACCTGAACAGAGACCTAACTATATACGTATACAGCTATACGCATAGTACAAGGGCCTCCCGAACTTTTGCACAAAGCACTTTGTGCATTATAGTCCCGTGTGGCGTTTTCTATACCTACACCGAGATGCAACGTTCCCCGCTAGGTACCCCATGTAAGCAGACGACTAAATAAATGCTTCAAAAGAAAAGTCGTTCGAGGTTAGCCCTCGCGAGATGGAGCATCGAAATTACATTACAAAGAATATCAAACTAGTTGGAAAACTTTAGTGTTACATTATAGTGTTAGATTTATCATTAATTGAATTTATGAAATATTGAAAGGTCTTGCCGTCACATAATAAGAATGCCAGTGTCCGAAAAAAAATCCGTACATGAATTACTAGAATTAAAAAAAAATCAATGGATCCGCCAGGGAAGACTTATATGAGAGTTCGCTAATAGAAATGACTTTACAATATTCGTCAATTTCATTGACTCTGGTCTAATAGCCGCTCATTTGAATCAAGAGACGCGGCAGCGTGTTGATGCCAGTAATTAAAATTTTTCTAAACGTTTTAGTACAGTCGCCGTAGTCGACTATACCGGTAAGCTGATCGAAATCTAATATGCATGAAACGGATGAATATCTTGAAAGTCCGGGACTATCAACAACACAAATTTAATTCAAATCAGTTTCATTTTACACAAATAAAAAAAATATTAATTTCAAGAACATTGTTTTTACCCAAGGTAATTGTCATTATTATCAGTGTAAAATGAATCGGATATTATTATATATTTTGACACTAATGTTGTTGTAATTGCTGCTCATAAAACTTATAGCCCGATTGGGGTAAAGAAACTGGATTAAGAAAAACCGAGAATGTGTTACCCAAGCATCCCGTGTGGAAAGTTCTTTGGGCATCCTAAATTAAAAAAAGGCCCCCTCTAGATATCAACAGGGCATCCATAATAAGGGTTTCCAAACTGTTACCCATAACTTGGCCCCGCGCGGGGTTTTGTTGGACATCCATGTTAATCTTATACTATTCACGTGCAGTTTCGTAGTTTTCTTCTGTTAATTTCGTTGCGATAGAGTTCACCATGGAGAGAGGGGAATGGAAAAAAAATATTCAACAGACCTCTGGCATGATCTTTCTAACCTCTTCCTCTACCCTTCGTAGTTATAATAATATACATGTTCACGAGGTGCGCTAGTAATGTCTCGGTTAATGCGCCTGATGCCGCACGAAAGAAGACATGGTCGGAGGAGTAGTCTCGTGGCAGCACAAGGCGCTAGAAGGTACCAGGTACTTCCCGTTTGCCATTAATCTCGATCTGTCCTCGGCACGCAACTTGCTCTCGCCCCCACACGCTCAATGTCGACGCGAGAAGCACGACGACGCCGACAAGGGTATACATGTTCTCTCTCTCCCTCTTTCTTTCAATGTCCCAGTGGGGTGTATGTGCGCTCAAATCCAGAAACATATCCCCGCGTTTAAGCCTCACTCAGCTCTCCAACCTTCTATGGGGTCCTACATCACCCTTTCTAAGCCAAATCTACACCCGTACGACAAGCTCGTATTCCATCATTTCCATTGACAGTTACGCATCGATTTGGCTCGTATTACCCCTCCATTCGCATTTAATGTGGTATAATGTAAGGTAGGACAATTCGGAATCTCTATACTTCTTATACGTGCCATGTAACCGTGGAGCCAGGTATGACCAAAAGCGATAACAATTGCATTTGTAGCACTATATTAAATGTGGATTTTTGACGATTTGTGGAAAATTATAATATATCTTTAACGATCTCCAAAACTCGACAAAGTAATCTAGGGTTATTTAGTGGAGACCGAGGTTTTTATTTTATAAACGTCATGAATTCTGGCGATAGGCCCAGCAGCACTTTTTCGGTAAAGATGTAAAAGTGCAAATACAGAAAAATATGTATATTATAAACCGTTCAACGATGAGTTGTATCGATTTCCCATCTGAGATTCATAGAAAGAGGGAGAGAGAGAGAGAGATTTGGTAAAACGAAATTTGTTTCTATCCAATGAAATTACAGAGGCAGTGCATGGGAAGTTGGGGAACGCGAGATATGAGATCGCCCATTTTACTGCTACCAATAAAGCCCCTTAAATATCGTAAAAATTAACGAGGGATGGTAAAACTAAATTTAAAATGGATAAAGAAGTGCGCGCCCCCAGTTAAAAAAATACATTCAGCTTTCTCCTCTTCCCCTTCTCACCTTCAATCCCGAATCTCGCTTCCATCGGAACGACGAAACTCCGACCGTTTATATACATTGTGACGATTTTTCCACTGCGCGAATGTCCGAACGCGTTATTTGCGATCAATTGTGCGCGAAATTCTCTCTCTCTCTCTCTCTCTCTCTCGCAACACACACACACACACACACACACACACACATAGACATTGAGATTTGCATCCCTGTACGATATGTGGTGCACATCCGCCACGTGAACACGAGCGAAAGAGCATTTTCACATTCTCATATCCTCGCTTGACGAAAAATCTCCTTTATGCCACTTGTTCTCTCTCTCTCTCTCTCTCTCTCTCTGCAGCCTCTCGGTTTTATCAACGGGTATTATTCGTTCGTTGCAACCACAACACACGAGGCTGCACACGGCGATGCGCTTTTGCAATTAAACTAAATGTAACGTTTATCGAGCGGATGAACAACCGTAGTTGAAAAAAGAGAGGAAATATATGTCGAGGGAATCATTGGATTATTCGAATATCGAGGGGGAGGCTATAAAATCAAAGAAGCCACAAAAATGTCGATATCGAAATTGAGCTGCCGTTCAATATTGAATGCATCGACCCGATCGGAGTGAGAATTTTTGACTTCAGAGACTCTGCTAGACCGGCAATCAGCGTACCTCAATTTTTTAAACCATAGGTCTTTTCGCCGTATTATGTGTTTGTTTTTTTCTTGTCGTTTTTCAGATGCATATAAATGTATGAAATTTATGCATGTGAATTGATGTGCAAGTGATGTGTGCACCAAGAAATATGAATTTTACTTGCATCACTTTATTTTACGTCGTTTAATTTAGTTTATTTTCTTAACAATTTAGTACCTTTGAAATAAATAAATCAATTTCTTCGCGCAGAGTTCTGCGCTTTATGTGTGCAGTTAATATATCCTACATGAAGAGATATTGCGTTGTACATAGTTATGTTTCCAATACCTGAACCTTTCAAAGTGAATCCTGAACACTGTAGTATATAACTAACAATGGTATATTGAGTGATATATTTTGGTACAAAATATTAAATTCCGGTGTTACTTATCGCTCAATTTTACAGCACTTAAGGATTTTCTGGCTTGTTTTCGATGTGTTGTAAGAAAGTATTAATAAGCTTCTATACTTTTGCAGGCTATTATGAAATGAAAGTGGTATTTCGTCAGTTATGACAAAAACGAAATTTTTTTAAGGAAGATCGATTTCGTTGTTTTTTATATTCCGTCCTATATCTTCACCCGTCTGCGTTGTGTAATAAATACAGCAGGTGTATCCGTATGTGTTTCAAATCGAAATCGTAGCAAGTCAAGGATTTATAACTCGGGCTTACGCGCATGTGTGTATAAACGACAGAGTGTAAAAGTATAGCGTGGTTAAATCTCTACTTGGCGAGTAATAAAATAGAGATGTGTGGTGGTAGGGTCGTCGGTATGTGTGCCCTACGTTTTACTACTTATATCCAGTATATACTACTACAAATACCGATATCTATGCATACACGTGTAGAGCATCGCATTCGTTTTAGTTGCTGTATGCAGGGAGCACGAAACTCATAACTTTTGTGATAGTTCGGGGAGGCAAAGACCGTTTCTCTCTGTCTCTCTCTCTCTCTTCCTCTCTCTACCTGTCATTTCTCCTCCTCTCCGTACATTTCCCGCATGAACCAGCAAGAATAACGTTGCGATCCGTTTAACACTCTATATGTACCGGTGGTGCACACAGCTTCATTCGCTTGACCTCGAGTACCTGTACGCTCGTCACGCTGGAGAATATTTCGCAAGTACAGGGATAATACCGTATACACACACTCGCATATATATATATATGTGTGTGTGTGTATGTGTGTGTGTGTGTGTGCATATGTGTGTCGTGTGTGTATAGGGTAAATGGCAGGATGTAAAAGAGATGGAGGAGGATACGAAAACGAGAGCCGAAAGCTGTGCGGCCACTTTTTTACTACATGGCACTGTGCTAGGTGCGTCGCCCAAGCTCGCATGTTTTGAATGGATGGAAAAGCAGCCAGAAGATACCCGTTGAGCCGCGTTGCAATACAAGATAAAGCATACGTACATGAACCTACCTAACATATGTCTATACATATGCACGTATTGAAGAACACGATCGTAAGCTGCAAACGAAATTTTATAGTTATATGTGGCGGTGAACGCAGCGTAGTGCATCTCAGGCTCTGCCTTATTATCAAACAGACACACGTACACGTTCATCCCTAAATATGCAACCCCGATGATTCCACCCTTTCAGTATACTATAACGTTATTCGTACCAGCGTGTCCAACGGGCATGACATATCTCTGATCATTCCCCTGCAAGAATTTTCTTTTCGTAAGAAAAAAAGCAATTCAGGACGAAATAAACAAAAAGTTTTCATAAAAAACTTATGACACAGCCGTTTGCTTGGCAACCGCGACACCGAGTACCAAATATTTATAAAGACATCCACATACGTTTGTAACGAGAATATTTAAAATATTCATTCAAGCAAGAACGACCAACAAGAATATTCATACAAGCAAGAACAACAAACAAGAATTTTGCTTACAAGATTATCATCAATTCTTCCTCAACCGAGAGACACGAAAGTATTACATATTTCTGCTTATAGCTGAATTAGAAAATCACGGCACTACTTTTTACGGAGAGACAATAATCTTAGACGGACATTTATGCTCGAGGATCTTAATTTGGGCGTGTATAGAAACTCATCCAGACAACTATTATTGCACAATAACTTTGTTCCGAAAAATAATTTTTCTTTATTCTTAACCCAGCGTACATACCGCGTGAGCTGTCAAACGCGATGCGTTTACTAGGATGTGTTCGCGTCTCATCCATACATGATACACCTGATGCACGCAGATCCGGTCATCTTTCGCGACTGTGTAAAGCTTTGCGAATCGTTTATGGGAAAATACATGTATATTTGTACGTATGCGAATATGCTGTTGGAACTCGTAAAAATTCTCTATAAAAACGTTGCAATTGCAAGAGCACAGAGGACGAATATCGTTCTCGGTACGGTGATGCATCTGTGATCGATACGTGACGCTCAGTGCGGGCGGGGATGGTCTGTGCATCCCGGTCGCGACTTCTTTGGGCAACCCGCACGGAAATACATCGTTTGACCTCGTCATTGTCATTGTCGTTGCATTTTGCAGAACAACCGAACGAAGCAGCTGGTACGACGAGATACCAGAGACCCTTTGGATATATATTGTATGCATATAAATATATGTGTAGTATGGACTGCACGCACTTCTATGTATAATGCTCGAAGCCCCGGACAAACCCCGAAAGGTCTGGGCTATGTATGAAACTTTTATTTGCATTTGTCCAATCCAGATGTTCCGTGTTCCGACGGTGAGAACGAAAGAGATAGAGAGAAAAAGAGAGAGTGAGAGAGGCGGAAGTGTGCTACGAGCGTACACACATGCACTACATCAACATACGTGCAGCAATATTTGAATCATACACAGCACTGATCCTTTAAATTTCTGAAAAGCTCCTTGATCGACGATCCGTGTAATGCGCAAAATAGAACCATCATCCAGCATTTGTGCTTAAGCTCGAGCCATCGTTCGAAACGAAGAGGTGAATGTAACCAACGGATATAGATGGATTTCCCAGTCAAGGGAATACTCTAGTAAAGGATACAGGTTACCTCAGCCGACCACATATTACTCCCAACGTCGGGTCTTATAACCCTTGTTCGCTATCTAACATACGATGCAAAGCCGATCAATGATGTAAACGTTAATTAGCGCCAGGCAAAATCTCAAATGCTCAATATTCCTCGAGGAAATCTACGCTAGCACGAGTAAATCCATTCACCACGCCTAAATCCATTCATATTGTCTTGAGGATTACTAATCTCGGTTGCCGTCATGCATACATGGGCCGAATAATCATGCAAGAATGAACGTTGCACGGGACACGACCGCGTCAGCATTATGAATATGAACTGGAATAGTATAATAACTATCGTGATAAGAGTTTCACAAGTTCAAAGCTCATGTAAAATACACCAATAGAAAGGGGATACTCTAAGGGAGAATATGTCTAAGCTGGGTATGATTTTATCGTATAGTTTTTTAGATAGCACGAGTGAAAGCGACAATAAGATTGAAAAAAATAATAATAATAAGATATATCTCTTACATCGCAGAGCACCGCAAAAACGTCGGGGGTGCGGGGTAAGCATATCGCGCGCTTTATGACGCAAACCCGCGACTAACCCAGCACGTGGAAATCTACCGCGGTGATTTTTCGTTATCATTGTCGTGCAGCTTTTTACGTCACCACCGCTATAACTATAGTTCCACGTCTATAAAGTACGCACCCAATTAGTATTATGCTCCATTAAAACAAATGATGGATACTCACACATTGGTTCCTCCGGTTCCTCATTACATTATCTCACCCACAAACCTTTCTCTATGGGCAAGTAAAATTTTCTATTTTGGACTCTCTCATATAATCAAAGCTCTGTGACCGGAATAAAATAATGGGGAAACGATATTCAAGTTTATAATCTGCTATTGATACCAAAAATACTAGAACATATCGTCTCCAATCTGAATTTAATGAAACATAAGTTGTATGAAATAAATTTCACGTAGGATTTGTGGTAAAGAAAACTAAACGAGTGAGATAAAAAATAAGCCATTTCTGCAATGTGTATTACGTTCATGAAAGTAGCTCTTCGAACTTTATGGCAGCACTGTAATTTCGAATAATGACACTATCCCGTTATTTTTTAATATGAGAAAAAAAATTTTACGTATAATGTATAGAAATGCCGCGATAATTCGCACACCATAATATAAATTTTTATACTATTCATGCTGTGTGATGATACTTAATACAATAAATTTACGTCAAAGGTCGTAAATTTACTGAAGGAAATAAGTTTCTGGTATTCTTGAAATTTTTATCGCTAAACAACATTAATCTTACTCTTACTGCCACGCTAGCTCGAGTGACGATGGAAAATGAGAAAGGTTGTGTGTAACGCGAACAAGGGATGAGTGACTGAGCGCACGTGTAAAGAAGACAAGATTGATGAGTGGCCTAGCCTTAATTAATCCGACGCATCCCGAAGCTTCGGATTACTTGCTCCCGTGCAGCTTGTGTAGTCCTCGGGATGGTAAGAGCAAGTGCTCTGCTGTACATAGTCTCGGAGTTCAAAGGAAGGCCGGAGGTACTCGCTTATCGGATTTTTTCCTACCCTTGCATATAATTCCGGAATTTTGGGGAATTCTGGTCTGCGTTAGTAGCGAGACTAGTGACGGCGACTATGGGGTAGAATGGAATTTTCATGGAGTCTCTGGATATTTGGAGAGAGGCTCAAGAGAAAGTGTGTGTCACGCAGATATATACAAATTGAGGTAGAGGTAGAGAGAGAGAATGATAATGTAGACATTTTAGTTTCACTTTTCGTAACCCGGTGTGTCTTGTACTTTCGCATAACTTATACTATTCTTCTTTGTGAATTGTGTAACGTATATCTCACCAATAGCAAAGGAGAGAAAGAGAGAGGATACACGTTTTCTTTCCTGCCGTGTCGTCTATTACTATATAAATGCGTAAAACCAAATGAACCTTGGCAGCAAATGGAGCGTTGAGATAGCGATCGCCTATACTCATATACTACCGGGTCAGCTTACTGCCAGCACGCACGAAGGATTTTATACGTAGTCTCACAGAGGAGTATCAAACCGGAGTATACATGCTGCCAAGAATGTGCCTAGAGTGAGAAATCTATATACATATATTGTTTGCTGAGACTCGCAAAGTGCAGGTTGAAATGTATTCGGATCACTACTCGTAATGGTGGAAACAACTCGTGGTTTCGTGAACCTTCGCTGATCTCTCGAAACTTCTCCACAGCCAGGCCTGTCACATGGAAGTTGTTCATCTTTTTCAATACTTCCGCGCACAGTTCTTATAATGATTATTGTAAGCGGAAAAATCCACCTTACTGTGAATCACAAGTTTTGCGCCTGCGCAGATCAAACTCTTGTAGAGAATCGGAAAGAAATATTAATAATCTACATAGTTAACGGTACGAGAAGACAAATTTACGTTTTTCCCTTAACCCCGGTGCTCAGAGAATCTATGATTCTAACTCTCTGACGGCCATTTTTTCAAGAAAAGTGTCCTCTGCGCGTGCTGTGGTGGCATTGACGCTGTAATGGGCTTTCAGCAAAAACATTTGGCAACGACTCCCGTCATCGCGCTATCCACGAGAGCAGAGAGAACCGTTATTTCACGTCTAAAAGTCGTCGTCTCAACGGGATGCGGAACTTTGGACCTCGTATACCCTGGAGCTTATACAACGAACCGAAAACAAACGTCGGAGTGGTCGACAACTGTGCTTGGAAGAGATGCACACAAACCTCATACTAACGAAAAATAAGTTGTGGACGTAGTCTAGATTTCTGGTTGTTCAAACTTTGTTGGTGTGTCCACAAAAACCAGCTCACACGTTGTTCTTACGACTCATATACTCTGGGCTGCCCTTCTTTCATTCCTGTCACCATGCCTTTTCTCATTTATTTCTTTCTGATTTCTCCTTTGTCTCATCAGTAACCTTTGTAACCTGACCGTGGGGATTTTTTTTGCCCTCGAGAGAGATAAAGAACTCTGATGGTTTGCTTCGAGTTGCCTGAAGGGCGGGAGGCTCTTTCGATCGTGGCTTGAGGAGAGAACCAAACTCGAGTAGAAACTTTCGCTAACATCGCTCTGCCGAGATACGAAAATGTAGGGAGCTCGGTATCGTGTACTACGGGAAAGTTTTTGATACGAGTTATTACACCATTGGCCGAGGACGTAGCGAAAATTCGTCAGTCATATAAGCGCGAGGTGGTTCAATCTGTGGTTTTGTTTTTGTTTTCGCGAAAAATCAAAAGGCTTCCAGTGTTCAATGAAGGATCGGGCCCAGCCGTCATTTCAATGAGGCAGCGAAAGAAAACAGATCGAATTTATATATACGGTGCTGTATATAGTCGTGTTACTATACACAGTCTTGAACGTGGTTCGCCTGCCAACAAATCCTCTTTTTTCATATAGCCAATACCAGAGGTATATTTTTTTATATAAAGTGAGTCTCACGCTCACGTCCATTCGCTTTCCCGCGCTTTCATTCTTTCTCATAAAGTCGATTTTTCTCGTTCTATCGAGTTCTTTTCATTTTGTCTTATACTTTTATTCTCCTGCTTTTCCTGAATTATTTTATGTTCAGCTATGTTTTCTTTTTTATTTATCTCTCTACGCGTCACAATTGATTCGAGGCTGGTTTTTTCTCATATACACTAGGACCTCGATTTAACGGCCAGTGGCGGGACCGGCTCCGCATCGCACCTTGTTAAATCGAGGTAGCGTATGCCCGCCCATGCTGTATCTGCGCATCGGCTCTCCGTGCTACGGGCCTGATCGGGGAGACTTTAAGCGTCCCCCACCATCTCCCACCACGCGAAAAACCGATCGATAAATGTGACATGGTGGGGACTGTCTATTAAATCGAGGGCCATTAAATCGAGGTCCTAGTGTAATTTTTTTTTTTTTTCAATTTAGGTAAAACGTTCAAGAAGAATAGACACAAAGAAGAAGAAACGTTCAAGAAGAATAGACACGCAAATATTTATAACAGTTAAAACGTTTTGCTAATCGTTTGAATTGTGTATATATTTTTTTACACCCCATTCTATAATGATCGAATTTGATTATGCTGTGTGCAACGTTTTTCAAAGACACGTCTGTCATGAAAACTCATTTTTTTTTTTATTTTATATAAATGCTGCTGCCTTTGTAGACATATTCCTGTAAAGAAAAACAATAACATATATTTGGTTCAAGACTCGAAAATTGTTGGCAACTATTGGGGTTCCTCATGACTCGTGTCAGATGAAAATAGGAAAAATTAAAAATAAGTATTGCACGTTAACCGGTGTGAGACAAGGCGAAGGTTCTGCGCAACGTTCCATGGTGTACGCAATTCTAGTCATTCGGGCGTTTAAAACATGTGTCGGCGGACGGGCACAAAAGCGAACGTGTGAGAGATTCCAAAACCGGAAAACTGTCCGTACGGACATCCGGTAAACGCAGTCGCTTCGTGAGAAGTACTGAAAAAGGGAAAATAAAATTCTGCTAGAAGGCGAACGTAAATGGAAGCGAAAGAGAGAGAGAGAGAAAGCGAGAGAGAGAGAGAGAGTGAGACAGAGACAGAGAGACAGAGAAAGGGGAGAGAGCGGCGAGATGAACGAAATGAAAAGCAAGTATTTCTCTCCCTGCTATAACGCTGGCTAAGGCAAAGGGGCGACTTGCCTTTTTCTAACTCCTCTGTCACTCTCTCTTTCTCTTTCTCTCTCTCTCTTCTTCTCTCTTCTTTGGTATAAAGCTCACGTATATATAGTTGTATTAGTACCGAGTAGCGGGCCCTCTTGCCGGACAAACATATCGGAGAAGCGTGGTTACGCGTTGCTCCGCTGTGCGGTGCCCGTGTTTCCAACTCTGTAGCGTCTCTCGGTACTCGACTCACGTACAGCGCTTTTATTGGCCCGAAAAGAAAGCACGAGAGGCGCCAGACCTCTATTCTATTTATTCGTTCTTTCCGTCTGTCGTAAGTTTACAGACAATGTGTGTGCAAGACAGTAAGAGAGAAAATGACATCTAGCGAATATATATAACTGGGTACTTTTCGCGAAAGAGAGGAGACTCATTGAACATAAGATTTCTTGTAACGTTACCGCTAATCGGCGAACACGAGCGAACCATCCCAAATTTTCTCTCAACGTTTCGCTCAACGTTTTCGCGCTTCGGGGCTCTTGATCATTTTATTCAGAAACAAGATAAAATCATGGCGCACTCCCGTCTTAGGGACCGTCGAATTGTCCTGGTAATTGGATTGTAGGTAGGAGATACGATGGTCTGATACATTACTTTGACGTGCACCAACTCCGTGGAACATGTACAAAAAAGGGAGAAAGTTAAATAATACAAGCATCCCCAGGATCATCCTACGGTTAAGCTCCTTCGACTGTTTCTGCTTGAAGAAACATAGGAAAGGGGCGACTTTGATATATAATCTCCTGACGAGAGATTCTAATCAATCGAGAGTGGTAGAGTAAGCCGTAAGTCACCTGGACCAAACTACGTGACAGAAGGAGTAATCTATATGAAATCCCCGCGGCTTATTTGCATAAGCCCGGATTATGATGACTGGTCCGATGACTTTGCCAGTGATGCGCAAGCGGCAGTAACACTTCCACAGAGGTTTCATCTGAGCAGAACTCCGCCAATATGAACACTCATTGGAACGTAATACGCTTGAACAGAAGCTCTTTCTGCTCATTACTATTTCAAGTTTTGAACCGGATGCCATTGGCATTCTGTTGGAAAATTGTATTGTTACGATCCATGCGGAATGCGTATTTCTGCAAGTCACTTACAATGCTAAGAGAATTTAGTTTATTTATTGATAAAGTTATACGAGATTGCAGAGTCGTCTTTCTATGCAATTATGGCAGAACATTTTTACCGATTACCAAATTCTTACAGCTCTCATAACCGACCCTGATAAGAACAATATTTGCCGTGTCAGAGCCAGGTGTAATGCTGGAAATGTTTGACTCCAGTTTTACTATACTCGTATCTTTTATTTTCTCTCACTTGTGAAATCCCAACCCAGGACGACCGAGTTACACACACCTCGTTTATAAATTGACGTGTACGAATCGCGACCAATAAAACATCGGAACTAAAATAAAGTAGGCACGTGGGTTAGTGGGTTTGTTGGGTTGCGTGGCATGTCTTTGAGCAATAATCACACGAGACAAAATGTGGTACATCAGCGATCCATCGGCTGTAGAGCGATTGGCGACCCAGGGAGGCTTTTATGGGGCTGCGAGGCAAGAACGAGGAAAAGAGAGTAAGATTGATTCCTTCCATTATTCTCGAGAGACACGACAGCCACCCTTGCCTCAAGACTCTTATATAGATAAGAATATCTGCAAAATTCTAAGATAACGCTCTTTCTCTGTTTTTCTCTCTAAATTACTTTTGTCCTCTTTCTGCTTGTTCGTTAGGAACACATCATGGCCAGGATGCTACGAAAGTTAATACATTATTTCGCTTTTTGAAACAAAAACTTTATAACCTCTCACAATTCTGCAAGGTATTTCATTCCGGTCTTTTAACTTTTACTTTATTCGATGAATTAATTGGTACGCATATGGCTCTTATACACCTTATATTAAGTGATTATAGGAAACCGTTAATCTCATAATCCAACTACTGGTGAACAAAACAGCGCAAGCCTCATTACTTTACGTGTATAATCCTTGTGGGTTACGCCTTTTTGCTTGCTAGTGGTCAATGAATAGTCTATATAAACGATATTCGCAGATTCGCCGCAAAGCCGCAGAAGGCTCTATATACATCGTATTCACTGCGTGGAGGTCGAAAAATCGTTACATTTTATCGTCCCTTAATTCGCAAAAGCAGTAGTGGTAGATCGGTCTGCTGTGCACTCTGGCCGCAGAGCTACGTCGAGGACCGGGGAGTTTCTGATCCGGAAGTTACGGAAATACGGCCGTGGTCGAACTAAACGAAACGAACGAAACGAAACGAACGAAACGTTGAATATTCACGGGTTTCCGGACAGATGAATCGAACTGGCGACGGTGACCGTTGCTCCGCTTGAACTGGACTATTGCACCTCCTCCCCGTACACCCACCACTGTGAATATTTAATCGGGCACAGACAGTGCACAGTCCAATTCCATTCAGAATTAAGGCATTTTTTTGAATTGTCACTCTGATTTCATACACCAGTATAAAAATATTGCAAGTGCATCTTGCCAAATTTAATATTCAGTGCTTTAGGTGAGTTATCGCTATCGCAGCTTTCAATTCGAGGCAAATAATTGTTACATACTCGACGCGCATCAAAGTTTGATTCTAAACTCATTCACTCTGCGGTTGCCCTTTGGATTGAATTTCGAATTATAATAAAGGTTGAATTATTGAGCCAATTCATATTAATAATCCAAGGTAATTTTATAAAATTGGGACATAAGAACCCTAAAAGTTCTTTCAATTACGATAATAAACTGTCAAACGATTACGATATTAAACTGCAAACGATTGTGATAATAAACTGTCAATCGATGGTCTTCCATGCCCGGGTGTTAACATTTCAGCAACCTCCGTGTGAACGTGTAACTCGTAATTTCAGGCTTTTTATTAACGCTTAACGACCAACGAATGTACTCAATCACGCCTCAACAGCAAAACTTTTATCCGATGTTTTAATTTAAATACAAACCATTTATTGAAAGAAGTGGCTAGAGAACTACAAAAGTTCGCATTCCAATTTCCGGGTTCACCAGCAGCGAGAGACCCATAAATCTATCCATTGATTGAATTAATCAGCTTGGAACAGTTCGTTGGACGCATTTCGTTTTAATTGGTGCTTTACGTTCCTTCTTCCTCATTGAAAACGAGAGACGGTACGGAGAAATGAGGACCGGTGCATTACTTTTCTAGTCCAAACAGTAGTCTCGGGGTTCGACCGATAGAAGAAAACTTCCGCGATAAAGTCAAACCTCTCTTTTGTACGAGCCCCCGGCACTTCATTCTATTATCCCCCACTATGTTCTACATCTTTTCTTTCGTTGCTCCTGCGCAGACGCAGTGTTGTATACATACTATACATCGTCACGTTCCTCGTTCATTTCACTCTCATTTCTTTTTTACCGTCTCTTTCTCTCTCTCTCTCTCTTTCTTTCTTTCTCTCTCTCTCCCTGACTCTCTCTCTCTCTCTCTCTCTCTCTCTCTCTCTCTCTCTCTCTCTCTCTCTCTCTCTCTCTATCTCTATCTCTCTCTCTCTTTCTGTTTCTCTGTCTCTCTACGAACTTACTCATTATCCCATATACCTCAATTTTTCTCCCTCTCCCAGACTTCAACGAGCTTGGATCTGAAATGTGGTGTACAGACCAAGAACAAAGCGTTTCGTTTGCATTTGTGGGATTAAAGCCCGTCAGCCGCTCGTTTTTATTGCTCCTCATCTCCACTATTTTGTTTTAATATGCATCCATGTGGTTTTCAGCCAGAACTCGACTTTTACGGTGTATGAGATTCCTGGTGAGAACGACTGATTTACCTCACGGTATATACGAGAGGAAAACGAAAAATAGAACCATTATGACTCGAAGCAATAAATGCCGAAAACGTTGCCAGGCATATGAAGCTAACGAAATCATTATCGGAAAATATATTGACATAATTATCGTTATGATACACTGTTAACTGAAAACTCTATTCTGTCTCAGATATATTGCTATTTTTGTATCTATGTTAGTATTATTATTATAGTTATTATTATTGTTATTATTATTATGATTAATCTTTTTTTTATTAAAATTTTCCCTATGCTAATCACGTGTGCATCAGTAATCACACGATGGGCTAATCGTTTTGTTATTATCATTACACCAAAGAAAGACGATAATTAAAACTCACCATGGTTGCTCCTCTCTCTCTCTCTCTCTCCCCCCCCCCCCTCTCTCTCTCTCTTTCTCTCTCTCTCTTTGTTACCTTATATCATTGTATTATTCTTAATATTCTATTTATATTTCATTATATATGCTGAGCTTAGTCGCTCTTTAATACTATTGTATTTTATTATTATTTTTTGTTATTTATTATGATTTAAACTACTCATACATTCTCGTTTACTCGTGTATTTCATCGTGTATTCAACGCCTACTCCGGTAATTCATTCTTATGTACTACGTATTTACTCATGTATTCATTCTTGCCAATGGCTTACCAAGGCATATTAAACTACCAATCAATCAATCAATCAATCTCTCTCTCTCTCTCTCTCTCTCTCTCTCTCTCTTTTCTTCTCTCTCTCCCTCTCTAGGATAATGCAAAGTGAGGATTGATCGGAACATTGAGCCGAAACGAACTTAGTCACACCCCAGTTCCTCGCAAATTGGAAGGATAATATTCTTCAATCTTCAACACGCCTGCAACAACGCTGGCCTCTGTTCTGCATCCCCATGCTGGTGTTCTCACACTCTCGCCCATACATATATATGAACGTATACAATAATTCATAGAACCGTGCTGGGTGCCTCAATGTATCCCCCCGTCTAAAATGTTCTCATTCGTGATCGTTCAATCGCGCGCTCGCGCGCTCGAATGCCTGCATGACCTTTTGTACATTAATGATTATCTGCTGCCTCTATACCTACATATATCACGGCACGTGAACGGAAAAATTAACACCTGTGCACAAAAAGGATAGAAGGGGTATTTTCCGTAGCGATTATTTGTAGAATTCGTGAGGTATACATCGGATATTATTGATAAGCAAGCCCTTTGTGGTTTATTCATTACCTAACACGTCATTACTTAGAAAATGTTAATATAATTAGTTCGGTGTGATAAAAATGTACGAAAATATAATCTCGCAGGTGCATATGCTGGCATGATTATCCGAACGTGAAAGACGGTCATGTAACTGCTCTTCAGCGAAATACACGCACGCACGTACGACTGGAAGCTCTGCGCCCACTGCGTATAGCAGAATACACAAGCACCAAGAAAAAAATCCAAAGCAAGACCAATCGAGAGATAAAAATTTGTACTCGTACTGATTATTAGTTATATCTTTAATTCTCGTACGTGACGTAAAATGACGATGATTTATTATTATTTTCTATCTATAATCTTGTACATACAAACTTAAACCGGCCCTCAGATTGAGAATGAAAATTAATATTCAGTATTACGGAAGCGAAAGCGTGCTTTCTCAAAGGACGCACAGAAACGCGAAGAAGAAACAACATAAATACATAATAAGGGGAATAACTGATGTGGCAATGAACCGTTGAAACAATATTTGCCTCATCACCTAAACGGCCGGTGGGTAAACATTGACGAAAAAGAGGGTTTGCGTCGCGGGCCTTTACTCGCGTATATATGTACATGTATATATAACGCTCCTTCCTTAATTTGGATTTTTCGTTGGTTAGACGAAAACGGCTGACTAGCCTTCACTCATCCCCAACGCCCGGAAGACTCTTTGATGTGTTTTGAGAAAAAAAACGGGAGCATCATGGCCCTCGTTCTTTTTTTTTCCTGATGACGACTCATGTTATGACCCTAAATTTCATGGAACATGTCGCTTTAGAGAGTAGAAACGACACTTTCTCTTCTCCTCTAGAATCTCTATTCTCATCTCTAGAATCAAGGTTCTGTGTATAGAAACGACGTTCGTGTCATTATTTTAGAATTTTTTAGTCTCGATCGAGTGAGGTAAACTGATCGAAAGAAAAAAAAACAGATAGGAGAACGAGAAACAAATGAAAAAAACGCGATAGTTCCACTAGAAAAAACCGTCAGTGAGTCGAAAGGACTGAACCAGAGCAGAGGAGCAATAAAAATAGGAACAAGAAGAAGAACGAGAAAGTCTGAAACTTTCCAGCACAAGCTTCAGAAAGGAAGAGAAATAGGGAACGAGAGGAAAAGGATCGTGCAAGCAACCTGGGACTAGTTGGTCTATGGTTAAGCCAACATTTAAGGGGGCAAAACCCGAAAGCTTGGTTTCGACGTCCTCTCGTTACCTTGGGCTGTATTCCTATCGTCTCAGTCTTCTCGATCCCGTAGGGGAAGCTAATATATATGTATACTTTCAGGGAAAGCGGCATCGGACCCCCAACCCAATGTAATGAACTGAATGAACAAGTGACTCCAGAGAACCGTGCTTCGCCGCCGGCAACCAGAACCATTCCAATATATATATATATACATGCATAGTTTGACCTTCCTCGTATGGTCATCTGAATAAACCATGAGTACTGCCTTAATGACGGAATCGAAACGGGACTGAAGAAGCAGCTAGAGACGCTTTTAAGAACCTAGCACAGATCAGAAATTCCTGCCATTGCAGCTCCATCTCTTGCATGTGAGCTTGCGAAAAGAAGAGAAAACGTCGTACACTCAACGAGAAGGAATATCGGAAGAAATTCTGCCCCCACTGATTAAACGAAAACGTAAAGATATTTCATTATTGAGTGGGACGGTTAGAATTCACAGATTTTTATATTCCAATCTCTTCTACGATCGATATAAAAATGTGGTACGTATAGAAATAGAGTATTCGTGATCTTATTATGATCGGTGATTTTTTAGATTATTCCGAATTTTGTGAATTCAGTCGTGTCGTGATGTATACCGATTCACCATGCTCACACGTCATCTCGCACAATATTTTGCGCATTTGCTGGCCAAATCTGCAAAAGATTTGCTGCCGTCAAGCATCGACGTATACGATATATAATATATAGATATATCTATGCACTTGTGTATATATTCACGCATAGTGTATATTGGCGAATGGTCCTCGAATGGGGACTCGACATTCGTGACAACCAGCACCGTGTGGGCAGACCATAAATTTTATGAAACATAAATCTCGTGTCCTGGGAATGGTAAGGGGTGACAGGGTTGTACGCGGAGAGGGATACTCTGCGAGAAACATTTTTAAAACCTTCTCTTCTCACGAGTTCGCGACGACGCGAACCAACGCACGTATATGTATACATATAAGAATAAGCTCAGGCTCAACAAGCATGCACACCCCTATAGCAGCGTTTCTTCTATTTTTCCGTGCAATCACCCGTACTTTTTTTTTTTCTTTCGCCCACTATTTTCCCTATTGCTTCATTCCCGTATTAGAGGCAGAGAGGAAATAGTGAAAGGGCAAATGAAAAGTCAGTTGGTACTTTTTTCAACTCGTGTATCTTCATAAATTAATCGTTAGCATTGCCAGCCGGTCTTTCTCTCGTCGTAAAAGCGAGAGCTAGGGAAAAAAGCGTCATAGTAATTTAAAAATCCACCGATACTCATGGCATATTGCTCACACGCTTTATTATTTCTTATTCTGGCACCCCGAGTTATTTACGGAAACCGGTCACACCAGCTCGTATTGTTTCCGCCAACGTTCGCTTCATATTTCCCAGTACATAAGCTCAGTATCAAACTTTTAATATTATTATATCGATATCAGCATTTCCTGCGTTACACTTTTGGCATATACAATTGTGCATTTATTATAGAGGAATAGGTCCATTGTACCAAACGGGCTTGTGTATATATGTTCTCTCCTTCTTCATATGTATGCAACGTAAAATCCGATAGATTAGTATATCGATATATATATGAATTTTCTGCTTGTGTATATAATTTTTATTGGTGGCAGAAAATTGCCGTCTCGAGTTTCCGACCGCTCGCAGCATTGACGAAATGTTGCAATGCTTTTGCCCGTTGTACTTTACTTAACTCGACCCTTGCAAGCTCTCTCCCTCTACGCCTCTGCCTTATTCCCCTCCGTTGGTGTCTCTGTTGACCAGCAGCAGCAGCAGGCTTTCTATAAAACTTTCGCCGTGAGAGCGCACGTGTCACTCGTCGGGCATACTGTCAGACTATAAGGGGACGCTGTATTGCCTCAGGTTCCGAAAGCTACTAAAAACGACTGGCATATCCCTTTATAACTGCTCCACACCTTGTATATACTATATACATACCCTCACACACACACGCGCGCGCGCGCGCGCGTATGTGCATAGGAATTCTTTTCGTTTGTATCATGTGAAAAGCTTCTTATAATTCACAATTATTCCTATAGGAGATGGCGTGAACCTGAATGTACAGAACTTCATCAATCCTTGTAATTTTGAAGCCATATATACCTTGATTAAGAAACGACGAAGAAAAAATTTCACTAGTGAATTTCAACCGTTGAAATGTTCTCTTTCCAAAGAATGAAAAGTTGAATTTTTCAAGAAGTTTCCAACTATCTAAAAATTGAAAAAAGTAAAGGAAAATGTTTTTTCATTACCAAACGGGGCTTCCGTTCAAACTTTTAATAAGGGTTGTGCAAGATAAAACCAAAGGGTGTTAAAAAAAATTGAATTGCTATTTTTTTTTGTCTTTCTGCAATGAATTCTTATGAATCCATTACATTCATATTAACATAATCGCAAATACAAATAATTTACGGATTTTTGTGCCATTTATCCTGCAAATTCATTTATCATAACTCATCAGAAAAGAATAAACAAAAGTAGATCTCGGAACACCCTTTATTGTTCTAAAAAATTTTTTTTTGCAATATGATTTATCGAAAGAGCCGTGAATGAGTCTCTCACTTTTAACTCGAGGCTTTCCGTAAGCTCTCTCGAGCGAATACACATTCAGTTTCCGTTCGACGTGTTCTAGGATTCTCATCAGAGAGCAGACGCGAGTGGGAAAACTTGTCGTGTTTCACACTGGCGACAATGTTACGAAACGAATGACGGAGTTAGCGCGTTTCGAGTCGGGAGTGTACGGTTGATGTGTGGAGAGGATAGCGTTGGTTTAAACATCCCGTGCATCTTCAACCTCGACCAATCCTGACTACTACCCCCTGCGTCCTCGCGATCTCTCACCAAACATCCCTATTCACTCAGTCGCACGACAATGGTCATAGAGCTGTACTTTGAACCCATGTGTGCGTACATGTGGACGTGTATATAGAAAGTCCGGATGCCCGACTCTCAAAACTTTGGCGTAATATTAAACGCCTGTCAAACGGAGTTAGGTGTAGTCTCTCTATGCTATGTCGCTCTGTCTCTCTCTCTCCTCTCTCTCTCTCTCTCTCTCTCTCTCTCTCTCTCTCTCTCTCTCTCTCTCTCTCTCTCTCTCTCTCTCTCTCTCTCTCTCTCTCTCTTTCTCCCTCTCCGCCTGTCTCTCTCTTCCGTGGAAATGCTCACCAGTAGTTATACCACGTGAATATATGCATACAGCAATTGCGAGCAAACGAAAGGTCGTAACCCTCAAGTTCTAATGCATAAAGTAATGCGGGTTATGCCCTTTTGTTCGATAGCAATCGATGTACAGTAGTATACCTCACCGAGTTAGGAGTGCTTTTCGTGATATTATGTTTGAGTTTTCGCGTAATATACTCCTCTGCAGCAGAGGGCACACACGGGCCAAACAATGTTCTTGAAGATCTATGAACGCCGCAGAAAGAAAACTATATAGGTACCTAGTAATAAAGCTCCGAGTAAGTGTACGGTTGTACAAGTTTTGGGATACACATGCATGTAGGCACATTACACGCGGTGCAATACTTTCGTACACCTTTTTCTCATTATGCACTTCGCGCTAGTTTATATCTTCACTGTGCCAATATTGCAACATTTCTCTCTCTCTCTCTCTCTTTCCTCTAATTTTCGCTTTTGCCCACTTTCCTTCACTTTGTCTCTATACACCACATTTATATATAGGAAAGCAGCGACAGCTGTCAGAAACATTCGTCGACTCGTACAATCAAATGACATCAGAAGTCACAGTCTCTGCATATTACAACAATAGTATAGAGCTCGTTGGAAAACTCGATGTTTAAACGAAATACCGCTATTATGATATGCTCAGTTGAGTCACATTTTGGAAAGCACGCTTATTGCCACTCACAGAAAGTCACGATCTCGCGAGAGAATGAGACATACGAGACTTTCGAATAGATGAGGCAGGCGAGAACCGCTCGACTTGATGTTATACATATATATAACTTATATTGCACAGGCCAGTAAGACTGTATATACAATCGTGCGACGACGAGAATGAAGACAGAGCGCGTATGCACGACGCCGGTAGAGTTATCTGAATTGGCAAAGTTTCTCGTCTCTCCGGAGCTTCGCACAGCCATAGTGAAGTCACCGGTCGCACGTGCGTTTGCTACAGGACGCGAGATACACACACACACACACACACACACACACACAAACACACGAACACACACACACACACAGAAAGAGAGAGAGAGAAAACTTTCGATGTATACAGAACGTGGTCTTATCGTTCTAATTTTTGGTCCAGCCACATCAGTCTTTCTCTACTTGCGTCACACAGGACGGAGCTGGCTTGAGAAGGCCCACGGCTACTCAAAAATTGACTATAGTGGAGGGGATTTAAGGGATGGATGAGAAGTGTGCCATGATGAGTAACAGAGATTACAATAATGTGGTAACGAGATGTGAAACTATTTTTTTATAATGAACATTCTAGTATATCTGTGCAAAAAATATTATATGCATTACGAGAACGGTAAATGTATTTCGAGAAACAAAAAAAAGCCACTGGAGGTTCAATTTATATTTGGCATAAACTCTCGTGCCACCGGGGGCTCACGGGCGGATTCCAGGATACATGTACACGCTAGATAGAGAAAAGGAGAGAGAGCAAAGAAGAAGCAGCAGGATGAAAGGAGAACATGGGGCAAAAGTAAAGTCAGCTCAAAAGAAAGCTCAGAGGCCGCGCGGGGAAGAAAGGCGCATCTGATCCCGTGCTACAGCGCTCGAGGATATATAAAGCGCACGAAATTGTTGCTCCCGCGACGAGAATATCGTATTGCTCACCTTTCGGGGTCCCCCCTATTCTCTGCGTCTATCTCTAGACGCGTACGTGTATACATACACGTAATCCTTGACTAGTGTAAAGGGGGTGCTTGTATACAGGGGAATATGTATGAGAGGGTGGCCGGGATGTGCATATACGGTAAACCTTCATTATTCACTCGACGTGTTACTTAACGGGACACGTTCACCGAGATACGTTCCCGGGGTAACGCGTTCTTTCTCTCATACTGATGTGCCATTCCACTCTAAATATATATATATATATACATATATATATAGGTAAGCGAGACCGAAACTATTATCTCAACAGGGTTTGTGTTTCAACATCGAAGACTGCTACCGTGTGCAACACACTGTGGACGACAACGAGGACAACAAAGAGACAATGAAGTCTCAAACACAATGCCATTTACTAGAATAATTTCAGCCCAACAGATATAGAATCCTAGTAGCGTAATGGGGAGATCAAATATATTAGCAGCAAATTATCGTATTATGTACAACAACGTTATTGCTGCGTAAGTCGGCAGTTTTATCGAAATGAAGTAACAGATCGTAGCACTTGTAACACCCGAGGACAATTAATTTTTTGCTCAATTTTCATCTCTCTCTACCGTTTTCGTCTACATTACAGCGTAGTATATAGCAATCTTGGGTGAAGCTGTATACACCCGGTGAGAAACGATGTTTCAACCCTCTATTTCGCGATACCTGACTCTCTTGGGTCTCGGTCTTTTTCCTTGACGACGACGACGGCGACGACGACGACGAAATATTGCGTTCACATTTATTGCCTCAGTGCGAGAGCCGTGTCTCCAAGGAGAAAACCGAGAAACGAGACCGTCTTGGCCAGAATGGTAGAGGGAACGAATGGATAAACTCTGGAAATGAATATACAAAGAGTCTTCGTCCGTTCTTGGGAAAAATTCGAGCGTTTATAAGCAAAGGAAACTCTTCAGTAGATCACATGGGTTCCGTAGGGACTCGCTTCGAAATAATTCACGGTGACAATACATGCAGTCCGAAGGGTCCGCGATTTTGACCATATATACTTGAGAATTTATTTCCTTTTGACCATGCAGACTTACCCTACTATAGTGCTATAGCTCTTAATTAATATAAGATGCACACGGTTACCGTAATCTGGATGAATTTCAGATTATCTCAGACACATCTGATAAATAAGAATGAGATATTTCAAAAATTTTCTGATAACCGAAACCGTACCATAATAACAGTTTTTCCAGCCTATTTTTCACTCGAATGAATATAATTCACGTCTGCTATACATTAATTTTTATATACATATTTTTCATTTTGTGCATTATGAGTTAGCATAAGCACGCTAAAAATGTCCATATGACAAGCTTATTAACGGCGCTGCCGCCAGCCGAGCTAATATCGATAATTTCCGCATCAGATTTATTGAGGAGTATCATAGAAGAAATTATTGTCCGTAGAGAACTTAAATTGTGAATAAAGTTCAAGGAAATTACGATGATGACTGAAAATACATACGTTAGAAATTTGGGTTTTCGCATACATCTGTATTCAGGATAGCAAGTCCAACTAGCAAGACACAATTCGGACATGTTTCAATACCTTTTATTTAACATCTCTGTCTAACGCCTGGATATTCAGTAATCGGGACATCAACGTTGTGTGGTTCATTCTAACGGAAGTGGAAAACGAGCCATTATTTGGGAGTTACAACGAATATATAAGGCATCAACTATCTTAAATACTGTACAAAATGTTTAATATATGTAGATACATATATATCCTTCACTAAGGTCGCAATATACCTGCATGCTAATCGCTCACGGTTCCTGTAACCTCTCTCTAAAGTGATTTTCCAACTTACTAATACGTACGCAACCCAAGGGTTTCTCACACTCGACTGGCATTATCAGAGTAAGCTGATGCGGCCGCCAGTATATATAGACCGACTCCCAAAAGACGGAATGTAAATTATTCAGCTATTTCCTCACTGCCGAGCTTCCTAATCACTCACCGAACTCAATTATTCATTTTGCTTTATGGCTCGTCGACGTTATTTCTGCATACAGAGCCTCGAGAGCATACTCTCGAGGAACATCGTACAGTCCATGTATTTAGACCGGAAGTTTCATATGAATCGTGAGGCTACGAATAACCGTATGCACATCCATGAATATATGACCGAGTAGAAATATATTTTGAAACGAGTTTCAAATGAATGCTCTTGGTAGATTTGTTGGATAATTTATTGGGATCTGCAAAGAGAAAGTAGTTTCAAACGTTCCATCATCGGATTTTAATTTCTGTAGCCATTATCTCATTGTCTTGACAGTTCAAAGCAAGAATGAGAGGCACTAAAGTAGGTAGAATATAATTGAATTATCAATGCCAAACGATAATCTTTAGAAATAGACTAAAATGAATGCTCTTCAGAAAATTCGAGATTGCAATATATTTTGATCCCATATTGGCATCGGTTTTCAATATCGAAGGACGTCACAGCGGTTTTCTATTCAATGAGATGTGTATCGAGCGGACAAGTTATTTTCGCATCGATTAATCAGGCGTGTTATGACGATGATACATGCATATATATTGATAGCTAATATGTCGCAACAAATATTCGTCACGGGGAGCACGTCAATCGAAAATTTGATACCAAGGACATGATAGACGGCCACAGGGGAACATCATACGTCCGACTAATAGACGATCTGGATCATATACACCATACTAATTGAACTTTACAACAACGAAAATTATGTGGAGTGCTCTCCATACCCATCGAAGTGGAGGCTGAAAGGGAACATAGATGCGCTTACGAGAGTTTTATGCAGGTGAATATGCATTTTGTGCCGAAAACAAAGTCATTACGTCCCAATGTGAATGCGCAGGGGAGACACTGAGCTGCTATTAATATTTTCCATACGCACTATTTATTAGCACTATTTTATTATACGCATTATTTGCCAAAACGCAGTTTTACGCACGGTTTGATGGTTGACTCGAGAAACAAATCGGGACAATTATTTGTCAACAAAAGCATGCCAAATTCATGAATGGTGAATCTTTCATTGCGCATTTAAAATGCACAAATTAGGCCATTGAGATTGGAGATCAATCATTTCAGTTGTAATTACGAAGCTGTTCATTTGACCAATTCTGTTTCGGCTGTGACGCCATACGTTTTTATGTCTGACAAATTCGCATCGTTCATCGATCTCATTTCATTGCTTTCTGCCACAGAGCTCCCTCTCTCATTTCCTCTTTCATGTATTTTTTTCTCTCCTTTAATCCCTCCTTCCCACTTGACCTCATGAATAAACTTGCAGACCCCCTCTACTCTACAATACCGGCCTCTTTTTCGCTTCATATTATGCGCCAGAGCCTAGTATCGCGCCTCATCAACGGACAATGTTCAAAATAAAATATTAACGAAGGCGAAGTATGGAATATTAATGTCCTACGGGCGAACTGTTAGCCCCCTCCTCTATTCACGGTTGGTACGCATTATATATCCTTTTGTCATCCTTGCAGAGAATGTGCTCGCTGCTACGTTGCTGGGAGCCAACGAGAAGAGAGATATTTCGCCGCTTGATTCTGAGCGAAAGACCGAGACTATAATAAGAGCGTCGAGGCTCTCGCGTACTTAGGCAAACTAACCGAGTGCAGAGGAGAGAGTTGAAAACGAGGGATGAAAATTATTAAGTCAGGCCTCCTTCAACCAACATTTCTCTCTGGCTCTTCTGGGACAAAGATTTATCTCGAGAGGAGTCGCTCTGTCTGAGAGCGCAGTGTGGCTCTGAGCCATAGCTCACTATCAAATTAGCCCGCAAGTATAAGTGAATCTAAATGTTATTATACGGTAAAAGTGTTATGATATAACACTTCGAGGTTTCTGAAAAAAATCATCACCTTTCATCGCAAAAGTAATGACAGATGAGATTTATATACCACCGATATTGGCTCATCGACATAATGACATGACGTCACTATGCCTATCGATTTTTATCGATGCTTTGATAAAATGCGAAAGATGCTCACTATAGTATCTCGAGATGAGAGACGAAAGTTGGGATTACCAGTTCAAACCTGCTAAAATTTCATAGGGAGATTGGAATTTCTGCGTTCGTAGCGATAAATTCTTCCAAGTTACCGGTCTGCAATCACGACAGCCTATAAATATAATTTGTACTATAGAGTTAGGCAATTAATACTAGTTTTTTTTTTGTCTTCGTGTACTGAATTATTTTTTAATAAAGAACGCCCTCTGAGCAAAATCTCTCATCTGTAAATATATTCTCCATTTTGCATGCAAGCTTATTCGACAATATGCGTGGGATTAAGGCTGTAAAAGGGGTAAAAGGCGGCTTTCACGTGCGCTTAAGCACCTTTCATGAAACACGATGAGACAGGCTGAATGGACACTAAACTCTAGATTCAACAACGGGATACAGTATCTCACTCTTTCTCTATATATCTTGATTATGTAGAAACAAGGCTGAGTTCTTCCACTACAAAAAAAAAAATCCTATTTGCAATATCACGTAATAATATCCGTGGATAACACGCGTATGAGGATAAAATACAGCGCAGACTATGAATTCGAAACCGCAATCGAGCAGTCTTTCTCATATCGCTGTGCATATATGCTTGCTGTGGCTAAGCGCACCACCCTAATTTCAACGCTTCTCCGCACCACGCTGTGTTGGAAGTAAATTTTATCCAATCCCTCGGGAGTATAGCTTGAACTTGTACTCGGGTACGGTATACGGTCTTTTCACTGCTTTTTCGCGACCCTCCTCTCTCTCTCTCTCTCTCTCTCTCTCTCTCTCTCTCTCTCTCTCTCTCTCTCTCTCTCTCTCTCTCTCTCTCTCTCTCTCTCTCTCTATCGCTCTCTGATAGAACGTGCATTTCATCGGTTATACTGGGAGCTTGGATATATTACCGGCAGCCCGCACGTAAAACGCCACGGAGGAAATGCGAAAGAGTATCGCAATAGAGAAGAGGAAGAAGATGGGATACGAACTTGCGATGAGAATGAAGAATGAACTTTGGCTGTAGATTACGAATGCTTGAGCTCCTTACAGGCATTTTCTGGAACTTATCGTTATACAGGATTGCCAACACAACGTGTATACGCATATACATATTCATATATTTATGTATACTACTACTCTACATTGGGCCAAAGGTGTGTGAAGAGCCCCCCCCCCCCCCATTTCCTCCGACATGTCAATAGAGGAAGTATGAGAACGAGACAACGTGAAAGAGGTCTAATAGCTGGAAACTGCAGTACACTTGTTTTATTATACTACACGCATACACATATGCATATGCATAATTTACAGAGTACGAATGCAAGGAGAACTTTGCCAAGCTGCAAAGTTTTCTTTGCTCTGTTGTTATGCCTGACTTGTCCGTTATCTGTGCCGAGAAGCGAGGGAAAACTCAAAGCGAACCAAACAATCCTGGATTGAGAACTTTTTACGCTGCAAAGCGAGAGAAAAACCTAATTACGCATATAACAGTTTGTTCTATCCTACGCCACGGGTGATGTGAGTATGATGTTATATTTTTATGGGAGAATTCTTTCGGTATTTCATAAGATCAATATAAATGACATTTTTAGGATGCTTTGAGAGGCAGTTGATGTTTTTAGACACGGAATATGTTAATTTAAGTACGTAACCGTATGGTCGTGAACGTTACTCACTCTCGAAACACTGCTTCCTGCTTTAACAATTACACATATTATTTTTAAAAAATCTTGTATTCGTCATTTTTTTCTAAATATTAGTACCAATCAATCCATAAAGTTATAATAAGATAGGCAGATAATTTTACTTCTTATATCAGCATGCATGAATCTCTCCCATTCGGTTTTTGGAGCACATATGACGTGAAGGATAATGTCGTCGAGATACGTATAATAGGGTGAGAGTACCTCAGGTTATACTCTCTCTCTCTCTCACACACACACACACACACACACACACACACACACACACACACACACACACACACACACACACACACACACACACACACACACACACACACACACACACACACACACACACACACACACACACACACACACACACACACACACACACACACACACACACACACACACACACACACACACACACACACACACACACACACACACACACACACACACACACACACACACACACACATGTATAGAACATCCTCGCATCGAACGTTCCCTAATTGCTACTCAAATTAATGCTGTGCGCGCAGCCATAACTGTTCGCGCTCGTTTAACCGATTACCAAGAGCTTCGATGCAATTACGGAAAGCCTCACGTCGTTGCATCGTATAGAGTAATAACGTCCTCAATTATATGAACTCCCAAAAGTTCCATATGCTCTTGCCAAACTTTTTTCCCTGTAATTATTGTTGATACCACTCAACGGCATGAATGAACGTTTAATTAGTCTTATGCATGAGCTTTTTTAATATTGAAAAAAACTAGGAATATAATATCAAATCTATCCAGCTCCAATTGTGAAATACAAATTGTTTCATATGAATAAATATTGGTATAATGGGTTGATCAATTCCGTTCCAGTTAATTAAATTTCAGCCTGAGTATACCTGATCCAGATTAGTTAATATTCTGGAGAAAACGAACTTTACTTCCTCATAAACGAATTTCATAATTTCAGCAAATCTTATATTGTGTCTCAGCAGACCATGAATTAGAACAAAACATTTTTCTCACACAGCGTCCCATAAAATCGTCATAATGAGCCCCCAACATATTGAGTATCTGGTGTTAAGGCTTTTGTTAGATTGGTGCACCGAAAACAATGCTGGAAAGTGGGTGAACTCGTCTGGAAACATTGCATACTCCAAAAGGCAGGCATCCCCGCAGTGTAGAATAATCATTTTTGAATCCGTTCATGCTCGACGATTCGCTATTGAACGATATTCGTCGGTTATATGGGTGTATATATATATATATATATTACATCGCACAGGAGGAAGGAAAAGCAAACAGCGAAGGAAAAACTAAGAAAACAGTGCAGTTAAAAGGAGGTCGACCATTCGGTTAGAATTCTCTGTGTCGAAGAGAGAGAGAGAGAGAGAGAGAGAGAGAGAGAAGATCTGGGTGTAAAGAAATGGCTGATAACCGATGGTAGCAAGAGAGAGGTCTTCGATTCTCGTTACTTGTTCGGCGACAGCCTTACGACACCCACGACCTATCCCACCTCGGCCACGGATCATGCTGAGGCGCTCTATGCTATGAAATGAAACGAAAGAGCCCACGCTGCTTGCTCCCTGTTCGATGGTACCTGGTTGCAGAGCAAACTCATTCTTTTCTTCTCTTCCTTTACTTCTCCCCATTGAATTGCATTGGCTTAGCGTCTTCGCCCAAACTTCTTTTTCCAGCTCTCTAACCACTGGACTCTCGATGCTATATATGTAGGTATATGTATGTACCTGTGGACCACTCACCCTCAGAGCGTGCTCTTCGGGCATTCAGCCCCAATACCGCCTGACCGATAATCGAGTATCCCTTGACAAATATAAAAAAAAGAATCGAAGCTTCCAGTTGGGAAATTTAATTTTCATACCCGTAAGCAAATCCTTATTTATATTCATAGATTTTTGTATGACGTTCACTTCGTCTACTGCAATTGGAAAATAGAAAAAAAAAAATTCATGGAATAACTTCGTTGTAAAATTCAACTTTTCCCCATGTTTCGCGGGAATGTCGAAGGAGAAGAAAGTCATTTTTATTTTTCGATTTTCCTTTCACTCTGATTCGTCTCATTTCTTCATTCGTATTCTTTCGCTCCCAATATACAACGTCTTCAAGAAACGTCTCATCTGTATATGTATACAACTTCCATTTTCCGTTTCGCAGCTATACAAACGCCGGTGAAGAACTCGATTTGGTTCGTCATTGACATGCGTCGACGTGAACATGTACGACAAACCCACGAACTACATAATATATATATATATATATATATATATATATATATATATAATATATGGAGCCATACGTACTATATAGGGGCGAGAAGAGAGAGGAATCTAGCAGATTTTTCTCGACTGCTCGCGATGTGCGCTTTGCCGTGTTCGCAAAAACTTTGTATAGCAATATTATTGAGAGCGCGATATGCGGTGTTCCAGAGAAAAGAGAGAGAGAGAGAAAGGAAAGATAAGAGGGTGCATATACTGCGATCTGCGATTCTCACACAAGCTCAGATTTGATTTATATGTTAATCGCCAGACAGCTGTCTCGTCACGATTGTAGTCAAGTGTGCAGCAGCTGCCGTGCACTTTCGACTTTCCCGTACTTTCCCATTTTCTCACTACTTTTTTCTGGTCTCTCGTTCCCGGATTCTAGCTCGTCGATTTTTTATTTTGTTTTGTTTTTTTTTTGCATGAAACACGCTGGATAAGTTAACAAGTTTTAAATCCGAATCTCATATAACTAGGACGAATCTCAAGTCGGATATCGCAAGTCGGTACAGGCTGAATTCAATCGGTGAAAAGTCAGGGACCACCGCGTGAAAGACACTCGATATATGAGCCGAAGTATAATGTCAAGTTATACAAACGTTTTCCATTAATTCATGGATTTTCTCAATATGAATATATCTTAATTATTCGCCGTAAAGAGGCGAATCTTTATGAAAAAATCCGGCTACCCATATATACCAATAAATTTTTCTTCAAATCCATCACACGAATTAGCACCAGGTATACGAGTCTCATTAATCAAAACTGATGAAGGCTGGTCCGTTTTGAGGAATCGATAATCGAGTTGTTCTTATATACATTTATTTTTCCTCTTGTTGAGAGAAAAATAAAGGGCAGAATTTTCCCTCACTTTACTTTCTCTCGCTGTCTGGTAATCCGTGAGTTCTTAAAGGAGAAAAATGTAGGGAAGTTGATAGAGGGGAAAAAATATACGTGGGCAATATGAATAAAGAATGTGATCGCATGATGATATAGCTAGCGGTCAATAGTCCCACATCATGTGAAGTGTAAAAAAATTCTGGATTCGGTTTTTGGAATTTTAAAGTGCTGGAAGACACATCGCCTACTATGGATTACGAATATTAGAGGGATTCTTCATTGATACAGCCCACTGATAGACAATGAAACATATTGTATATCGCATACGTTTTTTTAATCTATGCGAGTTTTTAGTACTAGATGAAAAGACTTTCCGTAAATTATTTCCGATTTTTTAATCCCGCCCATTTAAAAATGCTCTGACTTTATTTTCCAAATCAATGTATCTTGAAAATTTATCGAAGATAATGCCGTAAAGGATAAGTTGTAGCTTCCCGTCTTTTTTTTCATAAAATTTTTGGCATAATTTTATCGATGTGGAAAAATTGATTAATTGCCATAAGTTTCAACAATATTTTTTGTTTCCTGAAGAAACACCCCTTATATTTTTCTGCCAATTATGCAGAATCATTAGATACGTATGTATGTAAAGTAAAAAAAAAAAAATGTTATGGAATTTTTTTCTGATACCTGTGCTTTTTAAAATACATTGACACGGAAGAATAGAATTTTTTTCATGGAGTTTGATTTAAAAAATATGAAATAATCCGCATAATGTCTTTTCAACTAACGATACAAAAGCTGGCAACGTTTTGATGAATTCCCGGTTCTCGAGGAAAAAAAAAAATAATCGCTCATAAATCGATAAAAAAAAAGCTCGACGTTTTGAAAAATGTAAAACTTTCAATCTCGCGTGTGCATTTCGTGACAAGGAAGTATATGGGTGGTAATGCATTCGTGGAAAAAGCTCGAATAATAGTAATGCAAGGGAGAAGCTCGGCTGTTATTACGGGAGGCCTATAGAAGCGTATACGAGGATATATATATATTCATTCCATCGATCTAATCGTGTTTCTCGAGACTCGCAACTGTGTGACATCAGATACGAGGTTCGACGACCCGCTCGCATTCTCTCTATCATTCTTATTACTTTTAGCTTCATCTTTTTTGGACGTCTATATAAACGTCATCTACGTAATGCTTGCGAACGAGTAGACAATTTGCATGAATCCATATTCCACGAGGAATTTAACGAAATAAGAAAAAGTAAAGTTGGAGTCACTCGCTTCTCACGTAACGTACAAGAAAAATATTTTTTCTTACGCCATACTGGCATTGGATTCGGTCGGGATTTCACGAAATTACGTTGAAAAACGAATATACAAATTTCATATTTTTCTTTTTCACAGACGAAACTTTGTTTTTCTGAAAATTTTGCTTCAACTATTCATACTTCAAATATCATACACTACGAAATATTTGAAAATAATCGGATAATCCAATTGGGAAAAAAATTTCGCATACCTGTTTTGAGGGTGACAGGCTTGTCTTTGAATATATATTTAGAATTCGATAGTACTATCCGGTTAAAATTTAATAGTTAACACTGTTAAGGTAGTACCTCCGCGGCCCGCGGCGGGGAATAAGCGGAAATATAGGCACGGTGTAGCACGGTGAGTGGGCGCGCATGAAAAACAAGAGAGGGTCGGTCCGCTCACGGGGCTTGTCGACGAATATATCTCAATAACTAAACGGTAAATCGTCTTCAGCTTTTACGAGAATATTCCTATGATACTTATCTATGTTACTCTAGTTTTTTGGTCAGTTCTCGACACCCGTCTAGGCGGTACAGCGAAAACCGTGTCGTTAGGGTATGGCTGGCGCATGGGTTACATGTTAATCAGGCTCATTTTGACTTCAGTTATCTCGAGTTTGAAATGGTAAATTTCTTTGTAACTGCACGTACGCTTAAATAATATCCTAAGTAACACACGTGCGAAGATTGAAAGATTTCTCAACACATTGATTCCACGGAGGTACTACCTAAAGCCATACAAAATCACACACCTCCCACGTGTCAACTTTTCACGATTCAACAGCCTCTCGAGAGTTGACGAAATGGTTATCACGCTTTTAAAAAAACTTCACAGAGTTTGCCAGAGAGGCGATAAAGAGGGAATATAAAATGTGAGAAACAGCCTGTCTCGAGCTCTTGGAACTTGGAAGGTTTCACTGTATACAGAATGTATGCTATCTCCTATCCTTTCTATTATAGACAATTTTAACATACTTGGAAGTGTGTTGTTATTCCCACGTAAACACGAACACACTTGTCGTGTGTCTTATCCATAAAGAGAATCGAGAATAACATGCTCTCTCCAGACTTTGTTTTTACAGTGACGAGCGGTCAGCGTTGTTTCTTTAATGTGATTTTCATGAAAATAGATTCAACCTTGTTATAAGATTTTAAATTTTTAATTGGATATACTGAAACGTTTCGTGAAATTCCACAATTTTGATATTGAAGGAATTCACGATTTTTACTCTGTTTTATGTAATGTTATGATTTTTTATTTGTTCGTCTGTCGTCCCGTCGTTTCGTCCGGGCGAACAGAAGGTTCGACACGGGCCCGAGGTCAGTGACGTTTTATGTAGGAGAGAGGTTTGCCGAATCGATGTGATAAATTTTACTGGTTTTTCGAGATTGCCTCAGATTGGTTGTTATCGGTATTTCCCATTGGTCATGTATGACCTGGGGATAACGTGACCCGTCATCATAGGCACGTAAAAAGTGGGCCACTTAAATGAGAGGAGAACCTAGGTCTCCTTTGGGGCACGCAAAAGTTAAATCCAGCGGCAACTGGGCAATAAGGAATTGAACGGGTAATGAATGGGTGTGATTAATTGGGACTGCAATATGAAATGAATCTAAGATGTTAAGGAACAGTCTACGTTCGTATGTCTGAATCGAATCGTCGTATTGTCCTCGTTCGTCCGTCAGTCGTTATAGTCTTGCTTCGCGAGTTATGTGGCGCGAGACTATACGTAATCTTTCGAGACTCGGTGTGCTCTGAGACGCGACGTCTCTCTCTATTGTGGTTCCTGGTTGCCCGTGTGACTGTTCGTTGGAGTTCAAGCGTGTATGCGTGTGTGTGTGAGTGTGTGTATTTTCTCAAGTTTCACAGTGTTTCCAATCGGGAAGCGATTGGAAACACAAAAATCAATTTTCCGTTTTATTTCGAAAATTAATATCTCTTTGTCGGCTGACTGAAATTGATGCGTTTATCCAGCGTCCTGGGAGTGGGAGGCCACTCACCCAAATTTAAATGATTCTATTAATTCTCAATGCATTTATTCGTGATATAGACAGATGGTCGGAAAGATTCAAGAATGATGATAATTTAACACGAGGATAAGTGAAGCTTATCACTCGTGGAGGGTTTTCTCAGCAAAGCGCCTTCTTCCTTGTTCCCGCCCTCAGCCACAGTGCTGAGGGTTTTTCCAAGGAATTCGGTTCCCTACCTCGAGGTTATTATTCTGAGACGATCACCTGATTCACTATCCAACTTCCCGACGCAGTGCGGGGGCTTCAAGCAAACCAGGCTCCCTATCACCTGAAATCTTTTATTGAATAGCAATGAACGAGGGTTGTGATTTGCTTAGTCTTTAGAAAGACAAGCAAGTACGTTATAATAGATTCGCCCTAAAAAGGACGAATCAACGATGATCTCGATGAGTCTTAAAAAAGACTATTCGAGATAGTTGATGTAGCCAGATGTCGTTCAGTTCGTAGTTCTTGATGCACGATGTGATACGAATGCGTTGAGAATCTCGACAAGTGTTGACTCGAAGTGGATATTGAAAGTAGACGAAATTACGTCGTAGAGAAAGAATGTCAAGAAATCGCTTGACACGAATAATGCTCACCGATAACGTTGATCAAAATGAGGACGAGGCTTGCTCGTCAGGATCTTAAATACTTTTCCATGAACAACCGGCGCCGTGATTCGATTGGTCGAAGGTTTTGTAGTAGGGCAATTTTGCCAAGCTTCTAGATCTTTTGCACACGGAGCGATGGTGACGTCATGGGCTTCTCGGAAGGAGAGATTCTATTTTGGGATTTCGGGGAATCGCGAAATTGATCGAATATGGGTGTAAACAATGGATGTCGAAATATGCTATATTGTAACGGTAGACTGCCTAGTCTGTCCCGTTACAATACGTAACCGATTTAGTTTGCTGCAAATTTCAAACTTTTAATTGAACAAAGTTGATGGAAAATCGTTCATCCAACTCACTTGATTCACTCGATTTTCTACGTAACACGAAAGAAACATTGAAAAACGAAACGCAACGGGAAAAAAACCCGATCTGCGTCGACGATGTATGATAAAGGAAAGAACAGCTGACGGACAGAGCAAACAGCTGACAAAAAAAGATAGCGGATAGAGGCTCACGCGTCGAATAATGACCGAAAAATATTGATTTCACCCAATGACTCGATTAATTCTTTCTGAATGACGATTCCCCGATAAATTCACGAAATTAGGATAAATGCGATATCGCTTTGAGGACGTTGTTTTAAGTTTCCTTTTTCTCTTATAGACCGAGCCACTGCATGGCACTCGTTTGCGTTTCGTTCTGCACGCGTTTTCTTATCACTACTGTAGCACTCACAAATTGAACAACCACACGAACGTCTTAAAGAGGATAGCATGTAATCTTTATTTATTCTTTTTTGTCCTTCTAATGCGTAAATCGGTAAATGTAAAACATGCCTCTGACTTGGACGTTCAATAAATGCTGTTCCAATTGAATTGTAACATGTACAAGAAATGCGGGTGGCATCGTTGAAATCACTTTCGCTGTAGTCATTTTCGTACACACAAACGAGGTCGTCAACACACGACTTGCCACAGGACGAGGATGATCAATTTCGGATCTAACGGCTGGTTCTTATACGGATAACGAAGCTCACTGATTGAGCCGAGTAACGAGCAAATGTCTAATCAATTCTCGGACTACTTGCATCCGGCGTAGAATTTGCGTCCTGCTTCTTTCTTTGTGTTGGCTTTTTTTCCTACGTTTGACGTGCCTGACGCTATGGGCCTCTATCTGCGCCGTACACTTGCCCGATTACTATTTTTTAATTCTCTTTTGTTTCGAACACTTCTAGACAACGTGGACATATAAAAATAAGCGTCTATGAAATATAAAGAATGTTGAACGCGAATATCATATGTCATACTTTGTCGACACGGAAAATCATATGGTACTTTGTCTCGTACAACCTTAGACTCAGCTAACATGGAAACATATGACACGGAAATCATATGGCACTGCTTGCTGCCGGGATATGTCTCTTTGATACTCTCAAGGTTTTCATATTGTTCTCGCGTTCCCTCAAAAGATTCCACGTCACATAGAAGCGCGCAGAGACAAAGCAAGGAGCTTTCGAAATTCTTGGACAAAAAACTTCTTTTGAGAAAGCTTCAAGAGTACAGTCGGTTCAACACCGTATGTAAAAAGTATTCCCAAATTGATGGTATACGATTTCAACGTTCGAATCGTGTAATTGAAACAATGAGCGGATTGGAAAATTTCGGAATCTTGAAGGCAAAATTGTAGGACGATTAATTAACAAACTAAAAAATCATTACGGGCACTTTTTATAATCAACGAGGTACATTTTCGAGGATTTTTTTCGAAGTCACTTCTGCAATGTTAGTGTGATGTTGATACATGTAAGTTCATTGATAACTGTGCGCTGTAAATTCACCGTTAAATGTTTATTAACTTGTTACATTCCCTTCAGTCTTTAATTAGAAATTTTCCTTTCAAAATCAATGTCAAATTTGGTTTTTTTTCGAGCTTAATTGTGTGGAAAGAATCGCGCTAGATGGTTATGAATTTATGAACGCTAAAGCAAACAATACATTTTCGATGACAAATATTAATTTATCCTTCAATGATACTCCATTAATACAAAAAAATTCAAGCGACTGTAGTGGACGCGCGGTCGGTGTGCGGCTCTGGCGATCTCCCATATGTTAAGCAGTATTGTCCGAGGCCACTACTTGGATGGGTGACCGCTTAGCCGTGCACTGGCTTGGCGCGCCGACTACCGAGCGGGAGGCAGTTTTACTGAGATTCGGATGGTAACATATCGGAAACTCAGTAAAATTAGGCCGTCTGTATCGGAATGTGTTTTCCGCAGTTTCCCCCTGTCCACGGCGAATGCGATACAGTGTAGCTAAAAAGCAGCTGTGGATGCTACGGAAGTTAGGTTAGCTTAGCGAAGTGCGGGCAGGGAGTGGTAGGAGGAATCAAATGGGAAGGGTTAATACGTTAAAACCCGCAAGGGTATACGTTGGAACACACAAAAATAAATGAATACAAAAAACTTTAATCCGATATCTTATAAAACCCAAACCCCTTAAGCGATTCTCGCCAAATTCAATACCAACCGTCATCTAATGATACTCTATATTGATGTGCGAATAATTAGCATGATACCTATCTCAAAATTTGCAGAACATTTTTACAGAAATTAAAAAAATTCATAACTACTTTAAAGCCTGAGGCATTTCACGCATTTCTATTAAAAATGCGTTATCGAATTATCACCATTATTTCCCTTGTCTCTGAAACTACGTCAGTAAAAAAAAAATTTGTGTACATCCATGGTTAAATTTTTGCTTGCATAAAACAGTGCCACTCTAACTACGTAAGCTTAACTACAATTTACAATTTTCTGGTTTTTTTCGTTGAATCCTTCGCGCGTAAACAGAGAATTCGGTGAATAGCCTACCTATAATTCTTCCACCCGTATATGTTTTACCCCACTCTGAGAATACGAGAGACTACAATCCTCAGCTGGTTGTTCTCGCCCATATCGTTGCACCGGACGTTCGACATAGACTCGTATTTACTTATGCAAGGCCATGGATCGATTTTACTCCACGTAGTTATATATTTATGCAGGGTATATGAATGCTCGCGAGAATGTGTGCATATATTCTATCGGGAAAACGATGGATATCTTACTTATTTACCATCACCGTTAAACCTGGGAGTTCTACAGAAAATAATAAACAAGAGTTTAATTCTTGAAGACGAGAATCTTTGAAAAGTTTCAGCGTGATCCCCGACAACATTCTCATACACGTCTGTAGTTGAGTTATCGAGTAAACGTTAATTAATGTCGAATGCGTACAAAAAAAAATACAAGTATAATGTGTTATGATCAGGATCTCTCTCTCTCTCTCTCTCTCTCTCTCTCTCTCTCTCTCTCTCTCTCTCTCTCTTCCTCTTGGGAAAAATTGCGACGGTTTCCAATTTTCCACAGACTAAAGTGCAATATTACCGAAACCCACGATTTTCCATGAGACAAAGTGCCGTGTGATTTTCCGTGTTGACAAAGTATAAGTTAGTACGAGAAAAAGACAGCGTTGTCACTATAAGAGACGACGAGGATAACGATAGTCATAAGCTTCTGCGACCATGTTGGTACAAACAGTAGTCTCCATGTATGGCCAAATCCCCCTTTTGCGCGACATAACGAGAGAGTGAAAGATATATATGCTATGGTAATATCGTAATTAAAATGTAAATTACGCTCTGTCTGGCAAATATGTTTATACGAATATGTATAGTTACTCCTCTGCAGCATATTTATGTATTATAATGCGAATATTATATATACATACTGATAAAAAGGATTGGTATATCCAACTGAATCTGGGGTTGCGGGTGACGAATTATATACATATGAGAAAAATAAAAAACAATAATTTACTTGGATCTCGCGAATCTGTAAAGTCACAAATAACTGTAACTGAACGTAACTGAATGTAACTAAATGTAACTAAATTACATTTGGTTGAAGTCAAACCTAACCAGATTCTTTGTGGGCCTGTCTCATTTAATTGAACGATGTAGTTGGAGTAAGGAAAATTATTTTATTGGAATAAAGCAAAAGTCGAAATTCAAACAATATTTGTTTTAAATTTAAACTTTTTTTCTGGGTGTGAGACGGTCTTAGTGTCGAGATGCTACAGCTTATCTCGACCTTTTTTTTTTGCTGTTTGAATTTCGACGACATTCTTTTCCTTGCTATGCTCCATCCTGTCTCGATTATTTTCCTTCACCATTCATGATATAAATTCTATCAAATCTTGTAATAACGGGGGGTTTATTCTGTCAATTCAGTTACAAAAGTATCTAAATTTCGTAGTACACAATAAGAAATATAATGAAGTAAATTTAAAAAAACGTAACATTTTTTTTCTGACTTTCAGGCAATTCTCAATATTTATTTAAACAATCTCACTGTCCACGTAGTGATATCCAGGCTTATGCAAATGCATTTATCTTCATCATACTTTCAGTTTAATTAAAACAGTCGGTACAGTTACATTTTGTTTGTCCCAAGTAAACTTTTCGCAATTTTCGTAAATCCAGATTTCTCGATGGCAAAACCAAACATAGGAGCGACCGCTTAGATACCAACGGAAGTAATAAGAGAGGGAGAGAAAGGGAGAGACGGAGGAAAATATGGAATTGCATAGTTACGATCAAAGCGAATGTATACTTGGCGTAGTCATGAACTTCGTAACGATTCAACGTTCACGCAAACGCGACCTATATATATATATATATATATATCTGCATATATATGTACTAACATCCACTAAATTCAAATAATATATAAATTTATATTTCGCTTGAGATACGCTGACTGTTAAAGATGAAGCACAGTTGAAGCTTCTACTTTTCCGACAATTGTGTGCATTAACTCAAGTTTCAATTATATGATAACCACACTGTGTTTCACGGCAATGGAAATGGAGAGATGACGGAGAGGAAAGCGCTTGGTTTTGAGCGCCTCTCGTGCGTGTAGAACTCTCAGCATTACTTAGGAACCGTAATTAGCGTGGTTCTGATTACACCGTTGAGAGGCGAGAGAAATATTGGCTGGCTGAGTGCGGTCTAATCCCTATCCAGCCTGGGGGAGAGAGTGAATTCTCAGGAAATGCGTGGCAATGTATCTGCTCTTCGTATGTAAACACTTGGATCCTAAAAAATTAACTAACCTTCTAGAGAAAAGAAAAAATCATTTATTTGAGCTCTTTAATGTCTAAGAAGAATTAATTGTTCATGCTGGGGATGTCGTAGGATTCGTAACATTTACATAGTCAAGGTTGGTCAAATCTCCCATTACTTTTAGCGTTCTTCGGTTGAAAGTCCGATTCGAAAGATTTTCGAAAACTTTAAGCACATTGACATTAAAACATGAATTTTTTTTTCTTCAAAACCACGCTTCGCTGTACATGAGGAAGCAGAGGCGAATGCTCCCATTCAAAAATAATGATTTTCATTCGAAGCTAAAAAAATCGTGACGAATGAAGTAATTTTGGTTATAGGCATGTATGGGTATATAGGCATGGTAAATTTGTTCACAGGTTCCCCACTTTTTTTTTTTCAAATTACAATCTATTTCATTGTATCTTGTTGACGCGAGGTCAACCATTCGTTAATTTCATGCTCGCTGAGCACAACAGCAATATATCGACTCTTAAAATTCATTCGACTGCGTATGTGGCAGTGCGGTCGTTCTCTCTCTCCGGGGATGGAAAACGGTTAATTCGAAACCGGTAGCGAGCTTATCGGTAAAAGAAGAACCGGTTTACCGAGAATATCTCCGAGGGAGTGACCAGAAACGAGAGAGAATCGATAGAATGCTCAATTTTCACGGCTTTTGCCGTATTCGGTCTGTATTGCGGGAGGATGGGAAGTATGGGGTCATCTGAATGGTCATTTGCTCCCTGAGGCCCTTCTCACCGGGCATATATGAGAGGATAAAGTTGGATGTATGAATAATTCGCTATAGCTCCATATGGTGTATCCTCTCCAGTAAATACGCCAAGCGTATTGATAAAACGCGTATGGCGTACATGATAATGCAGCGACCGCGCGAGAAAGCTTGCCTCTTGGTTAACTTCAGAATAATGTACGTTGATATAGATATCGGTATGCATTCGGTCGTTCAACTTGTATGCATTGCACGACTCTTGATCTCGTGGAGTTGCACCTCCTCCCCCACGCACCCCTCTTGCCTCGTTCTCGTTATATACCGCAATAAGTATACAGGAGAAATTCGTGATGTCCCAGATATTTTTCGGTAATTATTTTTGCCAATTTTTTTGGAGAAAGGAAATTTTCGTACAGCGCTCGCAAAATTCGTCCACGAAAATATCGTGTTTGAAAAATCCGTTTTCGTATTCATCAATGTATAAGATTCTCGACGAATCCATCATAATATGTTTCCTTCGAAAATTTCCGTGGGAGTATTTTTCGTGGATTGAACACTTTTGGCAATTAATTAATTTTTTATTTCTTTAATTTTACTTTGTATTAGAAAATATTTTTTCATTGCGAAATTCGTGAATGAGGCAACATATACGTTGTGTGCGTGAAATTGGTACGAAAATTTCGACAAGCCATGCTCGTCAATTTTCGACTGTTGCACATCGTTCCTCGGTGCATTTTATATGCCATCAAATTAATGTGATTCTCGACCACACACGTGGGACGTATGAATTTTAGAGTTTCCGCGCGCTACGTGTATCGGTTTAATTACTTCAGAGTATATGAGCTCGTCTATGATGTGTGTGTATGTGTGTGTGTGTGTGTGTGTGTGTGTGTGTGTGTGTGTGTGTGCGTGTGTGTGTGTGTGTGTGTGTGTGTGTGTGTGTGTGTGTGTGTGTGTCGTTGATTCATCGCTGTACACGTTTGTAGTTCCTACCCTTCTCAGTTTTTTTTTTTTTCAATTATTTTCCCAGCTGGCATACATGTTTCGCCCCTGTAGCTTCTCTGTAAGGGTTCGAGCACATAACACTAGAGGGGAATGAGAATCGCACCGTATATGAGAAACCTCATACATACATGAAGGTTCATCTGGTCTCGTCGAGAGAGCAGAGTACTACGAGACACGCGCTTTTGTATTTCCCTCGAGTGTTCTACAACTTTTCATCGTTGCGTAATTGTTTATCGGTGGTACATATTATACACAATTTGCGTGCTCTCGTGACTGAGTTAGCTGTTGAAATATCGAAAATTGAAATTTTGCGTTGTCCAATTTCACGAACGCGATATGAAGAAAATTCTGTCATGTGCATTACCAAATTTAGACAGAATCATCGCGTTTGCATTAATACCTAGCTCGATCATCATTCCCATTCCCTAATTTGCCATTTGTTATGGTAATATTTCACATCAAACAAAATTTGTTTCGATCAAATGAGATTAATGTTTCGCCAAGTACTAAATAGCTCGAATTTACAACCGTTATTATAATTTTTCGGGAGTTTAAATGAGTGCAATTTTACGAAAACAAAATCCCTTTCAATGTGGCCAAAACTAAAAAATCTCTGTATAGATACGAAAAAAAACAATATAATTTGTTTTCTCACGACCGTTACTCTCTCTCTCTCTCTCTCTCTCTCTCCCTCTCCCTCTCTCTCTCTCTCTCTCTCTCTCTCTCTCTCTCTCTCTCTCTCTCTCTCTCGCTCTCCGTTATACTCCGTTACGAGATTTTTAGATTCATCGCGGTCGTATTCCGCGGTTACCGATATTCACCATCACTCCTCGGGCTGGCTGATGCGATACGTGGTTTTTTTTTTTAATGTTATTTTTACATCGTCATTGTTTTTTAGATGCGAGAAAAGTTTGCCTTCGTTTTTGCTTGGGATTCATGCTGCACGAGGTCAACTCCTCTCTCGTGGCAGTCGTATCACTGTAGAATAGATATAACGTGTGTCGTAAACTCGGGTCGTCCCGGCCGATGCGATGGATCGCTGGTGTATAGGCTAGGGGGATGAAAAAAATCGCGACAGCACAGAGAGACTATGCGGAAAGGCTTCTCCTCTCTCGACGTGTCCCCCAACGTCGATCCTGACTTATTCGACGTGCGAGACTAGTGTACATGAACTCAAACACATACACACATCCAGCAGGCATATTTGTATCGTATACAACTACAATTGCACCTATAACGGAACTCGCGTCGCACAGATCCATCTACTCGTATAGATATAAAGGCCCTGCTTGCCAGCCATTTCAACCGTCGTTAAAATTTATGATTTTCCACGTATATATGGGATATTCCACGGCAAGTTGGAAGGTTTTTAGTCGGAGATTAGTGACTTTTACGCGTGTCTGAAATTTACTTCCTTTTCATCATGCGAAAAGCCGTCCAGTAGATCTAGGTCGCAATTGTAATTAGTATAGAAAATTTCGGTACTGCAAATTCGCCAATTTTCTTATTTAACCGCGCATTATATTAAAAAAACGAATGATCTCTCCAAACCGGTAACAATTATATTCAGCAAAAAACATTTTAATCATTGAAAAGTTTAAAAGCTTAAATAAAAGCCAAGTTTTTATTTTTTACAGTCCGACCTCCAGATAAGAAACCCGGCAATAAGAAACCTTCCCCAGTTTCTCGCTCAAGCACTTCGCCCACTACGACTCGAGCTCCGAGCTCGATCGCACGCGAAAAAGAGTGAGAGAGACAGACAGAGGCAGTGAGCGTGCAGCAGGCGCCTAGTGGGGGTATCCGAATTCTAGGAAAAACTCTTCCCCTTGGGGGCTTTTGGTTTCTTATTTGGAGGTCGGACTGTATTTTATTTTTAATTTTACATTGTAGTACCGGCAGCTCCTGTTCGAATTATAATTCGGATCTAATATCATATCTGATATCACTTTACATTATCAGAATAAGAAAGTCAATTATCTGGACATAGGTCTCAAAATCGCTGACCTTGCGTACTAAAAACCGTCCCATTTGACCAGTTTCCCCATATATAAAGTAAGCTGAGAACGAGCTCTGCCCTATTCGAATCTACATAGTACATTATCGTTGAAAGTAATGGAGGGTCGGAGAGGAGCGATATATATAAGAACCTGCATCACATTTATATTACTGGATAACACGTAGGGCAGTCAAAAGCTTTATAGTTTCACGTTTCGTATACATAACCATATGCGTATAATAAGCTCTAATAGATATATGATAGTATATGTTCAAGCATACACCTGACAGATGGTTCGTGCAATAACGAAACTCTCTTGCTTTTTTCTACTGTTCTCAAAATTGAACGTTATTGAAAAACGGTCCACACTCATAAACTATTAAAAAAAAAAGCTTTATACGAGTGCGATGAGAAATTTTGTGACTCTCGGCTGTACCTGTAATTTATTGCACCCGAGTTACCTTTGCCAGGCACGTTTTTGCCGATGTCTACTCTTCCTTCACCGATACGAATCGTGTATCGATAGACTGAGTAGGTTAAAAATTTAAACGGTTAAATAATTTGCATACCTTAGATTATAATGTGCGTGGGAAAAATTTTCATTCAGCTTCTGTACAAATATATATCTGTGGGGACGAGATATCGGTATCAACAGGATATCGGATATCGAGCCTGATCTTTAATCGGATCATCTACGGGAAGAGGTGATGAGAGATTCTCGAGGCGGATTTCACATATATAGATATTTATATATAACTTCATGTAGGTTGACATTTCGTCGAGAATCCAAGATCGGATTAAAGACGAACAATCAAGAATCGTATTGGATAGTTTTGCGGTGAATCTTGTTGCTGTAGTACACGAGAGAGTCGTCGATAATATTACACATATATGATAAATTCAATTCTCAAATCTCGTGTATAGGGTAACATTGTTTTATCCGGATTTATTCACACGCAATAACATCTTGCCCGTCCATAGAAATGACTCGACATTACTCCATTAGTTTTTTTTCCTTAATGTTCAAATTAATTTAATCTTGTGGTACAACGAAATAAATTTTTAAAATCATATTTTTTTGTTGGGATTTTCGATAAATTTCTTAAAAGCACTTTAACGTTTTTTTCGATGTTTCGATTTTTTCTTTCGCTTTTTTTCGACATATATAATCGACGAAAGATCGATACTTCAATGAAGCCACGTAGTCGTAATCCATCGAATATCTCGCCAGCTGATCACCCAATGCAACGTTCATTTGATTTCAATCTCATAAAAGAAATGCCAACACGGAAAAAAAGACATTTCAAAAAATAATAACTGAAATTTAAAAAATACAACGATGAAGAGAAAAAATGCAGTTTAACACAGTAAATTAATCTCTTTACAGTGTTTTGATCAAAAAGTAATGTGCGGAATATACTTCTGTACTATCTGTATAACCATATTTGTTGGTTTAAACTGTAAAAACAACTATTTCCACGTCAAAAAAGTGACACTGTAAAAATTGAAAATGCTCGCAATGAATTTTGCTATAGATAAAATGAAAAACCAATAGATTTGTACAAGAAAAATTTAAAAACTGACGCATTAAAATGAACTGTATAGAGAGAGTATTTTTACGAATGTAAGACATAACAAAAAATACTAAATTCTCTATGAAAAACAGAAATTGAAATAAAGAAAAATTGTAGCACGCTTTCGTCGAATTCAACTGTGAAATAATGGAAAAATTACAGTTTTAAAATGTGTATGGAAAATACGACGCAAACAAGAAATTCATAAGGATCAATAAGCGTTCATAAAATCAATAGCGTAGTGGTATAGTGTCGGTCTTTAGGTAGGTCGTTAGGTAGGTCTCAGGTAAAATCTTAGGTAGGCTCAAAATTAATTTCGACGGAAAAAAGTCCGGACCACCAAGCCAGAAACACTCGTAAAAAAAAAATCTCCAAATCTTTAATTTTTTTTTTTTATGATTATTTAAGGATCGAAAGTGTTGAATTCGTTCACTGCGGAGGACCGCGGGTTCAAATCCCGGTCAATGACGATTTTTTTTTTTGCAAAATTTATAGTATTTTCAAAGATAATGGAACAGCAGTTTTAAATTCGTTCATCGATTTAATTGCTAATTGATAGATTTACTTACAATTGATAGATAACTACATTTATTATGCTAATTCGACCCGCGCTTTTCAAAATCTTCTAAACTTTTATTTTTTACATTTCACTTTGCAATTTCTCAAACATTAAACCCAAAAAGATGCGCTATTTTATATTATAATTGATTTCACAATTTGTACAGTTTGTCACAGTGGTAAACTCTATTTACACTTTTAAACTGTAAAAATTCATTCTATCACTTAGTCCTTTTTATTTCAAATTCTAAAGAATTTCCGAAGTTTTCCTCCCGAGAGGCATTCTCTATTAACAAAACTGTAAAACATGATGGAAACATGACTAGAATTCACAGAAAATTTTTTTCCGTGAAAGCAATGAAAAAAAGACGCATCGGGCGATTTATGAATATATTTTTCTAAATTTTTTTAAAATTAAATCAACATAATTTCGTGTTAATATTTAAAAAAAACCTTCTCACGCGTTAGAAAATTGAGAGCGATGTTACGATATAATTTACAACATCTTGAAGAATATCAATGATGGCTTTAAACGCACGTGGGACTACTGCTGTTTCTACCGTCGTTGCTGGGCTTGAGACGATGAGTCGCCGGTAACTTTGATAATCCAGTCGACCATTTCCGGTAATCTGGCGTAAGCGGTCGGGTACTTGTAAGCGCACGATTGACTCCAGGAGGCTACACCTGCGATAACACGCAACCATTCACACTCCATCGTATTATATATACCGTCATACACGGTGGACATATATATACATCGAACGTCATCGATCGAAAGGGCGCAGTTCATACGATTTAACAAACAAGGGGATGCGTGTGTTACGCCCTTCAATTTGCTAGCAGGCAATGTATATAGTACAGCCAAGATCGATGGGATTTGTGTGTGAGCGAGGCGCCAGTATACAAGACTTAACGCCGGGCTTCACCCGTAGATGCCTCTTGGACATGGCAGAAAGCTGATTAAACGTGAATTATAACACCTGAGACGATAGCCCACGCAAGTCTCTCGTATTTCAAGCTTCAAGCTATATTTGCGAATGCTTGTGGATAAACGACGATTAGTTTAATTAATGAATTATTATAATCGTGTTCTTACCGATGATTACACCGTTGATAACGGCCGGTGACCCGGTATCACCGATGCACGGACCGTGCCCCGCCCCCAGAACGCAAAACATTCGATCTGTCAGCGAATTTTCCGGATACACGGCTTTGCAATCGTCCTGGCTTATCGTCAATATACTGTCGCGATTGAGCTGGTCCGACGGCATGCCGAGAAGCTGAAGAATTGTTGTGTATATCATTGATTTTGTCGATATTTTCATAATAATTTTCAATTTAATCTATTTTTCTTTCACAAAACAATGGGCATCAAATTGACATTCGCTCATTTCGTTTGACACACTTTTGTCGAACCCCAGCCGGAAATTTCCAAACGCGTGCCGCTCCCGACGCTGCGACCCACTTTCGGTAACTCGATCGGTTGTGCCTTCTCGCCAAAGACTATAGCCTCGTGCAACTGAAGTAAAACCGATTAGATGGAGTAATAAAATGACGAAAAAGCTCGAAGCTATTCCAGAGATTCGAACTTAATGAGACAAACTTTGATTGTCAGTTGTCCGCTTGCGAGAACGTAATAAACATTTTCGCGTCCAATGATAACAAGTTTTCTCATCATCGTTTTGTCTTTGGCCCAAGTAAAAAGAATTTTTTCATTTTGTTTTATATTCACCTTCAATAATCCGACGTCGTAGTCCCACGTGACGTCGTTGTAATTCGGATGAATCTCAATACTCTCGATCTCGTGAATCCGACCGCCCGTGTAGTACAATTTCGAGCCAATCCGTACGTGAAATTGGCTCGATTTTTTTCTACAGAATGATAGCGAGGCATAAGCCTATACAATTGTTCTATTTTTCTTGCGGTTATAGTTGTACACTTTTTTTTGTCCAACGGAAAATGCGTATATACGTACCCGTAGCAACATTTGGCAGCAGTGAGAATCCACTTTTGACCTATGATATTGCCACCGCAAAAGTGCTCAAACTCGTGGCCAAAAAATGTACCATTTTGCTGGAGCGATACCTGAAAATTTGAACGTTAAATAAACGTGAAATTTTCACGTATTCATATATGGCATTTATATATGACGAATTATTGTGATATAACAGAAGTGCCATAATTTTTTTTCGAGCAATGCACAAAGAGTTCAATGACAAATTCGCGATAGTGTCTGATGAATACTCATTTTAAAAAAAATATAGAATACAAAAAAAAGTTTTTTTACGCCATACAATTACTTCACGTAGGGATATGTTACTACTATATTTACCACATATGGATAGTCCTCTATGGGTGCAGGCTCTCCGCCAATTATTCTCTTATTCCTGGGTGCCGATAGAATCGTCGAAATTTCCACAATTGAGATTCCTTCGAAATTGGCTGCACCTGAAAACACGTTGATTATTCAAATACTATCGTTGAAACATTTGGCAAACTGTCGCGAATGTTTTCGTATTATACAGTACTGTAACTGTCGCATTAAGGGTTAGATAGATATAATATAACTTTTATGTACTTGGCACGGATACAACACAGTGGCAGATGACCAAATGGAAAAAGAACGCGATAGCGAATTGACGATCCATCCCGTATTACACTGCGAAACTTGTGCGCCTGAACACTTCAAACCATCAATATTTATAGACTCGAATGAAATTTTTTTTTTTATCACAATAAAACAATAATTGGCTACATTCGCATGTATCGACTTTAATTCTCGTATATATCAACTCCTTAATACCATCGTATGCTTATCTTTTTATGTTGCAAACTTATCTTATGGCAAGATCTTTCGAGTTTTCTCGAGAAAAGTGTTGCAAGGGATCAAAGATTATCATTTTCCCGTCACGCATTCCGTGGGGTCAATACACGTTACGCGTATCGCATAAAAACTTAAGAAGACGATATAGAGCTCATTAAGACTCTAACCGGCTCAAACTTTTTTCGACGTGTACAATAAATTTTGTCTCGTGTCATAAAAAAATAATCGGCACTGCAACCATAAAAATGGCAAAAATGGCAAATGGTATAAATTAACATTAAAATGATTCAATTCAACAGAAAGATTGATCTTAAATATTCGAAAAAATTTAATTTTTGCAGACTTTTTTAAGTTTCTATAGCGGCACTTCGAAGACTGAGATACGTTTAAGTAATATCGTAAAAAAAATAATGTTGATATAAATATGGAAATGTATAGGTCAATATACGTATACAACAAGGGGGTAAGTTATGCATTGAAATATGTCCGGTGGCTGTAAAACCGATATACAATGGAGGTAAAAATATTATGAGCCAGAACCGATGCCGGTGTTGGTATGTATAGTGCTGTGCCCGCCCGTTAACGCGTCGTTAGCATATAAATCTGGTGACCCCTTCAACGAAAATGTTTATTAGCATAACAGAAAGACGTGTCGCTCCTCGCTGTCTCTCGTAAACCTGCATTCGAAATATAAAATCAAATTGAATTTTTGTCATTCCCTTATATGCGTTCAGCTATCATACGATATTTGCAGTTATCTTAGGATAATTATCAGAGTCTCTCGCTTACAGTGCTTTTGTTTTAAGCTCACCGGAAGCAACGAATTCATTTTTTTAAGCTAAATTTTGATATAATAAATTTGATTTGTTTGAATTCAAATTTTCTCGCGATGCCAATCCATTTTGTTTCATATTCTAATGAAGCATATTCGATTTCATGAAAACCAAAATCGTATAGGATGAGTTTTACCATTCCCACTCAAGATAGTTTGCTTTTCAGCAGTCGTTGCTACTAGACTGAAAAATTTGATGTATCGATCGCTCGAACAAGGCAGAAACCATGGAGTTGTAACTCTTGAAATATTGGAGTTATACTCTTGAAATATTGTCGTCCTTCCTTTAGACGAATCGAGTTGCATTCCTCGTGTCCAAAACGTCGGTAATCCCCTCGTAAATCCGGATCGAAAGTTGTTTTCGACGTAACTATATATCGACGTAACTTCTGTCCCCAGGTCTATCTTTCTTTCCCGTCTGTTTTTATGACTCATGGCTTTCATGCGCTTTTATCTTGAGATATTTGCCGGTTCACTAAACTTCATCGTTTTATCGAAGAACGGGTCGACGAACGACCGACCGCTTGAGATCTATATGTTGTCGCGATCTTTATCTTTGAATTTGTCATATACGCATGTCAATTCAATTGGTCGTCATCGGGATTTTGCGAACATTTTATTTCTTTCAGTAATATTCATCATAACTGAGTATTCAATCACATTGAGTAGCGTACAGTACAATTTAATCCGTCGCAAATGATGTATCGGCAACGAGCAATAATTGTACAGAAAATTTAAAATATTTTCACTACTTTTTGGAAATGACTGTACGTCGTAGGCATCAAGACTCCTTTATTTTCAACAGCGTATGTGTTTGGAGAATTACTCCAAGCAGCTATGCGTTTGTTACCAAACGTCCTTTGAGACAATGGGCAAATGTGTCCGAACAAAGTTTCGCGAGCACCACGAGCAAGGTTCGTTGACTTCGCTGACCGTGAGTGAGAAATATATTTCCCTGTGTCTTTTTGTTGCGCAACCCACTGTATCTAAAGTTAAAGACATCCCCCTAAAACGTTTTCCCGAGTTTGCGGCTTTCTCCCGCTCGATTTCGAGTTTTGTTTCTCTTTCTCCATAAGCCTCCAAGACACATACATTTATACATATAAATCCATGTTAAGCTTCAGTGCGACACTGGGTTCTCATTCCTTCTGTGCCATGAGCTCCTGTTTCGAGTGGAGTGTGAGCGAGAGTGAATCGCAAGTTTTGAATTTTGAACAGATTACAACGAATTAACTATGGGGGAAAGTTTGTACGGAAAATCGCATATCTGTATCATGGAGGCGGAAGGGAGCAACTACCCTTAGTGCATCCCTTCGAGCATTCTGTCGTATCTCTCTCTCTCTCCCTTTCTCTCCCTCTCTCTCTGCTTGCATTACAGAACGCAATTTATGCGCTTATACGGCACAGTTTAACTCTTGCGGAAACCCGTTCGGATGGAGGATCAACCGAAATACATGTACTGTGGTGGACTTGGATTCTAAAAATGGTACGGTTACTCGTATGAAAATGGGATATTAGTACGGGTGTTGTATGGTGTGGATATATCGAGAATTCTAGGCCAAAGTGACCGGCCCTCGACCCTCTGAGGCTTGATCCACAATTTTTATATTGTTGATAATATACCCTGAAAGCCATGCATTTTTTTGTACAATAATTTCACGCTGAACTTAAGATTGGACACATGTTTAAAACGTGAAAGACTTCATGAACATTTCAAAGCTATATCTCAAAGCGAGCCGGCGTTCATCTAAATTTTTCTCGATTTTATTTTTAATTTCGAAAAAAATACTGCATAAAAGTAACAGTGATTTTTTAAATAGTTATTCGAACTGGAATCCATCGACTTGGAGTATACCGAATTCAATGATATTTAGGGAAAGCCTTTTATTAAAAATGATAGGAAAAAATTATCACAAATTTTGGTCTCGAAGTGTGCTAAAAGGCTTGGTTCTACGTTTTTTTTTTTTTCTTAAGCCGAAGGAAGCCGTAAGATTGGAAAACTTAAAAAAAAACTACATACGTTATGAAAAAGTATAGAAAAAATATCAGATGGTCTGGATTAAATAGCTGTCGGTTTGAACTGGAATGCTCCGTATACGTAAATGCATATATTTGTATTAAATTCTCACAGAACAATATTATCGTGATTTAGCGTTAAGCCGAGTGTTTTGGGTGAAGAGAGGAGAGTGAAAATACTTCATGCATGCATGTAGCACATTATATTAAGCTTTCTGCGCTATCTGGGTATATTATCGCTCGAAAGATTTCCCGCAAAACTTTTTGAACGATGTTCCCTCTATCTCTCTGTCTCCTTCCTTTCTCTCCCGCGTGGTCGCTTTACCACGTTTTCATACTTGACTGGTATAAGCAGGGATAATGTTATCCACGATATGCAGGAGCAGTGTGTTTAATTGCGAAATCCACGAAATCCCTATACTGTGAATTGGCGAGAAATCCGTTCGTACACAGCTATGTGTTAAGATACACTGCAGCCGTATACCCGCGAACTGTGGTTTATGGTGTATGCAGATAGAGACATGGATCGGTACATCGAGCTATCGCACATAATATCCGCGAAGCTTATGGCGCATTGAACGTGCCGTCGTTTATAATCGGCACTATGACGAGTCTACTTCTTGAAGCAGATTGTTTTACCACAGAATCGTCGTAACACCTTCCTTGCATATATATACATACAGGGAGATCTTATATACGTATTTTAATATATACATATGTGCATTTTACGTACGATTGCATAGAGGCACATTACTTGTTTTTTGTTCTGTATGCCCCTTCTCGCGCTTGTCAGTTCGCTATTCCACGTGATTAAGACAAGTCTTTTGGTGGAATAAGGCTCACGAGCTTCCGTGCTGCAGACATTCAAGCATTAATCCTTCTCGTCTTGGGTCGGATATATATATAGAGAGATTACATGCTTCTTGCTCTTCTATCACCACTGATAGATCGATATATGTAGAGCCTCATGCACGGATCCGCGAATTCACGCGAGTAGTATACACCCGTGAACACACATATATACACAAACCCATGTATATATATTTATGTATATATTTATACAGCATATAGCTCACTGATGTGAGCTACACCTATATACGGGCCACACACATTATCTCTGTATACAACCTATCACTGTATACGCCGTGGCCCGCCGACTAGGACTTTTGAATAATCCATCAGTCTCTCTCTCTCTCGGAAATTTTCAGGAATTTTTTTTTTTTTTTACTTCGATGTTTCGTACGTGGACGTAGAAGTTTCTGAATACGTTCTATCGAAATCATAGTACGAGTTTGTATTTTATTCAAATAATGATGCGATCGAGTGAAAGGTTGCCATGACATGACTATTCGGACATATTGGAGTACACAATAGTGCCCCAACTTTTGAACAATTCGTTTCTATAATTCGTATCTGTTTTCCAATTAACATCAATACGTGGGCATCTAGTAAAAAATTTTAGCATCAGATTTATTTTTAATGAATTCACTTTCCCGATCTCATGTCTGGTTCGCTTTTACGCCTGAAAGCCCTTGATTTATTGTAATTAGTAGAATTTAAATGAAAAAAAAAAGAAAAAAAAACGCAATTTACATTAAAATATTGGGATGCCTGAAGTTGAATAATTTAAGAACGCCCATTCATCCGCGATGAGGCTTCCATGCATAATTGCAGTTTGTAATTTCCGCAATTTCTATCAGGCACCGTCAGTAAATACGAACGATTTTGACGAAAAATGCTGGAGAGACATCGATAAAACCGTGAATAATTGGAAAGGTTGAAAAATCTCATTGCTTTTGCGATATTTCGATTCTCTTCATCTCGGTAGTAGGGAAACATCAGCGGAAGAGAGAGAGAGAGAGAGAGAGAGAGAGAGAGAGAGAGAGAGAGAGAAAGAGAGAGAGAGAGAAAGATATCCAGAAGGGCAGAAGAGAGAGACATATATAGCAAGTGGATTGCACCACCCGAATCCTACGCTTTCATCGAGTGTCAAAAGGTCTGGCGTTAATTAAATTTCAACTAGACTCATGGTCGATCGTTCGATTCTCCACGCTCACAAATCATCCCTGGGTCGAAATAATTCGAATTGTTAAATAGAACGCGCTATCGTGGCTAAATCGGTTCGTTGAGTTCCAATTGGCTTAGTCGTCGAGTGTAGGAGGATTAATATATACGCACAACATGAACGAAAAAAAAGTATACTCTACCATTAGATTTTGATTTCGAGAAAATATATTAAAGACGAAACTATTTTCCACTGTCTCGAAGATGTTCAGTCCGTCGATGAGTTTTCATATAAGTAAAGCTGTACCGTCAGTCTTTGACGTATTATCCTTCTGAAGTTGTGTTCCCATCACCGTATCAGTAACAATAGATATCTGAAACAATGAGAAATACATCCAGACGTTCTTAGTACGAAACATTTAACAATGTTTTTTCGATCAAAAGTGCTGAGGTGTATTGACGGTGCATTGGACAAAAACTAAAGTATATATTTAGTTTCGAAGATTGCATATCACCTCCTCAGATAGTTGTGTACATGTGTGTATTGACCGTGGAGCAGCGATGACGACGGGTTTCACCAGAGCCACTTGATATACACGTTGTGATACCTTTCATTTGCCACATCCCCGCCCATACATTTGGCTAGCACTCGTGCGAAGTAATTAATGTTTGCCCCGGCGCTTTTCCGCTCTGCATCGATTGACAAGCACGTGTATTAGGTATGCAACCGCGAATACTCCACCGCGGTCATGCCGTTTATGCAGGCAAACAGCTTGGATAAATATTTCCATTGAATGGCAACTGAATTCTCCGCAGTGTCGGAAAACACAAGCTTTTTGGTGATTCAACGGTTATTATTGTGGCACTTTTGCTCCGTCGTGATAAGATACGGTACAAATTTTATAATTATCCTTCGACGACGCGAGACAGGTATTCTGGCTCATAATTCAATAATTCAGCAACCTTCCATCGTTAAAGGGTTAACGGGTGGTTGCTCCACCTCTGGGATAATTTATCTGGTTATCCGTGAGATAAATTGTACCCGGAGGTCGAACAACCGATCCTAATGGAACTCATCAATGTGTCCTGTATAAAATATATCCTTACACAGACAATTATCGGGATTTGTCATTAAACAGTTATAATTGATGCGAGGTTTTAAAGATGTTCGTTCGCTCTTAGTATTTTTCGAAACCAATAATGCAATTTTAATTTACGATAGTTCATTTAATTTATTGAATAATGTATTAATTTCCGAAGTTATATTTTATATTTCCCAATAGGATCATTTATTTATTTTGCGCTTTACCTGGAACATTTTCGTTGTAATAAGTAAAGGGTTAAAAAGTCCAAGCATTGACTGTTATTAGTGATACGTGTTGGTGAAAGTTCTTCTTTTCACTTTCTGCCTATTTTTAGAAAGCTGAATACATCGATAGGGTAGACGTACCAGTTGTGGCCACTGTGTACCGTTTGTGGCCACTCCGCATTTCCCTCGAGTTTTTCAAAGTTTCAAGGCTGTATTACGCTTCATCGGGCGTAATATTTCGATATTCGAGATGTTTGCGTACCACTATCGATTGCTTTATTGAATATCTGTTAATTTATTTCAACGAAATATGACGAAATGTGTCAACGCTGAGCGGTTGGTTAGTTTTCTTATCAGAAGTGTTAAGGGATCCCGAGGTGAGAAGACTACGGTTTCCCATTATCTAAAGGATCTAAAGTCATTTCGCCCCATAAAAAATTTATATTTAATCAGTTTTGCGGGTTGGAATCACAAAAAACTAACATATCAGCAAATGTAAAATACCTGACAGTTGCGTGGTGGCCGAAAGTGGTACATTCAAAATGTGATTGTTCTATTTGTGGCCAGCTTATGGCACAAATAGAGCACGCTTATACCATTTCAGTAATATGTTTATTACGGAAATAAATAACTATATTTAATTCGAATCTGCCGATACTGATTGTCTAAAACTCCATCTTTCGTTTGTAGCGCATTCGTATCCTAATTCAAAGCTTGATGGCCACAACTGGTACTTCGGATGGCCAAAAGTAATACAAATGTGGCCACAAATGGTGAAAATGACAGCTACGAGATAAATTCATATTTTCTTATTCATCATGATCAGAAAAGGTTTTAAATGATAACAATTCTATTCTGTGTACCTTATAGGTTATATCGATCACTTTTTCAGGCCTGAATTTGCAATAATGTGAACACTGTTCGTAAATGAATGTTCGAAAATGCTTAAAGTGGCCACAACCGGTACGTATACCCTACCTCAAATTGCCATAATTTTCCCCCGTTTCAATCATTCAACCTCACTTGGGATGTTTTGAAAACGCAGTAGGTTGACCAACAATAAGAGAATACCGTTTGATTCATTACAATATCATTTTTGTTCGAGCTACATGAGGTACAGTAAAAATGACGGAACAAAAATCGAAATAAACACAGAATTGAGTCGTAACCCCTTCGGGAAGCAACATTACGGTGAGTGCACAAACAAGCTTATGCCAAATAACAAAATAATATTGGATTAAACGATTTTTTCTGATACCTACATCGATGATTTTTCCTCGCTGGTAACTAAAAAGTAACCATACGCATGTAAAAAAAAGATATCTTGAAAATTTTTAAAAATATAGTTCCGGGTTCCCAAATTTTTGTCGCTTTTATTATTGATATTATATAGAAATACCATTTCCTGTTTCTTATATGCCGTATATCTCACGAATACACACAGCATAAATTATGTATAGGGAGAAATCGTATATAACAGAAATGTTGATAAATGAGAAAACTGGTGTGCGTTGTAATCACAAGATGATTGAGGATGACAAATCATACATGGTGACGTCGCAAATAACAAAATTAGAACGCCAGAAATCAATAATTTCTTCGGGCCAATAGCGCGAACCATAAAGTTATTGTCCTATCAAGCCGGCAAAAAAAAAATTGTAATTGACATACTTGAGTTTCTTTCTAACCCAGTTGATTCCCTATTCAAAGATTGTCAACGACAGATTAGTGTTTAATTACTCTATAGCTTATCGAATAGTTACATAGAATTTCTAAACGAATAGACTCGCACACTGCTCTCGATTAAATTTTGAACGTTGATTTAGCGGTAGAGTCCTTTTCTCCATGAATCGTGAGAAATGCACATAAATCTATCGGAATAGGTACATTTCTAAGGAGACATATGCGAAGCTATCACATATACGTATACAACGCTGTATAATAATAGTATATTATGCGGCAAGCGCGTAAAGTGACCGTTTTCGAGCGAGGTTATGTTTTTAGAACGAGCCGTTGGCTTTGCCTGGTGAGCCGAAAGCGAGCCGAAGGCGAGCCAGGCAAAGCCAACGGAGAGTTCTAAAAACATCACCTCGCTTGAACAGTCACTTTACGCGCACACCGCATACCATATTTTTTTCGGCACAGATATTAAAAGGCTACGTTTCGACGCCTGTTATCGATACGTGAAGTAGTACTTGTCGTGGCTAACTTCGTAGCTGATACGAAAAAATTTTCATGGCAGTTCTGAGACTCGTGCCCGTACTGCGCATGACAAGTGCCACGAAAAGACTTTTTACGGCACTTGTCATGCGCAGTACGGTGCACGACTCTCAGAACTGCCAAAAATAGTACATTTCGACACGAGTACGCAAAGGCTTTTTTGACGAAACGAGAGGATTACGGCACGAGCCGAAGGCGAGTGCTATGTAACGAGTTTCGTCAAAAAGCCTTTTCGTACGAGTATCGAACATAATTTTTCCTCATGAGAGCCGAGAAAGCGCAACGAAGTTGCGATTTCGAGGTTAGAATGAGGAAAAAATTTTTTGTGTCAGTTGCGAAGGTAGCCACGAAAAGTGCTACTTTACGGATCGATAATAGGCGTCGAAAAGTGGCTTTTCAATGCCTGTGCCGTAAAAAAATATGTCTCCGTCATCTATACGAATTCGGGGCCTATATACCGGGTGTAGCATTTGAAACGAACAAACCTCTAGCATATTTATGTAATATATATATATTTGACGTATATTTGATGAATGACATTTGAGCGTTTGATTACCGGTGGTTCCACGAATGCAAACAGTCAAGATTTGTGTGTGATCGCGAGAGTACATGCGATATATATATATATATATATATGTACGGTCTGATATACAAACATAAGTATCAGAGAGGCCTGATTTTCCCAAAATCTACTGTTGGATACGGCTTTTTGACATTCAACAGTCGATATGTGCACTTCTTGTTGTGGCGTCAAACACGGAACGAGAACATCGACATGCGGCTAGATATATACGAACGGCCTTCGAAAAGCGCGTAATAGCACGTTAACGGAGTGCTCGTTGGATAATTCGTTATGAGATTTCGCAACTCTTTCAAGCACAAGCGAAACTAGTGTCCATACATGTTATATTATGTATGGGATACTCGTGGTACGAACGCGGATTATCGATTCGCGCCCTATGGTCCTATATAAAACTAGCGTACATAGCATACGAAGAAAGGGACGAGAAGTGTGAGAGAAAGAGAGAGAGAGAGAGAGAGAGAGAGAGAGAGAAAGACGTATGTTGTAAAGTAAACAGGCCACTAACTCGCTTGCTTCTCGATCCTCGGGACGTGATTTACTGTGTGTTTAAATTGTTTATCGAACAAGGTTCTTCTCAAATTTTGATTTATCCTTACGGTGTTGTCTTTCATATCGTTTTGAACATCATTTTTTAGAGTATGCCATTAGATAATAAGCCTGAAAAACATTCATTTTTTATAGTACTCAAAGTGATGCGAAACAAATGTGTTGACAAGAGAGATAGCGTTGCTAGCTGAGTTTTTCTCAGATCGATCTAAAATTGGAAATGTATATATGTCGGTGGAGGGAGGGCAGGCCTTCCATTCTTCATGCCTCGGCTCTCAAAAATTATTTCTCCACACCGAGTAGCCAAATCCCATAACTTTAAACCGGCATTTTTCACCGGCATAACTTTCCTCCTTTGAGTCACGAGACACTCGTTACCAAATCGCATATGATGTACATTTGTACGGGATCGAGGCGTGGGAAAAGGGTTTTATACAAAAAAGAAAGTACAATCTCAGGAAAGAAGTCTTCAGGATTCCGTTGACATTCGGGCCTGATATTTCCATATTTCTGTTATTATCAAGTATATGATATCAAGTGTTGTGTACAATGTACATACATGAGGAATCGAGGGCCAGGAAATAGATTTCTTTTTAATCGCGTAACAGGCAGCCGCAGCCACGAGAAAAGTTACTTAGCAATAAAGTGTCAACAAAAAATAGCAATATAAAAACAAAAATGACATTCATAGTCTTGGTCTGCATAAAGTTTATTGGAGTTGAATGAAATTGATCCCACGTAACAAGATTTGATTGATGAAGCTTGTAATTGCGCACATTTCTGCTCAATAAATTTCGTTTGGTTCGAATAAATAATGATTTTTTTATTTTTTTATTTTAGCTACCGAATCCTATTCAACGAAATTCATTGGAAATTAATTTTATTGAAAATATCGAGAGTTGGTTTTCTCGGTACATCGATCATGCCGACAGACAGCGCTATACGTATACGTTCGATCCCGCGCTTGGCATTAATACCCGGTCTTCTGTGACGCGTTAATGACTGTGCAACCGGAGCCTTTCGAGCGGCGTCTGTAACAACGTCTCCCAGAACTGTGTTAACGAGTTCTTAATGTTCTGCAAACGTAACGAATTCAATTGTGTTTACTGTAAGCCCTACTACGGTCGGTGCTCGCGTTAGCCTTGAATGAATAACGCATAACACTGGTATAATTACTACTGCAGGAGTAGGGAGTATACGAGAAGGATATCAAGCATTTTATGTGGTCTAAGCGGGTCTGACCACAAACTGCGTAATCTACTACCTTCGGTTTCCCTTACATGGGGTATTTTCAACACAAAGGGAGCGTATCTTTCTGAGTGCGTAATTAGAGCTTTTATGTAGAATAAAGCAACTTATTTTACATATGCATATTAACTTGTATTACATATACTTCATAGGGTAAATCAACGTCCGTTTTCGCAACAAGTGAATATTAAAAACTTCTATGGTCTCTGTTCCCATTACTCAATCGAAAATATATTTTTTGAATATTTGGCCTCCTTGCAGTTATCAAAAATGTATGGAATCTACTTTAGAGCCTTCACATCTATCGTACATCAGGTATTTTATTATGAATAAAAGTTTCACATAATTTTCGAAGAAAATAATTCAATCAACGTATGTTGTAAAAGAATAACTATTTGCGGAATCGCGTAATTTTTATTTTTTCACAATAATTGTTATACTATAGTTACTTTAATGTGGTAGGCTTTGATAGTTTTAATGTTAATATTTCTTATTCTCGAATTTAATTCGCGCATCGTTGACATGAGCGACTAATAGTTCAGCACCCTATACACAATGTCTTGCGCTATGTACCAACACGTCACTTAACCCCTTTCGCGCTAAAGAGGAATTATGTGTATATGTGCCCTTTTCACTCGAATTGTATATATATATATATATACTATATATATATATAGATATACATCGGGCAAGCGATTTACGGATTTCGTTCATGAATATGGCATGTAACGATGAAAGTCACTACAAAACACGAACGTTCCACGTCATAGACTCAGCAAATACGTTTATCCAACGCATTGTTCGAGCAAACTTATCGTTTTACTGCTTCGTTTTTTCATCGTTCTCAAGGAGTAAGAGAAGAGCGTATTGTGAAAAAGTACAAAGTCGACCTTGTCTACCGAGTCATCTCTCGAGACCACCACTCTCTACTCACAAAGCGTTGGTTTAAAGCAAGACCCGCAGTGCTTATATCGTCCTTTTCGTGGATTCTTTCTCTTCTTTTTCATTTATTTCCTCCCAATAAAATGAACGAAGGCCATTAGGGCGGATCAATTAACCTAAATATCAGAATAAAAGAGAAGTCTCTCGAACGTTTGAACTCACAGCTCGCTCAAAGACTCTTCAGGATGCATTGCTTCAATAACGCTGCGTTCCTTCTCGTAGCTTGTGTCGTTGAGGCTCGAACTGTCTCACTCGGTCAGAGTTCTCAAGGTAAAGACGAGTAATTTTCAATAAAGATACATCATCGGTCGCCATATTCAATTATCTCTTTGGTCTTTTATCTTTCTTGCTTTTATTATTTTTTTTTTTTTAAATATCAACAACAAAATCTAATCGAATAGCCTTTGATCTTCTTCTTATAATTCTCGTTGGACGTTACGCGGGTTTAATTGGACACTCCAGAAGATGACTACGGCCGCATCGTTGGAGGTGAACCGACCAGCATCGAGCACCATCCTTATCAGGCAAGTCTGATTTTTCTAGAAGCCCGCTCCTTCCCCCTGACCCAGTATTTTGCCGACAAATTCGTTTTCACGTCGCTCACCTCGACGTCCCTTCGTCGAAACAACTATAGGACTCTGAGACGTCGACGTATTATACGGATTTTCCATAAAATCAATTGCATTTATTGATGATTGCGTTTTCTTTTTATCTTCACTCCCTCCGGTATACCAGATATCTCTGCGACATAACGACCGTCACATCTGTGGTGGATCGATAATCAGCGAAACCTGGATCGTCACGGCTGCTCACTGCGTAGCTCGGTAATACATTGATCATCCTTTTTTCATCCGGAGTAACATATCTTAGAAAGCAACCGATATGCATCTGTGATATACATTTTGGTTTTTTTTTTCAAATCTATATTTTCGCGATTCAAGTATAATTAATCGACTTTGTGCGCAACTTTAAGATTTGTATTTCCATTCCTTTTTTTTTTAATACTATTCATACATTCGTTTGATTCTATTATGTGACGACTAATTTATCTCGCAGTGCTTTTTCATCTTCGGTATCAATCAAAGCAGGCACCTCAACACTCAGCTCCGGTGGGAAAATCATAGATGCGAAAAATATAATCGTTCACGACGGTTATTCGAGCCGCACGTCTGATTATGATATTGCTCTAATCGAGGTAATAAGTTGAAAAAAAAATCAAGACACCTCATCTACCCCTAAAAATGTCAAGCGTTTTATTGTTGCTGCTGTTTGTATCAATAAAACGTTTTAGTTGGAGGAATCGCTGACATATGACGAAAGCATAAAACCGATTGCTTTGGCACCTTCCGAGGATCACTACAGGGACGGCTCTTACGCAACTGTAACGGGTTGGGGACTTCGTGAAATCAAAGGTTCGATAAGCGATCGATTGCGAGAAGTCGATGTGCCGGTTGTCTCGAATCCCGAGTGCTACAGGCTGTACAAACAGCGCAAAATAACCGATAGAATGTTGTGCGCTGGTTACATCGGTGAAGGCGGCAGGGACGCTTGTTTCGTAAGTTTGCTTGATCATACTCGTCAGGCTAGAAATAATTAATGGAGCAAAACTGGCCTGGACTTAAAGAAAAATTGAGGGATACAGATATACGTCTATGAGGTACTAACTTTCAAAAATACCTTGAGCATAATTTCGAAAGAAAACTTGCGTTAACAAAAGGCGAGTCTGGATTCGACTATATCGATTTTATAAAAAAAATTTATTCCAACAAACATTGAACCTTCATCGGCTGTCAGAGATTTGTTTCATGTTTTTTTTTTTATTCAAAAATCATGGATGCAGAAAATAGATGGGAGGATTATGAAAATCCGAACTACATATAAAAACGGCTCGAAAGCAAAAACTCGATTCGCAATCTGCTTGTACAACGGAAATGAAGATGAAAAAAACCGTTTTCTGCTAGTTGTGAAAAGAAATATGGACATTTTTTAGAGAATAGATTACTATACATAAATATATATAATATGTGTGTGTGTTTGTGTGTGTGTGTGTGTGTGTGTGTGTGTGTGTGTGTGTGTGTGTGTGTGTGTGTGTGTGCGTGTGTGATCGAGAAAGTTGAAGAGGGAACGCGTCCGTATAGGTGCTATAGCACGAGTATAGACTAAATCCCCGGGGAATATCTGTTTTTGACGTAATGTTTCCATTATCCAGGATACGCGGGAGAGAAATGATATCCCTGTGGCACGCTGGATGTATTTTTCTTTCTGGCTTTCATGCTTGCGCGAGAGTATATTGTCTCTCTCTTTCTCTCTCTCTCTCTCTCTCTCTCTCTCTCTCTCTCTCTCTCTCTCTCTCTCTCACTATATATGTTTGTACTCTTCATTCGCACTTCCTGTCTGTTTTTATTCCGCTATGCACTGGTCCGACGTTCCTCTCGTTCGCTCCAAACTATTCACCGGGGATTCCACATTGTTTTCTCTTCTATTTAAGGGTGACAGCGGCGGTCCTTTAGTACAGAACGGCCAACTGATCGGGATTGTGTCGTGGGGATACGAATGCGCGCATCCCGCCTATCCCGGGGTTTACGCGCGCGTCACAGCCCTCCGTAGCTGGATCACCGAACACTCTGGCGTATGAGGGAAAAAATACGAAGCGCGAGGCCGATGATAGAATGAGAGTGGTGCAATGCCGATATCGATTCTCTTCAGCGAAATTCGCATGTGTTCTTGAATTGGTGCGCGATCTGAAGGAATTAAAAAAAATGTGAACATTTCACGCATAAACTATCTACCTCCTTCTTTCCATTGATCGTTGCCCTCTTTTTCCACTCTTGGTTCCGTATGGTATTTATTTTTTTATATTTTATTTGACATGTTTTTTTTCAACATTTCGCAACGATTCTTCAACTTTCAACAGTAATTTTGCGTGATGTTATTGGTTCATGTGAATAAATTTGCATCGATTCGAAATTCTGTCTATTTTTGTTATTTCTATTATTATTATTATTACGATTATTATTATTTTAGTAATTTAAAAATGACGTCAGGTTATTTTAATTTACTTCCACTGCCCATCGGGCAAATAGCTGGAAGTCGCGCGTTTCACTGCGAGCAGCTGATGCTCTTCGATTTTTCCGAAACGGTTATTGTCAAATAATTTTCCACCTCCTTGATACAAAAATAATTGGATCATATAATTTCGTTCATCGAAAACAACGTGTATAACGTTTTGTATAATATATATATGTATTTAATAAACGTATTATAGTGTTCGTGGAAAATAAATTGCAACATGGGTGTAACTTCGTGTGGAAAAAGAGCGAATTCGAGGGAAATTCAGTGTTCCATGATATGTTGGGCTCTGACACCACCGAGTCGAAGATAAATGGAATTACCATGATACGAAAACCAATAATTTTAATGGGCGAACTTGTACGCTAAAAGCATCGGTGCATCCTCTCTTATTCGCCGTCACTCTCTCGCTCTCTCTCTCTCTCTCTCTCTCTCTCTCTCTCTCTCTCTCTCTCTCTCTCTCTCTCTCTCTCTCTCTCTCTCTCTCTCTCTCTCAGCTACATGCTTGACTGAGAATGTAATAATTGATCGATCAACAAACATCTGCTTTTTCATCGTCTATCCGATTAAGTGTTTATAAATATATATTTCATGGGTGAATAAATTTAAACGATTGTACACAAGTTGAGGAGTATCAAGTGAAATATTAGAAATCTCTGCTTTTATATGTCGTAGATAATCCTCGCTTATATATTCCACGGAAAGTGGGACGGTTTTTGGCCAAAGGTCAGCGATTTGGACGGTCGTCTAGAATTTAGTTCCTTTTCATCATGCAAAGAGCCTCCTATAGTTATAGGTCCCAATTATAATTGGTACAGGAGATACCGTGACTACGAATTTACCGTAATTTATCATTCACCGTAACTGTGACCCCGTATATGTACATCTTGGGTATGAATTGACGAAAAAATTAATTTCACCAGTGAATTTTAACCTTGAAGATGCCCTCTTTTCTCACAAACAAGAGTTAAATTTATCAAAAAATTTCTAATGCCCCAAAAACTTTTAAAACTGGGAAAAAGTGTATTTTTTTTTCTTTGGACTTGAAGGAACTAAATTCTAGACGACCATCCAAATCGCTGACCCCTTGCCGAAATACCGTCCCACTTCCCGATATATATTTTCCCCATATATATTTGATCTCTCATAATCACTATAAATACGCTCGTCAGTTAATTAAGGATGTATGCGATAGGTCGTTTTTTTCTTTCCAGCTGAAATTCGCAAATGTTGAAAAAAAAAATGAATTTGCTTTTTTTTGAAAATTAATCAAAAATCTCAGCCAACGCGGATGTTCAGATATATACACGCCGAAAGTTGAGAAATTTAACAAAAAATACAACAGGGGGAGAAAAAGCGCCAAAAGAAAAAGTCCACCCAAATAGCACTGCAGTGGTTGTTTCTTGTGCTTATTTTGAAAAATTTATTTCGAAGAAAACAAAAATTAATAACTCCATAATGCATTCAGATGAACATCTTCAATAATTCGTAGATGTTCCGTTAAGTGTGGATTGTATTACAAAATTTCATTACAATAAAAAATAATTGATTGATATTCCTTGGGATTTGAGCGAGAACACCTCGTATATATAAGAATTACGCAAATGTTGGATCATCGCGCCTTCATCAACTGACATGCCTGTGAATACGTGCTTGTGTCTTTACATTGAAGTTCGTGTTAACGGAGCGCGAAAGCCATTTTCTCAGACCGCCCATCTGCGAGATCCTCTCGCGGCATAACCGCTATGTCGCTGCTACAATCCAAATCCTTCAGTCATCTCGAATCTCTTCCCTCCCGAACTCGCGTCAGTCGGATAGCCCCATATGGTACTCTCTGGCGAATATTCGCATACGCAACACGACGTGACGTTTTGCCACACGTAACATCCGATTTCAATTTATCATCGAACACGTACATCCTATTGCGATAATTATCGTCTCATTACTCTCTTTCCCTCACTATATTTTGGTCTCTTTCCCGCTGTCCATCATAATGAATCGCAACGCGTCTGGTGGTGGCCGGAAGCGATCAGTGAAATGAGCGCAGCCGATCCGTTGAACGTTGATAGAGCGGCTGCGTTCGCTTTATCAGTTTCACCGAGTCAATCCGACACACACACACACACATGCGCGCACACATACACACACACACACATATACATATACATATACCAATACTTTACATAAGTTCGCAGCAAGACGTTCTATATGCTTCCATCACTTATCGAACGAAACGATGCTTTTCATGAAATGGATTGAATGCGGCGTCTCGCTATTGAGAACGTGATTTATGGGACACGACGTTACACGGGTTAAGGTAGTTCTATCGTGGTAACTAATCCATAAGATTTAAATTTTTTTTTTTTTATATCCTCAATTTTAACATATTTATTCATTTCGCGAAACGTCAATGCCCCTTATCGACCTAATTACGGAGAAATTAATACTTGAAAATGCCAGTTCCTCAAGGCAAATTTGCTTCGGTATATAGAAGAACCGATTTCCGGTCACTTTAAAACGATATATCTTATCGAAAATCGAAAAGATTCTTACAAAAAACGAGACTTAGACTCATTAAACATGTAAAAATCTAACGGGCCTAAAAAAAAATATGATTGTCGACCAATTTTTTAAGCTATACTGATTTTAATACGAGCATCCGGGTAGTGATACACAACTTATGGCATAATGTCGTGACGGTGAAAAAATGTGGCAACGCGATATCGAAACGAAAGCGGTATTTGACAAGTCGAACAACATAACCTCTTCACGTCAACGTCAATAGAGCGGGCGAGAGAGTGAGAGGGCACGAGAATGAAAAGAGAAAGAAAACGCAACGTTGCCACACGTAAATATCATACGAGATCTAGTAATACTTGAGTCGTTGCAATAACTATTTTACTAGTTACATAATTATTTATAATAAACCGTTGATTAATTGTATTCACCTGGGTAAGCTTATTTAATATTTATTAATTTTAACCCATATATCCAATATTTTTAGGAATCATCATTTAGACATTTATAGCTAATTGACTAGTCTGCAGCGATAGAACTACCTTAAGCGAGGCTTCATCTTGAGGCATTGAGATATTTTGATTCTTTAACCATACGTATATATCATATAAATACAGATTATTGTAAAAAAAAATTCTTATTATCGATGATAATTATTTTATTGATTTTTTTTTCCCAATTTGATAGAAATTTTAACAACCTTCTGAATTTTGCGAAGATCCAACCAGGGTTTTTGGACATTATTCGGTAAATCGACAACATCGATGTGAATTCCTTAAATTCCGGTTATGTTTCTTATCCAGGGACGTAAGTCTGCTACGTTAGTATAGACACCGGGATACTTGGGCTGAGCGCAGCCGTAGCCCCACGAAACGATACCGTAAAGCGTATTGTTGGCTGTCAGAGGTCCACCCGAGTCACCCTGACACGCGTCCTTTCCACCCTTGTCATATCCCGCGCATATCATTCTTTCCGTTATATCATTGACGTAAGCATAAGCGCTTGCGCAGGATTTTCGACTGACGATCGGAACGGATACTTGCAGCAATACGCTTGAGCTCGGTCCTCCTTGCTGGAAAATTATCAGTAAACGTACTGTAATTCACGGCAATTAACGAAATAATAACTTATTTCAGAATCGATGTGACATCTTACCGAAATAGCTCCCCAACCGGTCACGTTGACAGTTGTGTTGCCGGCAAGTTCAACCGTCGCTAATTTTATACTGTTTATGGAAGAATTCAATGGGATGACACCGTCAATCTGAAATGATACAATTGAGACTAAATTATTACATTATCTTACGACTTATATTAATAATTGATGAAAAAAAAATCTTTCTCAATTATACAAAAACAATTGCGTAGTATAATATAAATTTACAATGATTTTTCCTTTTTCGAAAATTTTATTTTGCATGCATCGAATGTCCAAGAATTCTTAGATGTTTCTTTTTCCCTTTTCGTCAGAAACATACCTCGATGAGAGCGATGTCATAATCGATCGTGTATGCGCTGTATTGAGGATGTCTTACGACTTTCTTGACGGAATACTTGACACCACCGTTTATACTCGTACTTCCGGCACTGACTTTATAGCCCGTAGCTGCAGCACCGGCACAATGACCAGCGGTAACTGCCCATTTATTACTGATTATTGATGCCCCGCAGTAGTGACTACCGTACAATTGTAACGAGAGCTGATGAGGGTGTTGGTATATCGTGGTTGCCACTCCACCGACGATTCGATGATCGGGCATCGGTGGCTTAGCCACAAATCCTTTGACAACGGAAGCGAATTTATTTAGAAAATCGTAATAAAATAATAATAAAAATCGTAATAATACGAAGTTCACGATGTTTCATTTGTGTTTAATATGAGAAGAAACGATCGTTAGATAATGTCTAATTAGAGCCTCACATCGCGACAAACACTCACCCAAACTCCCGACAGACAGGAAACCGAGAATAAAGACGAGCAACATATCGCAATGAATTTCCCACCGCATAGGGTTGCTCAATGGCTATCTCGGGCTTATATACCGATCGCTCTTCCTACCCTTCCCACCGTTCCTTCTTGACCATCTTTTCTAACGTAAAAAGGTGCATATCTCGAGCGTCTCTGGCCGTCGCGTGTACCGATACTCGCGTGTCTATCGGTAGCTCTGTACGGGCGTGCGATCGCTCGCGCAAATTTTTAAAGAAACGCCTGCACAATCTCGCACAATGGAAGCGCAGGGGGGAAGTAAATAAAAATAAAAAATGAAAACTCGATATTGGCCCGTTGCACGTATCCGTTGATAGCGCGAAGCTGCATGCGATATTTTATATTGATCGCTGATGCGTCAGGTACGAAAAAAAGTTTCTATCAAAATTGATAGGCTTGCTACTGCGATTGGAACAAACGGAGATAACGAGGATCGCCCTCGTTACGCGGAAGATTTAAAAATGATATCGCGGAACCTGATTCTTCATTTGCTGAGAGACTTCTTTTATTGATGCAGAATAATGTCACGTTGCTTATGATTAAAATAGTAGAAACGATCAATTATATTAATCGCTCCTATAATTACTTTGCCAAAGGCAATCAATTATTAATTGATTTGTCAATGCGTCCTGACATTTTTCATTAACTAGAAGAGGCTTGTACAAAAAGATAATTCATCGGTGTGAAGTAATGTTATTCTTTGATAAAAATTGAAAGAATTTTCTTTTGAATAACTTCCGGTAACTCGCGCAGCTCGATAATATCGACAATCGCAATGCGGTAGCTCGTGCTTTTTCATTGCTCTGAATAATCTCACCATTATTAAAGACCCGAGCTAAAATTTCGTCGTGAAACCAAACGGTATGTACATGCTGACCGTAATAAATCGTGTCGGTGTGTTTTATTCGACGATCGATATCCGATAATTTGCTGCTAATTGCATTCGTTGCATTTTCGATCATTGTGTAAGCATATTGAGTATACTGTACACACAAAGTTCCGGCTAAAATAAACTGTGCGACAGCTTAATCATATTTCAATAGGCGAGTAAATTGGAAAAGTGTTTGGTTTTAATGAATGCACATGAAAGAATTGACATTCGTTCGAATTGGAATTCGTAGAAATTCACCCGGTCATACAGAATATATAAAAAAAACGGAGATTATCTTTATCTCGATTCATTTCAATCTCGATTACGCTGATGACGATCGAATTTTTCTTGTTGTCAGAAGAAATCTCATCTTATTGACAGTATCGTCCGATTACCGTCTCGAGCACCTCGCACGATAACACAACGAAAAATAATGAGAGTCAGAAAATGCTAGTGCTCGGTGTAGAATCGGTAGTAAGTTCGCGTGAAACATATCTCGAGATCTGGAAAATCCGTGATACTCCATTCAACAATGAGATAAGGATGAGGTTTATCACTCATTAAAACTGTTTTAAAATGTCATATGAACGTAGCATTCACCATCTTATCGTGGATCCAGGACGCGTAGAGAAAAATGCAGTCTCCACTGATTGCGAATATACGTGACAAGAAATTTTTCCACTTGAGATATGCTGAAATGTTGCAATTGTCGAGCATTTGTCGAATCATTTGACGAAGTCGGTAACTCCTTTTCCATCGTTTTTAAAAGCCTCTTTTTGCAGTTGAAATTTTATTTCTACACGAAGAGTTATCGAAAAGCATAAAAGATGAATAGGGACATTTCATTTAAAAACTTATTTTCCAAAGGTCAATTATCCATTATAACATTCAACCCCTCAGGGCTTGCCTGTTATTGTCATTGAGTGTAGATTAACTGTACGTATATGGCGCCCGATCAATAGAATTACTGGTAGTTCAGGGGTTAACTCGATAGTTTAAAGATTTTTTAAAGAACCATTCGTAAAAAAATCAAATAGCTCATGAAATTATTTGAAGCCCTTTACCATTTCTCATCGGATTCATTCTCTAGTGCATATATATAAAAGTATATAACTGTAAATAAAAGCTATGGGATAGGAGGACAATCGTCTCGAGAATATGAACGACACATCGAGGTCGAAAAAACAAAATCCTCGTGTTATTCTCCCCTCGCTGTGGATACCTACTGCTTTGAGATACGACCGAAGACAAAAAAAAGAGAGAGTCTGTTTCACGCCAGTTCCTCAAGCTTCTGTCTATACTTAAACTATTTTTTTTTTTTCACATGCGAGATTTGTCCGATTAATGATGTTTTGCACTCACATTCCCGTCCAAAAGTAAAATTCATTATGAATTGTCGTATAGATTCTGATGACATAAAAAATTTTCAAAACAAAATAAACGACAGCGAAGACACCAAGGATATTGACTTTCAACAACAATAATGTAGAAAAGTTATTAATAACTAATTTTTAAAAAATGTTGTTGACTAGCTATTCAAAAAAGGTATTACCCTTTTTCATGACCTTTAATATGTGATCTTTCTTGCTACACACAATTTTTCTCATAAATTATCCTCAATTGTCCGTTCTTTTCCTCAATTTGTCCATGCGGCAATGAGATTGTTACACTTTGAAGAGTTTAAAGTTTTTTTTTCTAATTTTCGTTAATAAACCGTATGCTTAATAAATCATGTAAAGGAAACATATTCGAGATTTTCGAAAAGACATATCTATGAAATCTGTAGACTGTCTATGCATAATCGTTCTCTTATCTAGGGACGAATGGAATTTAAAAAAAAAACAACTGCACTATGCGTCACAATCAAAAAATGCATCATATGGGGATTGTTTTAACTCGTTTAAATGAAAAAAAAAAAACTTTTTTCTACTGAGAAAAGAGTTAATTCAATGATGAGAAGTATTTTTCTTTAATTTGGCGAAATAAATGTTTAGGGGAAGTTCGGGTAGCCCCGGACACTTGAATAAAGTATATCAAAAACATATAAATAACAGGTTCTAAACGTTTAATATCATACCATTTACGATCTTCAGAATCTCTTTGATGACTTTAACAAAACAATAGATACTTTTTTCAATTGTGTGAATTATATAATAACAGAAAAACGTTACCATCGAATTTTGGGCAATGGGAAAAACGGCGGGTAGCCCCGGACACACATTTTAACGACGATTTAATCGTTCTTTAGCTTTACAAACATCATAATACCAATGGATATTCGACGATTCAATGTTGACAGAGGCTTCGTGAGCTCAATCGCTGGATTTTCGACATTCAATCCAATCTTCGTCGAAGGTTTCCCCCGTAGCCTCATGACGATCTTCATGGGAGCGCGTTCGATAGTTTTAGTTCATTTCTGTTCATTTTTTGTTCATTTCTTCCATTTTTTTTTGAAAATTTTTCTTCGTTTTTTGTTTCAAAATGTCCGAAGGTACGCGACAGACTTGCGTCCGGGGCTACCCGATAATCCCTATCTCATATTATTATTGATAATTATCAAATTATAAACACCCCGAGCAGAAATTTAGTCCGGCTAGCCTGATAAAGGATCCGGCCCTCATCAGGTATCGATAAGGCATGCCGGATCAGGCTAGCCAGATCATGCCCTGATCTGGACCAGATCCCATTTTGATATGTTGCGGGTTATCAGGCTAGCCTTATATTATCCATATCAGGGACGGATCCGGTGCTACTAAGGCATGCCTGACTGGAAAAATGATTGGTCTGATGAGGCCACCATTATTTTGTCCTAATCTGGGATGGATCAGGGGACAGTAAGGCATCATCGGATCCCGGCGAACGAAAATCCGGGCCCATATATGTCATCATTATCAATCATTGTCACTGCTATTGCTATATAGTAGCAACTACTACGATTTTTTCTCTTTTTCACAATAATATAATAAATAACTTTTGTTTTTCAAAATATATTTTTTTTTCAAAATACATTTTTGATGAATCGAAAATAGATATATTTTCACAATTCAAGTGTTTAAACAAAAAACGTAAAGTGGAAAATGTACTTAAAAAAATTAAACAATATTTATTAATATAATTACTGCGTATTATCGGATTTACGCAGTCACTTCGTTCTATCCAGCCCGTTGAGACAGCGATTTTTCATCAGAACTCTTACTCTAATGTCATTTAAATACAAGAAAGTAATAAGGAATCAATAGCGCAGTGGTAGCGTGTCAGTCGTTAGATAGGTCGTTAGGTAGGTCTCAGGTAAAATCTCAGGTAGGCTCAAAATTAATTTCGATTGAAAAACGTCCGGACTACGAAGCCGGAAACACTCGTAAAAAAAAATAATCTCCAAATCTTTAATTTTTTTTTTTAATGATTATTTAAGGATCGAAAGTGCTGAATTCGTTGACTGCGGAGGATCGTGGGTTCAAATCCCGGTCAATGACTTTTTTTTTTTTTTTAATAATGGAAAATTAAAGTGCGATATTAATTAACACGCCGTAAAATGTGTAAAAAGTGATTACAAGAAAATAACACACATATATTATTTATTGTAGCTAAAATATAAACAAGATCCGGGTGCCTGATCCCGGCCGGATCAGGCGCCAGATCCTGCCCGTATCCGAAACGCCGTAACATTTTGGATGTGGGCCTGATGCGTAGCCTGGTCACGGCCGGATTTAGGTAATAAGGCAGCCTGATATGGGCCGTATCTCAGCCGGATGAAATTTTCCGCTCGGGACAATCAAATGGAAAACTGTTATAAACGTAAAGCATATGTAATGGCCTCTGATACAAGTAATAAGTTCAGTCGTATTACCCGTGTCTTTTATATGAAAACCTTCTTCGAAGTCTGATGAGCGCGCACGAAAAATCTTGCCGATGATAAATTTCACAAATAAATTTTACCCGGTCAGCGCTCATGCCAAAATACTGACTTAAATTTGTTCTATGCACTACGAGGCACGTTAATATGCGTCACTTTGTTAACATTTCTGACTCTATTGTTGCATACTTCAAGTGTCCGGGGATACCCGCCGTCCGGGGCTACCCGAACTTCCCCTAGTTATTATTATCAAAATTTCATTGAATCAAATGCATATCGTTCGAGCGAAGAGTCGAAGGGCAAAGAGAGTGTTTTGATGACGTTGATGCCGCGATCTGTCGGGCATTGAGTAAAAGCGCAAACCACAGCGTCAATAATCTAACCTATCTGTATTTCTCATTCGAGTAGTTTTCTTATATGCAATCGTTAGGTACTGGATCTTCGCACAAATATTAAGATTCAATGGAGCTAAATGAAGCCAAATTAGATTGAGTAACATAATTTATCAAATAGTAAATCTTCTATTTCTATTTTTATTGTTTATTCCCGGTCCACGAGTACTTTTCGAATGACCTTGAAATTTGTCCCTGAGCCAGTGCCCCCTCCCTGTGGCGCGGGCAACCACCAGCTACACTACTGCATTGAATTTGCACCAGGGTATGGGGAAACTGCGGAAAACCCGTGCCAATGTACAGGTGGTACAATTTTTTTTTCTTGATTCCTTGGTATTCTCATGCAAATAAATATTGAGTATGGATACCAAAGCATCGAAACGTCTGCCAGTACACGACTCAGCGGTCACCCATCTAAGTAAAGGACACAAGAAATGTTACTCAGAACGGGAGACCTTCAGAGTCGCAGGCTTATCGCAATGTCGGTTAATAGTTAACAAATATTATTTCAGCGTAAATGAGTCTATAATAATGACTATATAAATATTTATTTCGCTATATTCATCTACGCAAACTTTTTAAGACCGAGCAAGCTCTTTTCTCAGTGCAATAGAATTTCAATCGACTCAATTTTTCATGGAACCCCTCTTTAAATTATCGAATTCTAAGAGAGAATTTTTCCTCTGTTCTCTTACGATGTATAAAATTGCAAAGCTTCTCGTATTCATAATGGAACAAGACTACGAGTCAAACATTCCTCTGCACTTTGAAACTTAACAGCGGATCGGCATCTCTATATACTACACCGGAGAGATGAACTCCTCCGAGAGAGAGAGAGTCTGATGATGCACCATGGCAATTCTAAACTTTGTGCTATTTCGCCATTCGGAGTTCACTTCGGCTCCTTTGCCCTCTTACCCATTCATCCTCTCGCTAATGTAATGGTATTTACAAACGCGAACAAACAAGCCCTCTCTATCAATTACAAAACGATTTGAAACACCGCGTTTCGGGACCCTTCGTTTTCCCCGGCCGAGAGCAATATGGGCGCTCGCGGAGACGCTCGAAAATCACTGGCGTTGACTCGCCAGTACGCGAAACTTTTGATTACCCGTATATCTTCGCTTCGTACGAGGTAGCGAAATTTCACCAAGAACCGAGGATAGGGAGAAAGAGAAAGATATACAAGGAGATGAGAAATAGAAAGAGAGACGATAGAGAGAGATGAGAGCTTAGCCCTCGTATCTCTAAAGGTTTTCCACGGCCCGAAATACTCCTCAAATATTTGACCCTTGTGAATCCCGTGGAGAATGTAAGAACGTAATGCCTCGCCTATATGAGAGAAATGTGGAATGTTTAATCCTTTATAGGAATTACCGAAAGAAGTTTTCGAGTTTTAATAGTTTTAGTTGCCGAGAAATGACGCGAATTTTGGATATTATGCTGTTGAAACTCAATATACTTGGTGTCTTCGATGGCGTTGATTTTTTGACTTTTCAACTCATCGGGATCTACTACGATTCATAATTATACTTTTACCTTTGAATGGAAATGTAAGTGCAAAGCATCCTTAATACGGATGACTCAGATTTTAAAGTATAATACGTACGTCAAAGCTTCAACTTCTTTGAGTCGCAGCACGAAGCGAAACAAGAGAAAATAAAAGAAGGCTAATCTCGCGAGTGCTAGTTTGGGTTGGGTTCTCTTCGAGAACAATGTCGTAAGAGCTTTATCGTGCGCGCGCTTGGAAGACACAACCTTGGCGTGATAATCCTAATTCCGCATAGGTATATGTAAAGGAGAGAAATAAAGCCATTCTTTCGTCTCCCGGAGAACCTAAAAGAAATACAGAACAAAAAAAACCAAGTACACGCTGAATCGTCCGGTAGAGAGCAGAGAGATAATTGGGATAATTGTTTATCGCACATACAAAAGCTTATGACCGTTTGTCGCCACACACACATACACACACACACACACACACACACACACACATACACACACACATACCGTTTATGCATACTCGCTTGCTTTTCGGAGTTGCGTCGGGAAAAATTTAGAAACATGAAAGAGAAAAGTAAAAAGAAAAAGAAGGGAAAAAATCAGGAATGAGAATACGCGAGTGCTCTTTCATGTTGCAACGTGGCTTGGTTGCAAATCGAGGCCAGCGCGCTTGGCTCGCGGAACCTTGAATGACTGGTAAACGCTACGTGTACGGTGTGTATATATGCATACACACCCGCATGAACAATAGATATATTATCGCGAAAGTTCGAAAGAGCACTCGGTGGATTAAAATTGAAAGTGCAGATAGCATCCGCGGGTGTGTGACACAAAAACTTCAATGGCCGTGATATAGGACACGAGGCTATATGGCGCTGGACACAAAATAAATGAGAGATAAAAACAGCTAAACCCTCGTGTGCTATATACCTCGAGGTCGTAGCGTAAAGTACGTGTACGTGTTAAATTAAAGTTCCACCAGAATATCTTTCCCATTTTCGCCTGCGATGTACTTATTTTGAAGTAGAAGAAAAAAAAACTCGAAAGTCAAAAGTAACACCACACAGAGCTTTTTACTGAATTGGATTACCTCTGGCAGGGCATTGTCCCATTGTATATGTTTAGTGCACATTTATTTATTGACCCTTTGGGGCTTCCTCCGAGTGCACCACGTGTGGAAACCACCATTTTTTTTAATCCTCTGGCATTATCGGCATTTCTCTTTAAAATAAAATATCATGAGTATATTGTGTGGCAATTCAAAGCTTTGGAAAGGGTCCAAAATATATGCATGCGAGAGTCATCAGCATAATACTTGGGTCTAATTGAAATATCTACTCATCTACGTAACATCCCAAGCGGAATAAACTTCTGGAAATTTCTCTCCTTCGAAATGCTCCACGAGATTATCCGAGATTACAGCACGAAATCAGTCTCTGGTTGTTCCTATTAGTGAAAACCGAAGAGGGTAAGACGTTGTTGGAGCCGATGAGAAAGAGAACTCGAACTAGCATTATTCCCAATCTCTCTCTCTCTCTCTCTCTCTCTCTCTCACTCTTTCTGGCCTTGTTAAAACCTTGTTAGCTTCACCAAGACATCTCTCGTTGTCTCCGGCAGACGATGATTCTCGAATTACGTCTCTTGTGCTAGCGGAAATACCGGGATGAAGTGTGTAAGATTATACAGTGAAAACAAAGAGTACGAGCACAAGGGCGTGCACCAGCGTCTGACTTGCACAGATCTTTACTACTTTCCATATGCAAAACCTCAAACATATATACATGTACGTATTTATATGACCTAAGGTTAATGTACATATAAATGAGATATTCCATGTCCATAATTAAAAATTATTTTATAATTTTCGATGATTAAGTAGAATTCGTGATTTTGAAAATACGCCAGATGTGATTGTCTTCAGTCAAGGCTTAAAATCAAGGATAATTTATCTACTTTCACCTGGTTTCAAGCTAATTATCATAATCCTTCGTTTCGCTACAGTTACACAATCGCAATCAACCTTTGACTCTGATCACTGATGAATGTTTTATCACTGGTCGGGTTACTCCAGCCGAACCAAAGATTATCTCATAATTTTCTTCAAAGTGAGTTAGAGTACACGGATTTTTTGAATTTTTAAGCGCTGACCATAGTAAATTGCGACTAATATATATTTAAAGATACGGAATTGATTGGCTAATCTATCTATCGTTTTTTTACAATAAAAAAATTGAACCTATGAGGTATTGTCTATATTCACATCATTTACATGCATACCTATTGTGAGCAAGTGGAAACGTTCCGTGCAGTGTCAGACACATCTACCCGGGACGACTATATGCTCTTCTTCGCTATATAGCCGCGCGGAAGGAATCCGATTCTGCCGCGTTTTGCACAGCATTTATCGTGTACAATATTTGTCTTCTTCTCCGTTCCTCCATATAGGTCGAATTTCAACGACCAACCGGTATCGCCTACCGCAGCTTGATTTTTCGCCAATCGTCTGGTTAATTAAGGTTTATACCTCGCGCTCGTACATCCCAAATACCCGAGAGAGATGCATTTCTTACGAGATTCTGGTGTAAGAATTTTTTTTTCATTCTTTACCTTCTGCCTTGTGAATATCTGGCAGAAATTAAGTCAAAAAGAAAAAGGCATCTGGTAAATCCTTGGAGAACCGCGGGGGGTTAGAGATATGTGAGTGAAAAAAAAACGTACTAAAAGAACAAACGGCGCACGTGGATAAAGCCAGCTGGAAGGAAAATCTAATAATTTAGACGTCGAGGAATACAAGAAAAAGGTGAAAGTACCGTGGCCGAGAAAACGCGATGTACATTCTATATATATACGTACATGTGCTTACTGTACGTACCGACTTTCGACCTACAGAAACACATGCCCTATTTACCAAAAGCTTTCTCGGCTTAATGTGCTTGTGTCTGCATATTGGTGTGTATACATATCCTCTCTCTCTCTCTCTCTCTCTCTCTCTCTCTCTCTCTCTCTCTCCCTCTCCCTTCCTCTCTCTCGCTCTCTCTAGGTCTTCGGGCGTTTTCCTTTCTTGCTGCAAAGGAGGAAATTAAACCATTTCGAAGCGAGTTTTCGGGTCAGAAAGTGCAAGCAGCAGACACGCGTGTGTACACAAGGTTGAACGAGAATACGTTGCTTAACAGTTACGAAATGATGTTTCTCGCCACTTACCGCTGGCAGAGAGACTTCAGGATGGAACAAGCCATCCCTCGAGGGAGAAATAGAACGGATTATAACGCGCGCAGTCAGTGATGAACATTTGATACTGACGAATTACAATTTCCAAACTATTATCATTATGATTATTTTATTCATAATGTAAGAATTTATTCTAAACTATGAAATTTTCTCGTTGAAAGTTACTACTGCATGAATTTTGTCGTCACATACTTGTTTTGTCGGACTTCATTCATATCGCGGAAGTTTAAGATCGTGAGAGGTAGTTTCTAACGTTTTTCACAGAGGAGACGGTACAATTTTCATCAGGTTAGACAAAGTAGATAAAGCTTTTATGATCATACGCAGAAGAGTTCATGTAATTTACAGTTTTTTTTTTTTTTTTACTAATATTCATGTTATGCATAAAGATCTTTCTCTTTTTGTTGCTTTCAACTTGGCATGAAAATGTCTGGAAGGCCTTTTTTACCAATAAAGTAATGAAATTCTAGAATCTCCATCTCATACGAAATTTTCAGCTTTGCATATAACAGACGAGTTTGAGCGACAACTTATATACGAGCTAGTATTGACTCGAGATCCTAAGACCTAGACTATCAATAGCGCAGTAAAGGGAATATAAAGTTTGTGGATCGCTGGCACCGATTTAATTATTCTCGGATCGATTTGAGAAAATAGAAGAGCACGGCAGGTTTTCGAGCGATCCCCGAGAATCTCTGTATCTCTCTTTCTTTCTCTCTCTCTCCCTCTCTATCTCTCTCGTTCTCTCTCTACCTCTCTTTGCTACATTGATCAAATTGAAATTCTCGGTGACGAGAATCCTCTTTGCCGAAAGTGTTCATGCTTTATTCAATGGTTCGGTGCTTGACTTGCGACCTGGCCTCTCGAAAACAGAATCGAAGCATCATGCAACCACTGCGTATAGGGACAGATATACCCCTCTTGGCAGAGTCGACCTAAAATCAACGATTGATTTACGCGTTCTATCTCTCTCGTTTCGTGTGTGTGTGAATCGCGAGTATTCAAGGTATGGAGGGTTCATTATCGAAGGTACAATATTTCCTGCCATACAAATACTTGCATGGTACCCGCGTTCGAGTGTGTATTAGAAACCAGCAATGTTGAAATTAAAAACAAAAACGTGCTAATAAGAAACATGTATACATTGCTTCCTCACTATTGCACTGTACGCATGAGGCTCTCGTATATTAATTTAATATTTCGGAATATTCAAAATTTTAATAAATCTGGACCCTTTTACCGATTTTAAACAAACTCAATACCAACTATTCTTCAATGATACTACGAATGTACAAGTTATAGCCTGATTCTCAAAATTTCTGGTATTATGGGCAATCTCACGCATTTTGTAAAAAAAAATCAAAAATTCTTAAAATCCGAACCACTTTATCGATTCTCGCCAAATTAAATACCAAATATCCTCATCCCGGAACGTATATATATGTAAATGGAAGTTTTGAATCGATAAGTGTAAGCCGAAAACATTTTGTGAAAAATAAAAAAGTCCCTAAAATCTGAAATCTTTTAGTAGTTTTGACGAAAATTGTCACAAACCATGGGATTTTGTTGCTCACTTACCCTCCAAATTAGAGCTCAATCGTTCGAGATACTCTCATGACATAATTCTTTGTATTTTGCAGCACCAGCGCACACAACAACAGCAATAATGATTTATTTCGAATAATAATTATTCTTTCTGATAATCATTCAAAATTAGTTTCCATTGAAAAACCGACGGTAGTGGACGCGAGGTCGGTGTTGCGGCTCTGGCGATCTCCCAAGTTAAGCAGCAATGGCCGAAGCCACTATACTTGGATGAGTGACCGCATAGCCGTGCATTGGCGCGCCGACTACCGTGCGGGAGACAGTTTTACTGAGATTCTGATGGTAACGTATCGGAAACTCAGTAAAAAATAAGGCCGTCTGTATCGGCATAGGTTTTCCGCAGTTTCCCCATGCCCACGGCGAATGTGATATAGCCTAGCTAAAAGGTAGCTGCGGATGATATGGAAGTTAGGTTAGCTTAGTGAAGTGCGGGTAAGGAGTGATAAGAGGGATCAAATGGGAAGGGTAATACGTAAAAACCCGCAGGAGTAACGTTTAAACGCACAAATAAAAAAAAAAGTGTTTTCCATTCAAACGAAGTTTACCTTAAAAATGTCAAGTTGAAAGGAATTGAAATAGGCGAATTTTAATCTTTCATCACAACATACATTTTTTATTATCATCATCACAATTGTAAGATCTGCATTTTTTTCTCTCTATACGTTTGCTCTACATAATGCAGACCTAATTCTCCGAATTCTCTTGACGCTCCTCGTATGCACATAGCTTCGATGAAAAATGAATCAGTGTCGAAAATATTTGCAAAAAAAATGTTGTTATTAACGAAACTCACGGACTTTTTGCGACTTACACTATTCAATCTTAATACATAATTGTACACGGATCACATTATATATCTAACAAAATACACTCACTTTGTTCGTATATATAGATATATAAATGCATGTCCTACATTCTTGCATTATAAAACTGTCCCAGCCCTCGCCGGACACTTACGAATTACGATTATTAACAACAATGAGTATACATATATCGCAAACAGTTTGCCAGTAGAGATTCTTTTTTTTTTACTGGCGGGATATATTGTTGGTGCATTTCTTCAAAATGTCTTTTCCATATTTGAGCAATCCGCGACTGCCACGACTTCTCTTGCAGTCGTATAAGAAAACGAATAATAAAATAGCGCAACTCCATAAACGTACCGATAACGTACCAAAATTTGGCAGCTCTATTCTTATCATGACCCGATTAAGGATGCTTCTACTACACATAGTCAAGATCAAATTTTATGTTCGGTGAAATTTGAAAAAAAAAAAAACGCCGCGAATTTCCGATATCATTCCATAAACTTAAACTTGCAACACTTGCGATATTTCACGTTCATCGGCTGGCCAGCTTAATCTTCTAACGAATTCTCAACGCCCTATCTTTTTATATATATTATATACACCTTTTAGCCGAGACGAAATTATGAAAAAGCATGATATCATTTTTAAAGAGATCGCACATTCGATGTTAGACAATGGCAGCACTTTTTGCCACGTGACAATTATATCAGTATAAAGGCGGATACATAGCCGAACGAAAAGGATTCATTGATGAACTATAATATTTTTACCTTCAATGCAGCGTATAACTCAGTACCGTAGCTCCAACTGATCGTCCTCATAAGCTCTTTAAATTCAGTCATCATGTTATCGCAATTGCAACACAGTAAAAAATCAGTCTTCCCAGTATTATAAATAAATAAAAACAGTAGTTTAAAAAAATTTCATCGAAATTTCTTTCAACTGCTCTAATTATATTTTTCCGGTTATTAATGTTACGTAAATGTTATGTCACTAATATTCTTAGCGACTACGATGTGATGTATTTTTTTTTTTTTTTCCTCTATTTCACTGCGGCCTACTCGAATTCTCATCGAATTCCAGTTTTAATCACGACTGTATAGATGGAGGATCCTTAATACTTTAATTTTCTCACGTTATGGGAGTGAGACTTATGTATATATGAATTTGGAAAGCACAATTTGAGCATGAAAACGGATGAGCGAATAAAAAGATTAAAGGTGCGCGCAAACGTTCAAAATACAAACTGGACACTATACTATCATCATTATTATTAATGAACCATGTGTGTAGTATCCGAGGAGGACGCTCGTGGGGACCGCTCTCTTATTCTAGCGCTGAGAAAAAAGAAACATGAATTAAAAAAAAAAGGAGCGTTTTTAAACTTCGCTTCGTTGCGTCTTTTAGCTGGTCAAGAAGCCACGGAAATATCTCTCTACTTTCCACTGAAGATCTCGCTGAACAAGCTTCATTTTTTATGCTTCTTTTAGCTCGTCAGTTGCGGGATCCATTGAATACAAGAGCTTGAAGACGATCATTTGGACGGTGATGGTGGTTGTGGTTGCAGGAGTAGTAGTAGTAACGGTGAAGCCAATGCTGTTTTTTGGCTTCATCGCTCTTTTTTTTTCACTCTCTCTCGCTCTCTCCTTCCCACTCAATTCGTACCTTTCATGAGCTTCGGCGGATCTTTCTGATAACGGACGAAAATCTCTCTTCTGAAGGACTCAAAGTGCTTCCTATTGACGCTGTTTTGACGTTCTCGCCAAGCGGGTCGTCCCTTTCGCGTCTGAAGGCCCCAGTGTCCCGTGAATACCGGCGATAGAACTTTGAACTGATAGCCCGCGACGAACATTTCGTAAACCTGCGTGGAAAAACAAAAACCATGCTATTTTAATATAATCCAATTATAATATTCTATAAGATTGGTCGAGAAACATTGCCTTTCAATTGTTTTTCATCGAATTAATGAGCTTTAAGGCGGTACTTTGCACGCGTATTAATTACGATGCAATCGGAACGCCCGGAAAATTCATCATTCTAAACTTGAGATAATTGAAGACACTTTTCATGGACATAACGAATGTCATATGTCTATATCGAAGTATGCAAATGATTTTGAAGACCTTGATGAGAAACTAGAAAAGAACGGAGTAACGCTACCCGGAAATTTTGTGAAAATCTCAGTGTCCAGGAAGGTGTTCTGGATTATCATTTTTTTTTCGCCTTTATTGTTATTTTTATAATAAATTTTGCAGATCATGCGTTGGGACAAAAGCATTCCAAACGAATTTACGAAGCTTTATTAATATTGATTATGTCTTAATACATCCAGCCCATTTCCGTGTTCTTCTCGCATGTCCCGTGCACGAAACAGGCGAAACACGCTCCATTATTCGCCGAGACATAGTCGTAAGACGCTGACAACGTGAGAGGGTATGAAGACACGCGTCACGTGCAAGAAGTGTCTCGTGCATCTCGCGAAATGTTAGAAACGCGGTTGTATGCGTATTAGGCACGAGAGGGATCACGTATATCTATTATAATCTCGAGTTGGTTTGTCAAACAGAGACGTCCCTATAGTCACGAGTGGGTTTTGTCCAATACGAGGTCCCGGCATACATATACATTTACCCATACATCATATACTATATAGGTGTGATATTTGCTTGTACATTTGTCAAAGCATACATGCACTTTCTCTCTCTCTCTCTCTCTCTCTCTCTCTCTCTCTCTCTCTCTCTCTCTCTCCCTCTCTCTCTCTCCATGTCTACGTTCCTGGCATTATTCTGCCAACGACATTCTCTGGTGTATTCGGTGTATAATTGCACATCGCACGTAACAAAGGATGCTTGAGAGATGCACCCGAAGAGACGTCAGATTCGGTGTCTCGTTGCGTCAACAAACATATTAGAGAAACTCGATATCAGGACAGACGCACCCGTATACATCAGTAATTTGGCATCATTGCCATCCGTCAGACCGACTATAAGTAATTGTCTCAAGATAAGTGCGAGAGCATGTCAAATATTGGTAACTGTGACATTGAAAAACAAACATAGTCGGGAAAAAATAGTGTCAAACATTTCAAGTCATCAGTTGGAAATTCACATTTCCGGTGACGTGGTAAAAAGTCTTTTTTTTTTTATTCGAACGCAGCAATCATTGACTGTTAAGTTTGAGAAAAGAAAAAGTTTAATAATCCGGTAGCCAAATGAACCTCGAACAAATTAACTAACTTTCGCACATCGTATGATTATGCCATACAGATATTTTTCAAGCCGATCACTGAAGAAAAATTAAATTTCATCCTCGAATTTTGATCCTTTCTATGATGAATATGCTGTTCGGACATTACCAAAAAAAAAAAACGACTTACGAAGTTTAAGCGTGTAAAGCCTTGGCTATACTCAGTAAGTGGATATGCTCTATATAGATAACATCCCTAATTTTATAGACAATACACAGTTGGGACTTGTCCCGTTACAAAATCTTCAAAGTCTTTCAAAACACTTTGTCATTTTTTAAATTTTCGTAGCATCTCGCGAAACCATACATGCGCTGCGGGGAAATCATCAATCTGAGAATAGAATATGCCAGCAACAGTGATGATGAAACTTGAAAAGTAAAACTGCGAAGAGAGATTCAGTGCCCGAAAGAGAGAGAGAGAGAGAGAGAGAGAGAGAGAGAGAGACGAAGCCGAGTTCGCGAGCGTCTGTAATTTCTACGTTCACCCTGCCTACAGACCGTGGGGGTAGTACGGTCCACCACGGAATTTGAGAACAATGCGCCTCTGCCCCCACCGCTCGGGGTTAATGTAAATTCTCGCAATTTCTACGGGTCGCTGGACGATGGCTCGTTACCGTCGGTTCTCCCGCTGTTTCTCGCGTTACCGGCGCGTTTTCTCCCCCATCAAAAGGGATACAAAGAAATACCGTGAGAGATGAGGCCAGAGAGACTGTGAGGGAATGCAATAGGAAAGAGCGATGATTGGGAAGGGAACCATTTGCGAGGGGACGAAATAAAGCATTTTGCCAGACGTGTGCAACACTGATGAATAGAACGATACACAAAGCCAAAAGAGAGATACATGGGCGAGACTGTATAGCAGCTAGACTGCAGTTCATAAATTCGAGATTAAAGAGAAGCAGAGAGACGAAAAGAGCGAAATACCCTTGATTTTTTTCTATCGGCTAATTAGCTATTAATAATAAAAATTCATTCCCGTGTTATGGTGTACCAGGCATCAAGTAAAAACCTCATTTATTCTAATCTCGAAATACTTACAGATCGATTATAAAATTAAGTGTTACAAAATTATTCCCTTACAAGAAAAATAATATAGATAGAAAATTGTGCTTCTAGTGACAGTGTCATTATCAGTGATCGCAAAGTAATATTAAAAACCCAGCTTTGTTACATTCTAGATGGTCTTATTTTTACGCTGATGTCTGAGATGTATCCTATTGCACCATCAACTTCTTGCACGAAACAGTTTGTCTATCCCATGTTGAACCGTTAAAAGTATTCGTACGTTTTATGCTTGTTTCATTATTATTGAATGCAAATTGACACCAAGTAAAGGCGTAGATTTTACATTAAATGTGCCGAAAAGTTTTTCGTCCAAATATCCAAGATGTCTGCAGGACGTTTGTTTAGAAAAATGAAGCATACCGACGCAGAATCCCTGCTACCGTATTGATAATATATATCCACTGCCTATACAGCTTTTTCAAAGTTCGATATTTGGCGAAAACATAGTACGCGGACGTGCTTCCTCTTTGGCTGAATCGTAAAAGTTCAAGATACATGTATAGGTATGCCATTTTGGCCGTTGAAGAAATCACGTTTTCCCGCAAGTGAGAGTGTATGTATAAGGAAGAATCACGTCAAAATGTTTACGGGTGGATGTATGCGGGAGGATGAACATCATGCGGGAGGATCATCGGGTGAGAGTAGGAAAAAAAATTGTGGCTTATGTGGGTAGCGTTAACGTGTCGTGGCTGATGGTCATTCTATACCCCTTCACAGCCCTCCTGGACTCTGTTCGGTTACGAATTCATGCATCGTCCAGAATATACACACGAGAAACGAGAATTCGCCATTCCCTATATTCCCTCAACCCTTTCAGTTCCCTCGCACAGAGAGAGAGAGAGAGAGAGAGAGAGAGAGAGAGAGAGAGAGAGAGAGAGATAAAGAGATAGAACTCTCGTCCGTGGTAGCCGAGGTCCGTGTGTAGCCGCGGTATTAGGTACCACCCATACTCGTAAATGGAATTGGACATTGCGGGGTGAGTGGTTTACGTTTCGTGTACCTGGGGAAATGTGCTTGGGGGTTAATTTCACGGTTCGGTATCGGTGGTACATGGCGGGAGAGAGAGGGAGAGAGAGACACACACAGAGAATGGTCCACCGAGAAGTCCTCGGCCGAGAATCGTTTCCGTTCTCTCTATATATCTCTGCATGTGCCGCTATCCCTCTATACACATAGCGGCTGTGTACTTTCCGTTAGCGTCTAGTGTCTTTCCTGCGTTTTCCGTCATTATATTACCGACCCCCATCCACCCCCTGAAATGCACAGAAACACCTGGGTTCCTTTTTTATTTCTCACTTTCGAAAGTTCGCCATATTGACGTTCCCATTTTTATATTTCACACACAACGATGCAAAAAAACGAGGTTAAACTGAAGAGACTTCGACAATTAGAGCTTCGGGAAGCTCGAATATCGTGCCTCAATGCTTTTTCGCACATCAAAATAATTATTGTAACAACGAATCATGCTCCTCTATCTCTCTCTCTCTCTCTTTTCTCTTCGTAATTTGACATTACTTTTTGTCAGCCCTTGTCGTTAGCAATAATACGCGGAAGATTCGAGAGAAAGAGAGAAGGATATAACTTGGTTCGAGCAGGTTTTTCAGAACATTATATCTCTCTCTCTCTCTCTCTTTCTCTCTCTCTCTCTCTCTCTCTCTGTGTGTCTCGTTAATAAAACTTTTCGCTTCGGTATATATTATACAGCCAGTTAGCATTTCTCAGTCTCGTTACGCTCTCATTCTTCAGCGGTGATGCTGCGTAACTCCAAAGAGGGAACGATGGAAGAGTGAATAAAAAATATCGTTCAGTTCTTTCTGATTCGTGCCGTTCCATATGTAACAGATGAAAAACTTTGGTAAACATACTACCGAGAGGATATTTTTTTTTTCTTCGACGTTGCAAGAAATTCTCCAGCGAATAAAAAGGGATTCTTCACGAAGCAATGCTAACTCCAGGGAGCGCGGTATACTTTATATCAACTGCTTGAGAGAAAAAAGGCGTAATTGACAGCATTTAATCGGTAAAATTGACACGGGTTATGTCTTTTTACTTCCTACACCGATTTATATAAGGGTGCATATAATGTATATACGGAGAACGGCAACTAGCGAAGTGCTGGTAGAGATCTGATAATTGAGTTTTATGCGATCGCACGTCGATGTAAATCCTCTCGGGAATAAAGGTGTCGTATCTTTCGTTGAACTCCCGGTGTTTATAGCCTCGAAGTACATATATACCTCTTCAATACAAACCATCGTGGCACTTACTCATCGCCTGGTGACGTACTTTTTCCACTTTATTTTTCACTCTCCTTCATCCGGTTTATACGAAACCGAGAAAACATTGTCAGATGCACCAAACAGATACGATAAAAATGGATGAGACATGAGAGCGCACGAATTGAGGATCGGAATACCATTGGAAAATGAATATACAAAATACGCGAGCGCAAACTCGTGGTATAAATCGAGTAATTAATTCGTCGATAAAGTGTGAAATGAATTTTTAAAAAAACGAATGTGTACTAAAAACCTTGCCAACTCCACTCTTATTCCATGATAACTATAACGTACTCTTGACTCGACACGGTCGTTGAAAATATTTGCGATCGAAAAAAAAAAACTCGTTTGATAACGTTCACGCTTAAACATTCAAACCACTCGTCAAGGAGGCACAACTTATTTGGTTGACTGTGCGCATTACCTACAGTACATCGGACGGATATTGCTTTGATACATAGAGTGGTAAATAGGTACTACATGGAGGGGGGGGGGGGGGGGAGTGATAAATCAACGAGGGCCACAGAGGACTCTTGCACTTCAGAGGGGGAAGACCACTTATGAAATACGTCAGAAGCGTACTCGACACTTTCTTTGAAGCTCTGTGCTCATTTAACTCGTGGCAGAGAAAATTGAAAGGGTGGAAAGAGCATCGCCAAGAGAAAGAGTGGGGGGGGGGGGGGAGAAGCATCCTCTTGATGTACCCCGACCGTCTGATGACGAACGAGATGGGAAAACGATCACGTTTTACTAGACTTTCGTCAAGCATAACCACCTCTGGCTCTTCTCTGTTCTTCGTTAAATTGACGCAAATTAGACTCTTTTATATATGCACTGGCTGCATTATATAACACGATATACAGTGAACTTTGAAAACGCAATCAACATGGAAAAGCACGCTGAGAGGCTAATTGGCGATATATATATATATATATATATGTATATATATATATATATATGGGGAAAGGTGTGATTAGCGAATTTTCATTTTAATATTTATTGCAAATTCCAACGAAATGTACAGTAAATCGTCACGATTATATATTGACGAAATACAGGGTGACATATGTATCGGCTGTATGATGATGCTAATTAGAAGGTAGGAAATTGGAGACCACACAGACCAGACACGAGAACCAATTATCCAAACGTATAGTGGTGGTGGTGGTGATGGTGGTAGTGCACATGTATATTTAGTCTCTAGGACAGCGAGAATCACTGATCTGTGATAATACAGGCCTGGAGAGTCAGTATATGTATACAGCATACATTTGAACTGCTAGCGAACAAAAGAACGTAACCCACGCGATTTATCACTTCAAGCTATGTGCGCTACACCCGTTTACATGCTAGCTCTTACAAATACATACGTCGCGCTGCCTCAATGCAAGGGTTACCTTTAAATTACCAAACGGGTACCATCGTCTCTCCTTGGTCCCGCGTGCCATTACGAAATTAGCGGCAGGCGATACGAACTAACGACCCAATGACTACCAACGGCCGAACAGCGATATTACTTATATACTAATGTGGCATATCGATCAGTCGTGCTATATACACATGTGTATATTATATATATATGAACTGCTATAAAGCAAAGGAGCGTAACCAAACTGCACACGACGCATTAAATTTTGTACGTTACACCCTTTTGCTTGTTAACAGTCGATATAGTATGGGAACGGGAAATGATAAGCCTGCATATGCTCGGTGGTACAATGCACATCGTACCGGATGTGACTGACAAATTGTGAGCACAGCGATCACCAAACTCGAGCCAAAATCAATTAGATCATGACTCAGAGATTAAGCACTGATATAAATACGATAGTCTCGTATGTATATATAGTGACTCGCTGGACTCTGTCATTCACATTAGAGTATACGAACGTGTATCTATGTATGTAATGCAATGTCGATCGATTTATCCATACTGATGTCCATAAAATCCGGGACACACACATATATATATATATATATAGTATATATATACACTATATGTGTGTGTAATATGTTCGTAATGTTCGTAATTCAATAAACGAATAAAATTCGATGCAAAAATACCCCGGCTATTTTTTATACCCGATACATTATATTTTCATTTCGCAAACACATAGGTCATCGGTCTCAATCAGGAAAATTTTAACTGAAAATAAGTTACTATTCCTTAACACCTTCGATAACTAAATTTGCCGCTTGGAGTTTCTATATTTCCTGCTCATTCACGTGCTATAGTCAGAATTTTCGTTAAAAAATTTATCAATATTTCTGTCCACTCCGATGTACGAGTTGAAGGTATATTTATGGAGGTTCGACGAGCTATTGTTGGAGATAATGTTTAACACTCAAAGGGAGGAGCGGATATCGTCGTTCAAATGATAAATCCAACATTGAAATTATTTATGACAAAATAGCTCTGAAAAATTATAAAACAAAATATTGGCTCTTATCAAATTACCTAACTAATTACCTAATAAATTATCTAATTATATGAATCACCTGATTATAGTTAATTTTTATTGAATTGCCTGTTATCATTCGGAGTTATTTTGATGCAAAATTATTTTTAATCATTTTTTCTTCGAACGTTGAACATGCCTCGCGAGCTCTTTTACATATTTGTTGAACCAAAATTTCACGAACGCTTTTTGCCCTCTCACTACCACCACGAGGACGTTAATCTCATTATCCTTCGTTACAACAATTATAAATCGTCTCTCGTCCGAGTGCCGCAGGTGGTGGGTATGCACTCCGTGCACGGTGCTAAAGCTCATTATTATATCGCAAGCTCGATTCTATCGCACGCTCGATTCTATAACGATTATAGGCATTTTCGAAGCACAAAATTGATTATATCCTATCAGTATTTTCGTTATGAGCGAACCACCCGTGCTACAAGCCCAGATGTGCTTGGAGAGAGAAATATCTCTCTGTCTCTCTCTCTCTCTCTCTCTCTCTCTCTCTCTCTCTCTCTCTCTCGGTCTGGGTATGCACTGTCAATGCTAAAACGGTGAGCCACGGAAAGCCAGTCGAATCCGCGAAACCGCACGCGATCGAAATCACTCGCGAGTCTCGATCGCGCCCGCGGTTGCAATGCGGAAAGGGGGACAAGGGAAAACGCCTCGCGGTTCGGTAACGCGATAAACCAAAGTCTCGCGACGAGCAACTGTGGATGAGAAACACCGAGGTACGAACATACCTCGATTCTCTCGCGACAATGACATGAAACGCTTCCTGTGTAAATTCCAGAAGTCCAGTATCTATGTACATATATAAGTAAACGTATATAGACATCACATATCCCTCTTTACCCTCCCGCACTTGCAGTACGATCATCTCATGGGCATTTGCTTTACGTGTGTGAGCTATTCGTGTAGTGTCTCTACGGCGCTGTGACCGGACGCGTAGATCGAATTCCGAAATACTATCGTAAGCGGAGGAAATGTTTATCCAGGTTGGACTTTGTGACGTTCGTAGCTCGATAAACGGATAGATATACGGATTTCGTCGCTTTTTTGGTATGTATATTGCATTACTAGTTTGATTGGCAAATAGGTAAACGTGAATTAAACGAATTTCAATGAAATCATTTTAAAAAAATTCACAAATAAAAGTGAATTCGATTTAAGAATTGACTTCTGCGTTACAGAGAAATCCGATCGAGTATTCACTATAATTTATTGATGAAAAATTACTTTGTTGAGATTGCTCTCGAATTTTTGCACCTTGATGCATGAAAGCTCTTTTTTACTTTCATTTTGTCGCAGTACATCTTTTTTTTCCTCTACACGAGAATATCTGACATAAGATCGATAATCCAACGCATATAGAATATAGTTCGGTCGAATTGAGGTTCACGTTTAACACCCTGTTTTTTTGCATTTAATCAAACGAGTTAACCTTCTCTACATGTCTGCAAAATTTCAAATTAATTTACCGTGTAGTTTGGGCGTAATTAATAAATAAGTTAACATTGCTCATATAAGGCATAAGGCTCAGATGGCACGCCAACTATCGAAATTTCAGTATACACGAAAAATGAATCGTTTAAGGGCAAAAAAAACTTACCACAATAATGGTTGATATCTATAAGAGATATTTACCAAAGATTTAAGTCGATTTACCGTACGGTTTTTTTTTTTTTATTTCAATAATTAATGGGAGTCCGGCGCGGCCTCTGTCCTTGTCATATACCGGATCTGCTCGCTAGCAAAAGTTTATTAGGGGAAAAAACATTTGAAAACCGAAGCTAATCCGCGTCTCAATTCAGATTCGATGAACGCCAGCAAAATTGGTTCTGAACAACTGTCACATTTGAGTTATTGTTCGGCAAGATATGCAATGTTAACTAGACGAGTTCTGAGCACATTGCATACTGGCGTTGATTCAACTGTACTCGCCTCGAGACGAGCCTTTTTTCCCCCATGTTCTTCATTATACTGTTTTAAAGCATACAACAAAACTCGCGAATGCAATCTAGTAACTTTATGCGTAAGGTTAGGTTAGCTCGCTCCCTAACGTAGAGAATGAGTCAAGTTGAGTGTTTGCATTGTTTTTTGTCAGGATTAGGTATCCTGCAGCGATTTGTTTTCTCAGTGTGTGTTGGTGGTGAATGAATGACAGGATTAAACAACAACGTACTTTATTGGGATTATCATTGTTACATTTGAGAGGTAGGGAGATTAAATTCTAATGAATCGAATATCCATACGTATAGAGTAGAAAAATGAATGTGTTGAGCTAAGCAAAGTGACTTAGACAAATATATTATAAGAGAGTATACGTATCATACTCAATGAATCGCGTCGATACTCCGAGGGTGCAAGTTCACCCCGGAGGAGAGATGTATTACTACGCGAATACTCGACAAGACTAACTTGCTTTAGAAAATTCTTTACAATTAAAACTTCGTATTTTGTCTGAGCCCGAGAGGGTGAGAGGCAATGCCAGGTATCTCCATGCGTGGGCCGGTAGGGATAGGAAAAACCCAACGTTGTCAACGTCACAGCCGAGAGGCCCCTTTCTTGCTACCGTCCCACCCATGGTGATTTTCTTTAAGGATTAAATGTGCACTCTTTATGGTGCTAAAACACCCAAGGGTCAAACCTGGCCTGGGATTGCCTCTCCTCATGGCATGGAAAATACCATGAGTCAGACCGACGGTTATTTTATAATTATTACACGTATATACTTATATACTACTTATATATATAGCTTAATTGTATATATGCAGGCCTGAACATCCCGCCCGCCTTGAAAGGACATACTTTCAACGAAGTAAACTACAGAAGTAACAAAAGAAATATGATTATAAACGAAGGTACGTAGTCTCTTGCCCTTTTTTTTTTTTTTTTTTTTTTTTTATTTTTTTTTTTTTATATTATTAGACTATTCGTACTCTTCTAGAGGCAGTACACATACTTTCGCTAAGGCTCGTTTGATTACACCGTTACGTGTTTTTACGCTTACTACCCTAGTGTGGCCATCTCTACCTGGATGAGTTTCTATTATTCTGCCCATGCGCCATTGCATCGGAGCAACGTTATCGTCTTTCAAAATGACGAGTGCGCCCGGTAGGTCAATTGATTTGTGCGTTCGCGTCCATTTAGGGCGTTGCTGCAAATTTGATAAATACTCGTGACTCCAACGTGACCAAAAGTGTTGTTTTAATTGCGTTATACGTTGGTACCTGGTCAAACGGTTCAATGGTACGTCAAGCAAGTCTGGTTGAGGTAGCGCTGTAAGAGGCTCTCCGATTAGAAAATATCCCGGAGTTAGAGGCGTTAGATCGTTAGGATCGTTTGAGATCGGTGACAACGGTCGCGAATTTAAGCACGCTTCAATCAGGCTAAAAGTCGTGTATAATTCTTCGAATGTGAGCAACGCGCTACCGACAATTTTTCTTCGGTGGGTTTTTACTGATTTTACACCGGCTTCCCATAGACCTCCAAAGTGGGGTGAATTAGGTGGGTTGAAATGCCACTTGATAGATTCTTGCGTTAGGTAATTCATGATCGCTGAGCGATATTGCTCGTCCTTTAGGAGATTATCGAGTTCCTTTAGTTCGTTATTCGCGCCTACGAAATTCGTGCCATTGTCTGAATACATGTCGGATGGCTTACCGCGACGGACTATAAACCGTTTAAAAGCATTGAGGAACCCCGTGGTGGAAAGGTCGACTGCTACCTCTAAATGAATGGCCTTTGTTGTGAGGCATACGAAAAGACACAGGTAGGCCTTTCCTGTCTTGTTACGCGATATTTTAATTGTGAATGGGCCCGCGTAGTCTACTCCGCATTTTGAGAATACCCGTGCAGGTGTTACTCGTGCAACAGGTAGATCGCCCATCAATGGATTTAAAGTGTTAGGTCGATTCCGCAAGCACACGATGCAATGACGCAAGATACTTCTTATTGTATTTTTACCTGACAGCGGCCAATATTGCGTACGTAGTGAGGCAAGCAATGCTTGTGCCCCGGAATGTAAAAGGCGATAGCGCTCATCGCGAACGATCAATGTAGTTAGGCGATGTTTGGCTGGCAGTACAATTGAATGTTTTTGAGCTTCAGGTAGGCTAGAATTTGTCAATCGACCCCCTAGTCGTATAATTTCATCCTTGTCTAGGAACGGATTTAGCGATAATAATTTGCTATTGCTATTCAGCTTCCTTTTTAGTCTGAGGGACTTGAGTTCGTTAGGAAATTCTTGCTCTTGCATGATCTTGATTAGCTGGCTGAGGGCCCTGTTGATTTCATCGACCGTTACAGGTCCAGATATATGGTTATCGCGATTCAAGGTGTTGTGCTTAAATCTCAAGCAATAAGCAACTACGCGCTTTAGCCTCTTCAAACTAGAAAATCTATTGAATAGTTCATCAGAGTCTTTACTTATATTTAACAATACCACACTCTGTTGTTTGGACTCGGGAATGTCCGTGGGTTGAGATGCCTGTGATTGTGGCCAGAGATCTGACCCTTCAGAGAGCCAGGTAGGCCCCTTCCACCGGGCTGTAGTCCCTTCCAGGTTTTGAGGGTCGATACCTCGTGAGATGACGTCAGCAGGGTTGTCCTCGGATTTGACGTGGCGCCAAGCATCAGGATTTGTTAGCTCTTGGATCTCCGACACGCGGTTGGCAACAAACGTCTTCCATTGACACGGTTCGCCCTTGTTGCGTTCGACGTTATCGTCATGGCCATGAGTTTGGTAGAAATGTTCTTCACAGATTCGTTCTTCACGTGTAAAGAAAGGTTTCTCGATGCATTCTTCTAATTTCCAGAAACGGTCCAACCGATTATCCACTTGTTCGTCGGTAAGGAAACCGCAAAAGTTTTCTATCTGGGACTTGGTTGGTTGCTTAACGGGAACCTCTCCGGAGATAATCCAGCCCAATTTCGTTTTTTGCATGATAGGTTGTCCACCGGCTAATTTTATTTGACCTACGCAGGTCAGTTCCCAGAAAATTGAGGCGCCGATGAGGAGATCAATCCTGCCTGGGTGACTAAAGGTTGGGTCAGCCAGGGTCAGGTTCTCAGGTATACGCAACGATTGAGCGTCAATCCACGTTGTCGGATGCTGCGTTACGATTTCGTCGATGACGAGGACCGGTAACGTGCTCTTGTAGGCGTATTGTCGCGATCGCATCGTCAGCTGTATTCGTTCACTTACATTCGTGGACGTATTATTAATACCACCAAGCGGCATGGCAAATCGCTCCTTAGGTAAAGAAAGACGATTGCTGAGTTCCCTAGTTATTAGATGTGACTGGGAACCGGAATCGAGAAGTGCTCGACATTCGTGTGTTTTCCCGTACCTGTCTTCGACTAGAACCAATGCCGTTGATAAAAGTACCTGGGATTTATTGGTTCCTACCGCTCCGGTAAATGGGACCGTCGCTTGAGCCGTGTTGGCTCCGCCGGTAGAACCTACCAGTTGGCTGTTATTCGCAAAAACCTGCGTGTGGGCTGGGTCTTGCGTAGGTGTGCTATATTCTCTGGAATTTGATGTGGTCTGATTAGAATCCACGTGCAGTAGCGAATTATGAAATTTGTTGCACTTTCGGCAGCGACCGAACGAGCACTTTCCGCTATGTAATCTTAAACAGTTCATACACAGTTTATGTTTTTCAGCCTCAGCTGTACGCGACACGACCGATAGGTTTCGGAACACTGGACACCTGAACACTTCGTGGGAGCCTTCACACATCTTACATGTTACAGAGTCTGTTGATACACCTGTAAAGTTATGATTACCTCGCCTGGAGTTGAAGTGTCGCGAATCACTGAAGGAATTCGATTTATTTGCGGCCTTGTTACCCACGTCTGTATCCACTATTGAACACCGTTCTTCTAAGAATTCTATTAATTGCTCTTCCGTCGGCATTTCGATGTCTTTCGTGAAGATTTTCCACTCGCGTTTGGTTATATTATCCATCTTCGTTACGATATGGTAAGTGAACAATGCGTCCCACGTATTTGCCTGCATGATCTTCAGGGATCGCGAGAGCTTCTGAACGTGGTCAAGCATCTGTCGTAATGCTGTACCGGATTCTTTCTGTAGCGCGGGGGTTTCAACCAATGATTGGAATTGCCGACTGATCATAAGCTTCGTGTTGTTAAAACGCTTTGTTAGCATTTCCCACGCAGTTTTATAATTTTCCGCGGACGCTTCTAACGAATTGATCACTTCAGCTGCGCTGTCCTTAAGTGAGGACTCGAGATAATAGAACTTTTGTATATCTGCCATTGACGGATGATCGTGAATTAACGCCTTGAACGTGTCACGAAATTTTAGCCACTGGTCATAATTACCGTCGAACGTAGGTAAGCTCATAGGCGGTAATTTTACGTGAGAGTTGATACCGCCATTGTGATTATACGGAGTTTGTGACGATGCCATTGATATGGGTGTAGTATTGTTTTGGCGTTGTTGGAGCATCTTTGCCCTGCCTACAATTGAGTGGTAGGATTCTTCAAATTCAAGGCGTTCTGCCCCGTGATTCGATATTTCGTCGACCGCCTCGATGCGAGTCTGAATTTCGTCAAAGTTCGCCATTAGAGGAATGGCTTGGTCTAACCGTGATAGCAGGCTTCCATAGTCACCTGTCAGTGGATCGAAACTGTCGAGCCATGTGCCGAGACGCGTCACCTTGCCCTTGATCGCTCCCCTGAATTGCCTCATTGCGGATAAGTCCGCCATTGTGGCTGATAATTTTTGTCGGATCTAGTAGCCCGAACGTGTTTGAAGAAACGGCTGTTTGCACGTTTGTGATGGTATAAGTTTACCCCGCTGATAAATGTTCGTTAACGTAGATTGTCTATTGCTCACTAAACGAAACGATTATCACTATACAATTGTCATTATTCACTACACAATTGTTTATTAAACGTGGTTTAAGTCACTATACGCGAACTATTCACCGATATTGTCTCTGGATCACTATGTTGTGAATCCGGCTCGAAGGACCAAAAAATGTTTGCATTGTTTTTTGTCAGGATTAGGTATCCTGCAGCGATTTGTTTTCTCAGTGTGTGTTGGTGGTGAATGAATGACAGGATTAAACAACAACGTACTTTATTGGGATTATCATTGTTACATTTGAGAGGTAGGGAGATTAAATTCTAATGAATCGAATATCCATACGTATAGAGTAGAAAAATGAATGTGTTGAGCTAAGCAAAGTGACTTAGACAAATATATTATAAGAGAGTATACGTATCATACTCAATGAATCGCGTCGATACTCCGAGGGTGCAAGTTCACCCCGGAGGAGAGATGTATTACTACGCGAATACTCGACAAGACTAACTTGCTTTAGAAAATTCTTTACAATTAAAACTTCGTATTTTGTCTGAGCCCGAGAGGGTGAGAGGCAATGCCAGGTATCTCCATGCGTGGGCCGGTAGGGATAGGAAAAACCCAACGTTGTCAACGTCACAGCCGAGAGGCCCCTTTCTTGCTACCGTCCCACCCATGGTGATTTTCTTTAAGGATTAAATGTGCACTCTTTATGGTGCTAAAACACCCAAGGGTCAAACCTGGCCTGGGATTGCCTCTCCTCATGGCATGGAAAATACCATGAGTCAGACCGACGGTTATTTTATAATTATTACACGTATATACTTATATACTACTTATATATATAGCTTAATTGTATATATGCAGGCCTGAACATTGAGTCTGTCATTATTCCGGATATTAATTATTATTAACTTATTATTTATACGCCTAAAAGAAGCTTGTAATATTTTTTTATGCAACAATTCAATTTATCATAGCGTTCATATGGTTAAATTGTACGTAAATAAATCTGAATTACGAATGAAATTTGACTTCGGCCAAACTCCACCGAATTACCTTAAGCCCCTGCAAAATGAGCAGACAATTTTCGGAATTTTCCCGATAATTCGTATACGTGTCTCTGTCAACGTTTCCAGCTTTTTTTTAGCTGAAACCATTTGGCTCTGAGAGAGCTGGGACATGTTCATCCTCCGCTCAATAAATACTTCCATTTTAATTTAAATCTTTCCACCATCATTACATACGATCCTCGTCCGACTTTCCCGATTTAGGCAGAAGGTAAAGGAAAATGAGAAATTTTTATGCTTGTACTGCACGTAAAGCACTTCTTCGTCTTCGTTTCAAAAAAAAAAATGTGCAAACTGAAATTTGCACGTTGCCTGCTCGTTTTTTTTGCCCATTCACAATTATCCCACAGACACCTAATAAAATACACATCTGCTGAACTTTTTTTCTAAAATTTTTCTTATCATTCGGAATATTTGAAACACTCTGACTTGAACTTTTCGAATGTGTATATTTTTTTTTTCATTAAAATAAAACTTCCTTTGTGAGAAAGCAATATCGCTGAATTTCTGATATTCATTCTTCATTGAGCAACTATAAATTCAAATAAAAAAACGGTTGTTTTCTTCCACACAATATAATTCGATCGATTGTTATTTATTCATAGTGTCGAATTACCTGAGTATTCCTCGTATATCCGTAGCCCAAAAATCTCTCATCATGGGCCGGTGCAACATCCTTGGCGACGTAGAAGGGCTCGTAGAAAAATTCGAAATTCGTCACGTCATGACTTACGTATATCTTCCCGGATTTCGTATTCTCGTGACCTTTTGCGCTCGGATTTACATCCAATACCCATCTGGAACATAATTAAATCTTCGTTAACGTAAAATGATTCCACTGAAATACGATGGTCGAATGAAGATCGAAAATTATTATATTCGAATATATATTTGAAGATCTTGAATTCCCAATTTTCGTCCAATAAGAAGCATGCATAATTTATTTTAAAATAATAAGCAAGTATAAACATCTTAATTTGCCGTAAAAAAAAAACACTTATCGTCCTTAACGAGAATTAATCAATAAAGCACAGTAAAATTGTGGGATATGGAAGGACCAGTAATTTGAAAAAATATCCATAAATTTTACAATAAAAAATAAATGCAGAATTTTTAAATATTTTATTTATTTCGCCGTACTCTAGTTCTTTGTTTCTTAAAATTTATAACAATATTATCAAAAAATTATTAAGCAAATTAAGCTTCAATATGCTCTTTTAAACTTGGCAGTATACTTGTTTTTCAAAAGACAGGCAAAAATAGAGTAGGCAACTCTTTCAACAGCCACAATTTGCACGTACAAATTTTAATAATTACTATATTATTCGCTTATTTGAAAAATTTTACTCGATCCTATACACTGTAAAAAATGTGGTGTTAAATTCAACACTAATTCAACACCGCTCACGAATTCTATAGTGGTCCACCCCGCTCTGTGTGACCTGTTGGTGTTGATTGTCCGGTGTTAAGTATTGATAGTTGACACCAGACTGCGGTTCATCCGATTTGACACCAGGACGGATTCTACAGTGGATTCTAACACTTTACAGTGTGTTATCATAACACACTTTAAGTTCGTTATTTTTGTACGCATTTATCGTGTCAATGAAGCCAAATGAAAAACGCGGGTCAAATTGGCATAATAAATATTTTTTATTATTTATAAATTAGCAATTAGGAATGATCGATGAATGAATTGAAAACAGTTGTTCCATTATTTTTGAAAATCCTGTAAAAAAAAAAAAAAAAAATAAGTCGTTGACCGGGATTTGAACCCACTATCCTCCAATCGACGAATTCAGCACTTTCGACCCTTAAATAACCATTTAAAAAAAAAATTAAAAATTTGGAAATTATTTTTTTTCACGAGTGTTTCCGGCTTCGAAGCGCGGACGTTTTTCCGTCGAAATTAATTTTGAGCCTACCTGAGATTTTACCTGAGACCTACCTAACGACTTACCTAACGACCGACACTCTACCACTACGCTATTGATTCCTTATGAGTTTCTTGTATTTAAATGATATTAGTATACGAGTTCTCATACACCATTCGGTGTATCCTATGACTCCAAACGAATTTATGTATGATTATTTTGGGCGATTAAATTTCACACATTAAGTCGTATATTTCAGTATATGCGCAACACCGTCATGTGTGAAAAATTACCACCGAACAAGTGCAACGCAAATTCGTTTCTAGCTAACACCGCCACTCGGGAGATATTCGCTCAGAACGGCGTTAACATGCCGTTAATAAATATTCCGGGTTCATTCTTTAAGTCTGTATATCTCCAAAGTTGTTTGCCGAAATGAATTATAATTTTAATTGAAATAGCACTCAGTCGGTGAGTTCAACTGCGCCTTCGAAGCATATATTTACACCGGATTTAACTAATCACGACATTGGAGTGGTGTCGTATCAGAAGATAAACGGTGTACTTTCATGACAAAATTGTGCACGATGTGGTGAAACACTGGGTTTAGTGTTAAATTTTGATGAAAAATCGCTTAACACCGATATACAGTGTACGAGGTCAACCATGATATCAGAACGGTGCTGCCGATAACACCACAGATTTTAACCACTAACACCGCACCAAATTGACACCCCTGATTTTTTACAGTGTACCCCCCAACCTCGCATAATCTTCGAATAGGCTAGAATTATAAAAAAATTAATTCAACAAAATATTTTTAAAAAAATCGAACAAACCAACCTCGTAAAATTTGTGGCGAATTGATTGTGAATGAAGACCTTCTGATGAAACGGTCTCGCGAGACCCTTCTTCGCGAGTCTCACGAGTTCGGTTTTATTCGCCGGAAATCTAATGCGAATGTCGAGCTCGTAAGTCGGCACTACGTAGGCGCACTTGTCACAATTATTCGCGACAATAGTGAGAAATTCGTCGAGTCTCGTTGCCATATTGACGCATGGTACAACATCAACGTCCGTCAAAAAAATCCACTCTGTATGACAATTTTTTCTTGCCAAATTTCGCATATGATTTTGAGGATAAACATTGCGAGCGCGCCAGCTCGTTTGCTCGCTCGATATTCCGCTGACGAAATCGGTGAGCGTTGCTTCGGGTTTGGCACAATCGAGATTTTCCGGTAATTCAATTGATCTCGGTTGTCTCTTGGGTGCACGATTTTTCGGCAATGCGAGAGAAAAATTTACTCTCTCGCGTATCGGCGCGTAACAATGCCGAAGATACACGAGATAACGCTGCAGGGCCTCAAATTCCTCGTCCCCAGCTGCATATAACGCCACGGATATTGGCCCGGTCCAATGATGCGCCACCTGAACGAGAGAATGAAGCTTCTCGAGTGATGTCTGCGTGGCAAGGCAAGATTTGCTCGTACGCGATATATCCGAGTAATCCGTGCCAACGAGAACCGAGTCGAATGTACGAAATAATCTTCTCGAATCCCATCTGCCAAGTCGAACGTCGAGCCTCATCGTATTTTCATCCGTTATCGGCGGATAATCTTGGATCGTTGGGCATTGTTTTTCCAATTGTTCCGTAAGATCGTGCGAACCACGACGACGATTCTCTCGTTCCGAAGAATCGAAACTCCAGTCCGTCACCACACTCGTCTCGATCTCCTTCGGCAAGCTCTCTGGTGAACAATTTTCCGATTGAAGAAGCAAAAACGTCAGCAGTATATTCGACAGAGCCAGGACGATCACGCTGATTAGACTGAGATTTCGCGGGCGACATCCCAACTGAAACACGAGCATGAGACCATTTTTTCGTTACCATAATTATTTGAAAAATATAAGATAATTCGATGCAAAATAAAAGCTTGCGTTAATCGCTCGCATTTTTTGCGTCCTCATAAAGAAAGCATTATTTATCTGAAAAAAATGTCTCCTTCTCTCATAAATTGAAGCACTATAGTTTCCACTATAGCGTTCCCTCGTATATATAAAAATGTTCGAATGGAATCACAGAGCATAAAAAAAAAACCGACAAAGTTACAAATCAATACGTGATTCACGTGAAATTCATTTCCAATCAATTTTTATATCCTCGAGGTCAACGTCATAAAACACATGAAAAGAGAAAAACACATAAAAATAACAAAAAAATTACACCCGTCACCCCGTGTTCATGATACTGTGCTCTATATATATATATTATATATACGTATGCATGGATAGCTTGCACAGAATCCCTATGCAGAAACCGCTCTGGCATGTACTCTTTGTATCACGCTTATTTTCTTTATCCAACGATCCACAAACGTTGAATATTAAATTCCAGCCACGTACACGTGATGAAAAGAGAGGAAGCAAGAGCAGAGTGAGAGGAAGAGAGGAAATTGTTGGTAGGCAAATGTAAGCAGGGCATACCCTTACAGCGGAGATCTCCGGGATACCGAGCTCTAGCTGTTGGGTCTTTCAAGTCGAGAAAAGGCATGGATAGAGAAAGAGAGGAAACAGATATGTGCTTCCGTGGAGAACCGGAGCAAATTCTTAAAACGTAGATTCCAGTATGCCAAGCCACAGAGTATTTTTTTTCGCAGCATAGCTAAACCTATTCAAAGTCAAAACTTCGTACCTGTACGCGTACGTATAGCCATGAAATACTAGATAACTTGGTCACGAAGTCCAATTGAAAAAACAAATTTTAAACACGACCACACAGTTGAGTATGTCGAGTCAAAATTACACAATTGTGTAATATTATGACAGAAAAAGAAAAATACGTTGAAATAACACTTCCTCTTTTTCTGTCTGCTTGTTGATTGGAATGGTGCAGCTTTTTACATTTTGATTTAATGTAATTATATTTTTCTTCTGATTGCATTGGGTATGATGCAATTAATTTAAGTTAGTTTATTTACAATCATTGAAACTTGTGTTATTTTTACGTTAAATTGGCTTGTGCAAGGAGCCTAAATGCTCATTTGTTGGATAGCGATGTTTCGGGTAGAGTTGTAAATGTGCCATTCACTTTGATTTCGGTTTACGACTTCGGGCATTTGACTTCTGTCGTTCTTTTTCACTAGAGATAGAATGTTGAACCGTTCAATTGTTAAATATTTTAATAAAAGTATATTTAATATTCTATTTGGTTAAAAAATAATTTCGGCTTTAGTGAAAGCACAGCAACGATATATAATGAGTATACACGACACAACGTTTTCCCGAAATCGTCATTTGTATGAGCAACTTATATCTCAGCATTTAACGAACTAATAAACTCCACGTTTAGTATACTAGAATAGCAGTAGACATGGGTTTATAGCTTGTATTACGAGCACCAGCATACATGAAATAAGCGTCTGTGAAAGTTAGTTACGTGGTGAGCTTATCGGTGAAATATACTATAGATAATGACAGATGCCTATAGCGAAACTTCGAAACAAGAGCAAGAGCGTCAGAAACTTTGAGAATTCTGTGCTTCCCTTCGCGTTTCCATTCTCTCACAACGGTATGTACATGTACAATAAACATCCTAGAACATATATATATATATATAAGTGCTTCTATACATAGCAGAGAAGTAGAGAACAGACGGTGAAACTTGGGAAAGCTTGAGCACTCGCGAAAGAGATATTCTAGCTCCTTGTGGGACGATACGGAATATTTCCTTTGATCATTTTCGCACAAATAACTGGAGCAATGTGACTTCTCTAAAGCCACGCTTTGAAAAACAGATTCACTTATGCATCGTTTGCACCATCTTGACTGTGACTATATTTTCGTACTGGGCGATGGCAAATATCACACTTTTCAACATCTCAATAGGTAGTATAAATCAACAAGTTATAGCGGTGGTTGTATTATAACTTACAACGATTCGAATAGTATCGAGATAACAGTGTTATTGGAATATGGGATGAAATCTATAAAACCTTTCAAAGACAAAAAATAAGAAATATAACATTTAAAAAATATATGAATTGTAATTTTAAGACTGCTGACCAAAGACGAAATAGCAATTCGGTTCTAACGAAAACTCACGTCCGCGGTTTTTCGAGGTCACCGATTTCTAATTAAAAGTAAGAATAACGAACTCACAACTCCTATTGGGATATCTACTGTTTCGGCAGTACTATTAATTATTCATCAGTAGATTTATAATTTGCCTTTGCATATTCATCGTATACGGCAACAGGTGTATAATTTCGTTTCTTTCAAGTTCAAGTAAAATTCACAAGAACTTTTTTCTTAAATTCTTATTCGTAATTTGGGCTTCTGAGCTGTAAGGGGATCACTCGAAATATATACCTATGGGTAACATCACGGTTAAGTAATCGCGGTCAAGCACAGCGTAATAGACAACTTTTACTCAGGCCAAAAGTTCGCTCAACACACCTCGTCAAAAAGTTGAAATTTTCGTACGCCCACGTGCGACGGAGATATAAAAGAACGAGAGCGGGAGGCAAGAGGGATAAAGAGGTATAAGAGAATTTAGTCGGACAGGAGTTGGGCCTGAGCAACAATTTCACTGAAAGTATCGTCGCGAGTGAATGCGAGCACGGTGAGCGCAAATGGTTTAGAAATAGGGTCATATATAGCTAGGCAGAGCTCTCTATGGCTGTTAGCTATTACGGAACGAGCCAGGGAGTGCCATAGAGTGAAGACGTTGAGAGGGGCGAAAGGGACTCGGGCAGTGGTGCACTTGCGATAATAGCACACAATTACGCTACTAAGCGAATGTGAGAAACAAGTTTCGAGATACGCATTGTGTCCCAGTGTATATAATACGTTATATATATTGTATACGATCTCTGCAGTCTGCTGTGAGCAGAAAAAAAAACTAAAAGGTTCTCCTTGGAACGCTTCCAGCTCAGTGCAACGCCTGCAACACCCTGGCAACCGAAAAGCAAGCATATACATCCCTTGCTTAGCCCCACTCGCTTACCGGAGCGTATATACGTAAGGGTGAACGTAGCTGAAGCGCGTAAAATTTTACGGAACCGGGAGAGATCAAGAAAGCAAACGGACAGAGTTCTTGAAGAGAGCCGACCCGAGACCAGCGATTGTGAAAGGGCTTTGGGCTCGCTTTTTTACGCCTCCCAGAACAACTCGCTGTAATCGGAAGTCCGCTTAAGCTTCTGTGTGTACATAGTATTTCCCGAACTCTTGGTAACATTTCGCGATTTAGAGAAAGAAAAATTGGAATTAAAATATTGTATTGTTTTTTTTTTTTTAATAATGTCCATTTATTAGTCAAACGAGACGTGAATTTTCGAAAGTTTTCTTCCTTGCGAGCTATTTTTTAAATTCAAATTAATCAATATTTCACACAATGTGGTAAAGTTAAGGAACAATGAAAGCGACGTAACGATTCTGTTGATATTGTCGAGGGTACATCAGTTTTTAAAATTAATCAAAAATAACAATCTTTGAGAATTCTCGTATATGAACACTGGTTGGATTTACTAGAATGGTATTCGTACTTGGAGTATTTTTTTTTTTCTATTTATTTTGCACGCATTCCCCAGCGACGATTTTCTTCGGAGAGCGAAGAGGAAACTAAGAGAAGCTCTTTTTTCGCGTTATATATGTACTATGGATGAAATGGGAAAAGACGAAATTACAACAGGCTCGGGGGACCGTAAAACTCTCAACTGAAGAAAGCTCGTAACTCTCGTGCACCGAGATTGCTTATCCCCGAGATTATATCTTAGTGTGACGGAATAAGAGAGAAAGAGGGAGAAAGAGAGATATGAGAAAATAATTCGTATAGAAACACAACCTTACAATACGTACTATATGTAGTTGATACACATTTACAGGGTGCTAAAAAATATGTAGACAAGAGCATATAACACCGTACAGACACATATAGCAGCTTTCGCATATTTCTCGATCTGTCGACGTTTGCGTATTTCCATTTTAATAGGGTCGCTGGCAGCAAGGAATATGTAGAATGCGAACAGTGTACTGCATATAGATATAGTATTCGGTATTCGTCCACGATGATGAGTGTCCTATACGATGCTCTCAGAAGAATGCAGTGCACTCTGATGGCAATTTTACATATTCCTAAAAAAAAACCTCTTCGTCAATTTTCTGCGAAGTTCTCAAAAATGCTGGCAACAAAGACTCTTCTTACTGATTACTGAGGATCACGCTATTTTTTAAATTGACATCTGCCAATGTAGCAGCCACCACGCGCAGGATGAAAATATTATGCGCACAAAATTTTACATTCCTTGCATAATTCTATGAACCAATCGAGACACTTATTTGGATTCGATGACTTCGAACAAAACTCATCATCAGATGCCATGCTGTGGCTCTTTACTTCCCAATATAATACATCGAAGAAATTTCTCAAACCATGACATGATGACTCGTAGATTACCAAATTCTTATATGTAATATCATCCAAGTGGTTTATTCATTTGGCACGAAAATTCGTATTTAGATTTTATCTAAGTCACCGATTTCGACATCAATTTAAATATACAAAATCGCCAAAGAGTGGCATTGGTACTGGTCGCAAAAATATCTTCAGATATGTGTGATTCTATTCAACCAAAATTTATTTAAATACGGTAAATTCACCTTTCACGCTTATATAAATGTTGTGAGAGACATCGTTGACTTACTAACGGTATAAGAGATATTTTGCCAGTGTGTGTACGTGCGCGCGTGTTATGGGATGAGAGTCTCCCACATGCTACAAACATGGCTGTATATAACGCAGTAAATATATATATGCCTATATATCTGCATATTGCGCACTGTGTGCATGGAGAATCAGACGCGTCGAGTGTATGCTAACACTGTGAGGTACTGTGTGGAGCGAGGTACATTTCGTAATGGTTCATAGTGGGTGCACGGAGAGAAGACCGCGCATATGCGGCCAGCCAAAGAGCCCCAAAGCGGCACTTCTGCGAGCCATCGCAAATCCTACCCCGTCAACCCTTCGTTTCCCCAAAACCGCCGTATGTTCGCCGTGTGACACCCTCTCTCTCTCTCTCTCTCTCTCTCTCTCTCTCGTTATACGGAGTATTCTACATAAAGTAAAAGGATTCTTGACTGGCAGAATTTTAGAGGTCCTCAAATTATCGTTTCCCCTATGGCGAAAAAAAAAATTAATTTATAAAACAGAGTTTTTTTTTCCCCCCTGTCACTGTCGTTTCTTTCCCTGTTTATTTCCCCGGTCAAAAAACTGCGACTTTTATTCCGTTTCAGAGGCGAAAAAACACGAATTTTAAATGCATGTGTTGTAGGAAATATATTTTGTTGCAAACAATTGTCTTTCCATGGTGATTAGTCTGCCCTTTCTATTATTCATCACTTAGAAGCAGCCATTTACACATGAAACGCCTATCAAAAGTTCCCTCCATCAAAAATAGTTCCATTTCAGTTGAAATATCCCATATACATCCAGTGGACCGAGATGACCAAAGTACAGGAAAACCTCCTAGCATGCATGATTGATTATGCGAGTAACATCCCACGTTATCGAGGGGGGAAGGTTGAACGTCACATGTATATTCGCGAGATTGACGAGAGAGCGTTTGCTGACATGCTCTCGGTGCATCTCTGTGTTTCCTCAAAACCACCCTCACCCCTCCCCAGCTTGCTCACACAAACCCTAAACAGACAGAGCTTAACGCATTATCAATTTGCGTACACACGGTACACTCGATCTAGTCCTTCCGGTATCCGGCTGATCGTGTTTCTCCTGCTGTTCCATGTTTCTCTGTGGGCCGAAAATCGCGACCAACATCAATGAATGTCTATATTTTAATATCTCCCAGAACTTGACCGTAATAACGAGTGATAAGAAGATAAAATACAGTATTCTTTAGCAGTATCGTATTTCCTCGAAAATACTTGATGATATTACAATAATTATATATATGATTGCCGTCTTCATCCGACTTGGCATTGGTGCTGGAAAATAATGGAATACGATTTTTGTCGCAATTAACACTGATCTCCCATACTTATAGTATTTATTTTTTTTTTTTCGTTTTTACAAAATTCTAGTCCTCGTTCGCTATTTCGCAGCAGCATAAACAATTTTCAAAGGTTATTTTTCAAAGGGAAACCCGAGATGTCTGTATGCAGACTATGCAGACTATGCATATACCCAGCAGCATCCATGGTAATAGATATCTCCTGCACCTTTCATGCGAATTCTATCGGTCAAATATCCGTGAAAGCGTCAAAGTATTTATACAGACACTATATGACTATGTGTATATTCAGGCGGCCTCTTCGAATTTTCGAAAGCTTCGCGGCCCATAGTGATTGAAGGACGAGAGAATAGAAAAAAAATGGAAGAGTTTGTATTGGAGAATGCTAAAGAGAGAGAGAGAGAGCGAAACAGAGAGATAAAACGCGAGGCTATATACGTGAGCAAGTCTGAAAGAATATCGAACGTACGAACGCTTCAACGAGATGAGGCATACTCTGTTGGTGTATTTGCAAAGGATGAAAGGAGAACGAAGAAAGCAGCTAAAATCCACCTTTCAATTCTCCCTCGAGTTCTTTTCCCATTTTACCGCACTATTCACTATCTCTCCACTAATGTCCGCGAAGTTTCCCAACTGTGGAGATTTGCCCAAATGCCACCGCATATGAAACGATACAGTGCTTGGCATGCCAACCCAGTCATTATCACTGTATACAAACGAGGGAAAGATCTTACAATGTATATTAAACTGAAAGAGATCGAACTGCGTGCCAATAACGGTGGATATCGAGTTACGACTTCCTTTTAAAGTGCCAACGAAGATTCAATTTAATCTATAAGCCGGAATCTCACCAGCTTTTCTACTTCAGCGATGCTGGCATCGACAGCTTCGCGAATAAAATGAATATACTATTCATTAGGTTAACCCCGATGCAGAGTGAATGGCGTGTTTTGCACAATGATCGTGCTGCGGTTTATTCCTGAAATGTTGAGAAATGGAAATTCTTTCAGTATACACTGACTCTAATCTCCGGTTATACACGTCCCTCTTTATTCATCTCTCTCTCTCTCTCTCTCTCTCTCTCTCTCTCTCTCTCTCTCTCTCTCTCTCTCTCTCTCTCTCTCTCTCTCTCTCTCTCTCTCTTTCTCTACCTTCGTTTCTTCTTTCTGTGCTACGAGCTATCCACTTTTTTCTGAACCATCTGGAAAATGCATCAAGTGTTATTGCATTATCCATTCCATGAATGTATATATCTATTAACTTCACGACGAAGATCGAGCATTATCAGTCTGAAAAGGTCGAGATGGATCTTTATGATGATGCTCGATCTATTCTCCGATAACGAAAAGATTTCAAACGGATAACGCTAGCAAACCATTTAAATATTGTTGCAGGAAAAATGATTATTAACGGCGTTTGAGAGTAGATATGTCCTTTCTTCATATTGTTGCCTCCAGAATGCTTGAAAGTAATCCATTAAATTGAATAGTTATTCGGTATCGATTCAATTTCCACGGATTTAATCTTTTTCAATGCTCGATAGTGGCGTAATAAAAGATATATATAGTTATGAAAGTACTATAGTCCTTATTTTTTAATACTTGAAAACCATTGAGTTTATAAGAAAAAGCGAGAGTATATGATAGCAGAGGTGAGATCATTTGCGTCGACTAGCTGCCTGTAGTTCGTGCCCTCTCTGTCTCGCTCTCTCTCTTTCGCCACATGAATGAAAAGATGGGATAAGAGAGCACTCGAAAGGATATGGAGGGTTAATCAAGCGCGACGAGGGAAAAGGATTTTATGGAGATGACCTAATTATCACGAGCTCTTTGCGCTCCCGTTTCCCTCACACCCGCTTTGGCTTCCGATCTCCATTTATTTCTCATTCCTCTTTCCCTTCGTCTCTCCTTCAACCTCTTCTGTCTCCACTGAAACGTGTCGTTTCGAAGTTATAGCATTAACGGTACTAAACGAGAGCCCGTCCGTCAATTAACGTTTCCGATCACAGTAAAGTCAATCCTCGAGAAAAAAAGGCAAAAAAACGTAACTGACAATAATACGATAGGCAGATAAATTCTATTATAGTAAACCGTTATTTCCCCAGTTCTCTACTGTATCCGACATTCAGGCAAGATGTGAATATAGGATAAATAAAATAAAAGCTACATGCTTGCGAAATATTTTTAAGATTTTTTACGGAGCTGTCCAGACTTAATTTTTTACGGACCTGCCGATGATCGCGACCATGCAGTAACAAACTGTGCATATATACACGTATATATTCGGAGACGTGGTGTCGTCTCCGGGTGATAATTAGCGTGTCTCCAATTTTCCCGTAGGTTGCGCGGACATTTACTTTAGTTAACTGCCGGAATAATTAAACAAGCCGTGGGGTAGTCTCTCTCATCGTCCTTGAGCCCCTGGGCATGCAATTACGTTGCCGAAAATCGTTGAGGTGCCGCCAACGTCGTCGTTATTAGGTATATATGTACTCTGTACAACGCCAACTCCACTACCGAAGCTGTGTGAGATTTTGACAAAAAGAACCACGGAGCTTAGCAGCATATCGGAGTCTCGCAAGAATATCACAAAAGAACTAGAAGAATATTTATAGTGAAATAACAGAGCCAAGAAACCTTAGCGGTAAGTGCTTTGCTTCTTGCTAATTACGACAGTCATTAAGGGTTGAAAGTACTAACTTAATTCCTCTTTTCAAAGAAAATTTAACGTGCGTGTGCGTATGACTATATCGCAACGGGCTCATCACGCATGAAATATTCGAATTATACGTAAACAGCAGAAACACTCGTGGAGCACTGGAAGCATAGGAACAAAAGCGACGTTGAAGAAAAGTAGCCAGAAGACTTGCGAGCAAGGTTTGTCGACTTTCATTATACGCCTGGTCGAAACTTATCAAAAGACGACGCAGGCGCTTTTGCTTTTCCACAGCTCTAATACGCTTGAAAAATAAGTGGGCTTCTCTCACATATACACTTTGTACTGCATTTATGGTGCCCGAGTATATGAATATATATATATATATATATATACATATATATAACTATGTGTAATACTTAAGGAGCTAGCTGGACTGTTGCCGGATCCAGGCAGCCCTCCGACTAAGATAATTAGGTACTTGGCAGCTTTGGGAGAAACGAAATTCGTGTTTACCAACGAAGAGAAACCCTGCTGTGCCCTTTCCTATGCTGTACAACCCATCGCAATTATCGTGGTACTGGTATACTGTATTCTCTGTATATACGTATGTATCCTCGTCTGGTTCGGTATCCTCGTCTGGTTCGCGACGACTCCGGGAAGCTCTGTGAGCTCGTTTTCGAAAGAAGAAACACTTCTTCTGCAGTTTGAGCTGGCAAAAAAATCTTTATTTTGTACCCTCTTTTGCTCAGTTCTATGAGGCCACTGGCCTCTTATCTCAAGGGTAACCTCATTATCTCAAGGGAAATCTAAGTTAAATTGCCCGAGAAACATAAGAGCGTTTAAAAAATCAGGATTGAATTTTTTATCCAGACACATTTAAAGGCTAAACTTATGGAAAAACTGAGAAAAAATTGTGATTTTTTAAAATATTTTAGCTTGGAGATTGCATATTATCCTTGTGAAGTTTCCAGATCGTTTCTGACCAGAGTCTCATCTTACCTCTCGTTCACAACATATACCTTTGTGAGGTGGCCGCAAATCATTCATTTATAAAATAGAAAAAAAAAAAAATAGGAAAAAGTTGCGTATCTAAAAAAAAAATCAGTAATTTCACTTTATGATCAAAGCAAAAATATTGCCTGAAAAGTTGATTAAAAAACTTCTTGTAAAATAATTGATCAGTAACATTTTTGCATTGTGGTTGTATTTAAATAATTTTCTAAAAGCCTTTAATATGGTTTAATAAATTATCACTACGGGCAATAAATACATCCCCAATTGATATTATCATTGATTTAGATTTATATCGATTTCCCTCTGGCCTCATCCGAAATATTTATCCATCCGCATTATAAATGCAAAACGGTTAATATCTTGCAAAGTCACAGCTCGCGCCTCCTGTGCTCATGGATATATTTTTTCACGACTAATCAGCGCAACTAGAGCGACGGAGATACAAGAAAAAAAAAATAGCGCACCCCAGAGCCAATTAAAAGTCCGTGGAATGTTCGAGCCTCGAGTACTCGAAGCACACACACACACACACACACACACACACACACACACGCACGCACACACACTGGTGGCCACTCGCTAATGAAACGTAAACGTAATTACGTGCTATTTTCTCTTTTCTCGTTTACCTCTGCGTAACACGGCTGAACGCGGGTACGATATATGTATGTACCATATAATTTCGACTGTCCATTTACACATACAAGTTCCGAATTGTAGGTAAGCCGTATTATATTGCAAAAAAATATAAATAATGACGTTACACTGTCTCGGGCTTTGCCTGATAAGACAAAAATACTCCGATACGAATAATAACTCCGATTTTCACGGATATGTCGCGTGTTCCGTAAAGGCGTTGTTGTCCGAGGAGATTTACGCAATCATCAAGAATGACAAATGGAATGATGGGTTTTTGCATCATCCTCAAGCGAGTCTCGAGGTAATCGCCCGTGTTATTGTTTTGCGCGACGAAGAGAAAGACAAAGAGAGAAAGAGAAAGGCTAGAGATCGCTGGCATCTCTCTTCCTCTATGATGAGTCTGCGGAATGCTCTTATGTATAGGCTCCAAAGTGGATTCACTGCAAATTACGAATTTCCCCGCAGGCGAAGAGCCAAGTGCCCCTATAGTTGAACTGGTTGCAATCCGTGGAGGAGCTAAGAGGCAAATGGGGATGAAGGAGAATACTATAAGCTCCGTACAGACTTCTGTTTCGCTTTCTAGCTCATATCTACGGATACATAATAGAGATATATACACATATGTATATAGTTTTTCTGTAATGCATATACGTGAGATATAGTTCTGCTGTAATGCATATACGTGAGATATAGTTCTGCTGTAATGCATACGAGCGTTTCTGCACAACGTAACTGCAAAAGCTATCGAAATCGTCACCTGTAGGTATTATAGGTATTTTCTTCCGGATATAAGTTTTATCGCAGTCATAAAACGTTTCGAAACGCGACCGAATTATATTCGATGTCTCTTCTCGTAAGTATATACATCATATTGTAGAGTTTTTTCATGTTTGTCGATATTTTTGAAAAAAAAACGAAGGAATGAACCAAATTGAAAAAAAAATCGGCTTCCTAACTTTTTACCGAAGTGCGGGATCCACGTACATGTATATATATATATATATATATATATATTTCATTGCAGAGAACATAAATAGTAAAACTGAAATGGACGAATGCTCGTCTATAAAAGCGGGAGCAGCTCTATTACAAGCCCACACCCGCACACTGTCAGCCCCAGTGCTTTTGTTTGTTTCGCGCGTTCGTTTTTATCGCATTGAAAAAAAAAAACTTTTTGCCATTTCCGCAGTCGGGAATAAATACACCGGAAAATCTTCATCCGGATAGCTACGAATTGCTGTACCGCAGTGTGACGCCTAGATCTCTGTTATTGACGCATACGAAAAAAAATATGAATGTATATTATAAAGAAAAAATCAACAGAGTTCGTAAAAACAAATTGACCAGAGCTTTCGACGCCGATAAGGATTTATTCCCGCATTCCCATCGTAGCGTGTAGACATCGATTTATATATTACCAGCTGTGAGCATTTTTTTTCTGCGCCGATCAATTCTTACCTGTCGCCTCTGCTTTATATCAAGACGATCGACTGGTTTTCAATTTTAAAAAACAAAAAAAATACATAAATAAACTACGTGTTGCATTAATACAGTCGGAACTGTGGATTTCTGATAAGGATACGACGCGTCGTCAGATCGGAGTCAGCAACTGAATGTAACACCCGTGCAGAAATTTTTTAGGGATACCCCAAGTCCGATCAAATCTTGATCGGGATTTTCCAGGGACTCCCCAAAACCGGTTTCCCTGTAGGAATCTAGATGGTACCCGTTTCATAATCGGATTTGTGGATGTGACAAAATTTGTAAGTTATGACGCCACTTTCTTTCAGGATGTGCCGATTGTTCCTATTATATTATGGCCATATAACAATTCTTAACGATGACAAAAATAATTAAACCGCCAACTCCGTAGTTTGAAACTGCAAGCCTCTCACTAACCTTCATCCCCGCACCAAACGGAAATTTTATGTTTAAAAAAAATTATGCATGAGCATAATTTTTGTTTTTAGAACGTTTTAATGTTTATTGTTGATTGTGAAAATTGTCAGTCAGCATCAATGTCAACAGAGTCGAGAATCCAGTTGGGATCTGGCTAAGTTTACGTTACTCGGACATCCTTATACAATCGAGCCACCATCGCGATTTGGCTGAAACTTTTGACTAACCCTACTAAATTTATGTACGGACGATTACCCATGCAATAGAAAAATTTTAATATACTTGTTTCTTCTTTCATTTACAAAAAAAAACCAAAGTCCAGGTGTGACATCAACCTGGTTTGCAGTAAAATCAATGAGTCGTCAGTTTACGCGCAATAGGTCGTGAACTCATTATAAACTTTTAAGTTGATACAAGCTAAACACGAGCTATCTGATCGATCTATTTATTGTAATAACATATTTGGCGTGTATATGGCTTTGAGCCTTTCATATGCAATTGTATTGCTCATATGCAGTCAACGACGTATGACCAACAATATTCTGCACCGAGAGAGTTTAGGTAATTCCTGTTGTTCAATTCCGTACGGGTATGAAGCCCCGAAGGGATTCGGCACTTCAAAGCCATTCGTGGCATTATCCTCTCGTGTGCTCTCCACATCGAATCCGGCAGACCAGTTGTTAATGAACTACCCTTTGGGGCATTGGGGCGCTGATGGCCTACCAAGCGTCTATCCAGAGCAATACCGTTTCTCAGTCTGGATTATTCCATTATCCATTTATCGTGTATGTATAGACATGAGCCGAGTGAAAATGAAAAAGAGATGACAATGGATGAAATTAAGTAGCTTTTGGAACGTATGCAAAGGGCATTATAATTATAACGATTTTTCCACAAACGACTGATCACACGTCGAAATAAATTACTACAATAATAAAATAAAATAACTTCGGTTGATGTACACACATTTTTTATTGAATAAAAAAAATTTATCTGCACTGCGACTGGAATGAATGTGATTCAATTCAATTGAATTTGGTTCCGTACAAGTAAACATTTGGTAGAATAAAAATACAATTTATTTGTATTGAGTAAATTAGTTTTTTTCTCGGTGCACACGCAACACATCACGCACTACTTTTTGGATCCGCTGAAATTTATTTTTTTAATTTCTTCAATAAACATGTTGTAGTCTCTCGATTACGAGACACGATACACATAATTCGAATCATATATGAATAATAAATACTGAAAATGGAAAGTTTAGGGCAGGCAGTTGTGAGGAAAAATGTGCAAATTTATAATTTTTTTGAGCTTTCAATAAGTTATTTTATCAATACAGAAAAAAAATCAAATAATCGTGAATTTTATTTATAATGAAAATGACACTCCGTCGGGTCAACTGCTCGCTATCATGAAATCTCGCTCGTGTCAACTCAGCATCGTACTCCGATTGGTTGCGACGTGAATATCGATAAGAATATTGACGAGCTTGTCACCAGCGAGAGTGCTCTATAAAAGCGTTTATACGTAGTGAATTTTCAAATAATTCGAACTGCTATTAAATATTAACCTTTTTATTGAATCTCTTTAAATTCTGCGCAAAAACTTTTGCCTTGATTGGCCGCTATTTGCACAAGTTAGCACTTTAATCTTCATTAAAAATTCAAACTTTGATGAAGTTCAATGACCACTATATATAGCCGCCATCCAATTTTAGTTACGACCGTCGATGGCAAATAATATTGTTGAACTTCTACTGGAAATATTTGCCCTTTATCCTGAAAACCTCGTCTCAAATTTCATCGAGGCATTTGTGTTTTCGTGGTTTCCCGACTGTCAAAAACAATAGTTATCTCGATCAGACCTAGTTTAGAAGAACCGAACTTCCATCGAGAGGAAGCACAATATCTGATCAAATTTTCAATCGTGCTTCGACTCTCACCGTTGAGTAAATAAAGTTTCTTCGTTCTTTTTTCCGCAAATACTTTTTTCTATAAATGAAATTTTCACAATAATTTGATAACTGAACTACGTTTTACTTTACGCGAAACACACATTCTCCGTGCATTTATCTGTTTCCACCGTAGCACAATACGCCACTTATATGATACTAGATAAAGGAACAAAACAAAAATTAATAAATTTCATTTGGGCTCTAAAAAATTTCTGACGACCTTTTCAACCTCTGTAACGCTAGCAGAGCAAAATCCCAAAAATAAATTTACTACCTGGTCAATTTTTTTTATGTGCTAATTTTTTACTATAATTATTATTTTTATGCTCCTATCACTTAGCGAGTAATTAAAAAAAAGGACTCTGATGCTAGCTTACCATGAAGCTGGCAGAGCACCGGTTTATTTTTGGGATGTCAATTCATTAAACATAATGATATTCCATTGCTTTTTATGTGTTTTTGAAATATTCAAGAAACGCACCCCCGAACGTTTTTTGAAATACCATCCTTTAAGGACCTAGGTCCGTAGTTCTGTTTTTTCGCGCACGGACGATTTGTTATCGCTGACGTTTCTATAAAACTAGGAGGAGGGTCGTTTATTTTACAAAGGATTGAGTTTTTCAACTGAGAGATGGAGGACACGAATCAGGAATAAGCCATATCGAAAGCATATAATTTTCTCTGTCAGCTCATGCACAGACGATTTTTTATAACTGTCGTTCCCCTAAATACCGAAAAGAAATTATTCTATTATAATAGGGGTGACTTTTTCGACTCGGGGTAGGGGCACAAAAAATGAGCACATGAAAAGCACTACACATCGCTACGTAGTAAATTCATTTTAGGGACTTTGCACTGCTAGCGTTACAGAGGTGGGAATAGATGGATTACAAAGGTATATGGAATCAAGGCATGGAAAAAGTATTTTCGAATAAAGTATACATTTTTTTCGATCCCTGGCTGGGAACAGCTTTAAAACTTCCGTTGACTTTCAGTGAAAAAATTTCGATATCGTTTTCCGGGCATGATTCTCGACATGATCTCAGTAGCGATCGGATATACTGTGTATGTGTACGGAATCGAGGCCTGGGAAAAGGATTTTCGAATAAAAAGCACCTTTTTGGATCCCTGACTGAGAGAAGCCTTCACGCTTCCCTTGACGTTCGGCCCTGAAATTTTGAGATTTTTTTTCCCTTCACTATTTCCGGCTACGAATAAATCGATCCCAATATGTATGAAATATGTAACAATATGTATGTAAACAATATGTATGAATGAAATTTCGAGATTTTTTTCCTCCGCTACTTTCGGCTGTGAATATGTATGTGGATCCTAAAGGTGGTCGAGATACCGTGTATGTATATGGAATCGAAAGGGTTGAGCACTGTAATTGGGAATAGTGCATTTTAAAAGCACATAAAAAGCACAAAAATGTTCTTTTTTTGCTTCTTGAGCTATCCTGGTACTCTTCACAGCCGTGGGGGTGCTTAATTTCCGAATTCCTAATACCCCCCCACACAGAAATTTGTTTTCTGTGTTAACTGCTCTAAGACAAACATTTTGAATGCCACACGTAAAAAGCATGATATTTTGAGCTTTCAGAAAGTTAATTTAGACTTGGTGGAGTCCCTACCCTACGGATCTTGGGCCTCTAGGGGTAGTATTTGGAAAAATGTTCTTACGGCTTGTTTGTCTTTTGGAAATTTACTGAACACATAAAAAGCACTCAAATGTGGTGTGATTCGATTTTATTATATTGATGAAATATCCCATGCTCTTATTAGGTTGTAGGTCGGGTCTCTAGGGGTGGTATTTCGAAAAATGTTTGTATACGGGCTGATTTGTCGCTACGACAATTAAAAGTTACATAAAAAGCACTAAAATGCGGTCTAAATTGATTTCAAGATACCGGAAAGACGGCTAATGCTCGTTTTAGAGGGTGGCTCGGAACCTTAAGCGTCGATATCTGGGAAAATTTTAAAGTTAAGGCTTCAGCCCTTGGATATTCCAAGAGCTCATAAAAAGCACTTAAATATCATGTTGTTTAATTAATTATTATCTTGAAAATAACCGGTGCTCTGCTAGCGTCATGATAAGCTAGCAGTAAAAATTTAATTTTTGGGTCGGGACCATTTTTTTTTTTGTACGCGAAGCATAGTTCCGGGGAGTAAAATAAAAAGTGCCGGTAATAAATTTTCGTAATTTTTTTCCGCCCGATTGAAGAATCTGAGAAATTCGACGTGCATATCGTGATAGTTGAAGCTACTAATATAATTGACCATATACTATTTGGAAAACTTCTTCGCTTGAACTTCTCATCTTTTTCAATCAACTCACGACGGACATATATGTATGAAATTCATATAGAGATTTTCAATCTTATGTATTTTCAAACGCACACCACTATCCCGCGCGGCTTTCGCCAAGGGTAGTTCCTCGTGAGGCCGACGACAGCGTAAACAGCGATTGCGCGTTTCAGTCGAGTGGATAGGCGCGCGCACTATGGGAACCACCCCGTGTTTTCGATTCACCACACACACACACACACACACATACACACACATGCGCGCGCGCGCGCGCGGTCTCGCACATCATCCCTCTGTCTCATCGCCGGGCATCGCTGTTTTTTCCCCGATAATCGAGATGAAGGCTTCGGGGTTTATTTTTCACGACAGCGGGATTTATTGAAAAGAAAACGAAAAACGGATAAAGAAATATATCACTCTCACCTGGAGCATCGATGTGTGTTGGCAAACGAGACAGAATTCTCCAGCGCCGGGCCCCGCGAAATAAGTGCTTGGCGAACCACGTTGATCCCTATCGACGTACATTCACACCTTTCACTCGATACCTGATAAATAAATAAAATAAATAAAAATAAAAATAAAAAACAGAAAAAAAAACGAGAAAAAAAAACGCGCGTCCACAATCCACCTTCCCGTTAGTCCGATTGATTTGTATCACGTTTGTGCAACTCGTGATTTAAAAAAAAAAAAAAAATATCGTCTTCTCGTCGCACCTCGAAGCGTTTGAGCACCCAACGATCGAGAGGCTTGAATGTCGTTGTGTTTTCTCCCTCTAGATGAGATTCGTCACGTTTCACAACTCGAAAACAAAAAGCTCGACGCGTCGAGACCGTCGACCGCGTGTTTTGTTTACGGCTGAGCGAGGCAAAACCCCCAACGGATCGACGCGGTTACCGGCAGCGCGTTCACAGCGTCGCGATGCTGACACAACGTTATGTATACATATATATACATATATATATATATATATGTGAATTTTATATGTATATATACGTATATGTATGTACATCTATATAATAGTAAGTATATGAGGCGTGGGCGTGCGCGCTTCCGACCTCGAGAAGCACGATCGATTTCGCGAGCCTTACCCTCTGCTGGTGCTGCCTCTAAATATATATGTCTATATTATATTTTCACTGTCAAGCTCTATATAGCGTTCACTCGACTCCACTACTATAAACGAAGCTATAATACTCATCCGCATAATCTCCAAAGTATACTCGATTTACCAGTTTTGTTTTTTTCTTTATCAGCCAGAAGTTTGTAGCCTTATCAACCCTTGATATGATCAACTGACTCGGACGGAACGGGAGTACGTTTCGCGGTTTATTTTTTTCCTACCCAGTTTCGGAATAATTGAACATATATTGAGGATTTAAAAAAATCAATATTTTGTTTTACTCGTGCGTCCATTATATATATTTAAATAAAACTGATATAATCGTTTCCACGGGTAATGGAATCTTAGCGGAATCCTCTCAAACTTTTTGTTTCAATGAAAAAAAAAAAAATCTCTCGCGTGATTTCTGAAAGCGAAACAGAAAAAAAAAACTCGTTTTTACGTTTTTTTTTTCTTCTTTTAATTATTTTTCACAACAATGTGAAAAATGATTGGGGAAATAATTGCACAGTCAACGTTTACGCGTGACTTTATGCCACGATAATTCAATATGCTATAGCACACTCGAACACACACGTACTATCCGGGACGTTGAAAAGACAGCTATGAATAATATGAGAGTTTCCTGAGTCCACAACGAGCAGGCAAATAATCTCCATCTCTTCGTATCACTATATATCGTATAGCGTGTATACATCATTCTCGTAATTCAATTCGCTCGTTTAGCGCGTGTATGCGATACACATATATGAGTATAAAAGTCAAAAGGGGCCGACGAGATGGAGGTGGAAAGGGGTAAAAACCTATTTGTTTCGGCGTAAAACACGAAAGCTCTTTCTCTCACGGTTCTTTTTTTTTCCCTGCAGGAGTTACACGATACGGCTTTTCCATGGTGCATATATACTTGTGCATATTACAAAACGCCGGGGTAAAATGCCGAGCGTTATGCGCGAGGCCCCCAGAGCGCTTGTATATACACACAAACCAACGATGAATAATTTATAACGATGGAATTAAGTTTAAATATTTCATCGTCCAACTAATCCTGCAGGGAATATACGTGAGAGTAGGTAGCGATTTAATGCCCTGTCCTCTGGTATCAAACATCCGACCCCATGTTCACGCATCGAACTGAGAAAGATATTTTATTTTTATTTTATTTTTTCGTTTATTTTTTTTAATATTCAAAATGTCCCTATGATCTCGATAAATCATGTGGAAAATGCTATCGTACAATTTTTCAAATGTTCAATATTGATCAAAATTTTTTCATAAATCGAGGAAGATAGAATGAAAAAAAAAAAACACCAAAAATTTCAATAAAAAGCATTGAAAAGTAAGATATTTTACCTCATTGATATTTATATATGAATATATTTACCATTGGATAGCGGTAAATGAATGAAAAAAAAAAAATATTAGATCGTCATGTGCATAGTCCGCGTTTTAAAAGGCGATCTATCATTATCTTTTCCTTTAAATGTCGCTGTAGCAAATTCTTCAGGTGCATCGATTCTTCATCGAGAGTGTCACTCGAAGTCTCGTACAAATCACTGATTAATCTCGACGAAGCTTTTGTCTCAGTTTTGCCGCTCGACGAGACGGGAGCTGATTTTTTTTTCCTGACGGCTGACGACAATTTTTCAAACTTACCGGCACTTTCCCGTTGCTCAAGATTCGCCTGCCCCTCCCGGTGAGAATGACTTTTCGCAGGAATAATATTTTCTTCTCGTTTGGGCATAACCTCAATCTGTGTCGAGAAGAATAGTTGAAGCGAATAGGACAATCAATTTACAAAGAAAAATCGGAGAATTGACGTATGAAAATTTGAAGATTCAAGCTGAAAAAATATTCTTCTATTCGTTGAAAACAACATATTGCTCGCTAAAAAGCCGCCCGGTAATATTGAAATCTCCAAAAAATTACAGACGTATAAAAAAATTTGTCCCAAGTATTCACTCTGCATGAATTTCAAGCATATCTCGTAAAAAATGTGATTTTTCTTTAGCTCTTTTGCTTCCCAGGATTAATTCACACATCCTTCGGTGCAGTTTTAATTCTCAATAGTTCGTGTAGTTTATCGAAAAATAATGGTCTACAGAGCTAAAATGCATATGCATTTATTTTTTTCGAATCGAAGATTGCATCTCGAATTCAACGATCTCGAAGAAACCGTTGAATCTATCGAAAGCCAAGCAAAGACATTTTCACAGGAAATCGCGTGTGCGGTGCATGAAATTCTCTCGTAAAAATATATTTTCCGAGGTGAAACTTCGTCTTATCTCACATCCGGAGATATGATGCATGAGCCTGCGGAAGTCGCGAACTTCCGAGATCCACTGAATCGGCAAAACTCGTCGAAAACTTTGTAGCAAAAAAAACACACGAGGAAAGGAAGGCTGCTGAAGGGGCGGTGGGGGGGGGGGGGGGGGGGGGGAGGCGGTGAAAAAAGTAGAAAAATGTATTCCCTGATTTACCTTTGATGCGGGACCCGGATGCTGCGAGTCCATCGAGGCGGGATACAGTGGAAGTTTCTGAGAATCGGTACGTCTTGAATTCTGTTAAAAATGAAACGGCAGAGAATCGTTAGATCGGGAGAGAAAGATAGAGTTGGAGAAAGATGAAAGAATCGAGCAGGGGATAGAAAAAAGGATCGCGCGAGTGTGTGGGTGTTGAGTCGTTTCAAAGAACGAGCGAAAGACGCGAAAAAAAGAGACGAGATGGATATATTTATATAGACAAAAGCGGAAGAAACGTGAGAAATCAGTGTGTGCCAGGACGGAAATTCCGGAGGTTCTTTGATCGGGCCTCCGGGTGCGGAATGACAGTACTGCGATATTTACGAATTCACTGAGGGAGATCTTTCTCTTGCCTTCGTCACTGATACAAGCACAATAATAGTGGTAGAGGCGCAATAGAAATACCATACACGATGATGTCCAGTATCAGTCGCGAAGCTATATACCCGAATAGAGGAGTTTGGGATCGTCGATGTGGCAAACGAATCAAGAAGTCCCTATATTCGAACGAGTAGAGAGAGAGAAAAAGAGAGAGAGAGAGAGAGAAAGTACGCCAGAAGTACCGGTCGTGCGAGCTGTGCAGTCAGGACACAGAAGTCAGAGTGTTCAAAAATTCCCTTTGTCGACGAGAACATACATAAGGCATCAGCAACAGCGGTAGTATCAAAAGAAAGAAAAAACATACATGCTATATACGGTGACTATATCAGAGATCGCTTCAAGCAGATAGCCTGAATGTGCCATCGAGACACTCCAGTTCTACGAAGAAACTTTGATGCGAAAAATCATCTTCCTCCTCCGTTTTCCTATATTCCAAGGAACGATTGCACTGTGACAAAATCTCGAGGCGGAAAATTTGTCTTCCTAGAGTATCGATAGTTTCGATAAAAACTGAATAAATAGCGAAGCTTTTGCAAAATAATGAAAAAAAAAAAAAATATCGAATCGAACTCACTATAATACGTTGTATCGAGTAGGAAACACAATATTGGACTTAAGGTTAATGAATATAAGCTCCGGTTTATCGTTAACGCTTATCAACTCGTTCTCGCTATCTATACTCTCATTATCGTTATCATGCGCATCATCTCGTCTCGAATAAAAAATATCGTTAAATATTGCAATGCATATCAGGCACTCCAACCGATCACATCAACCTGATCGTGACACAATTCTTTAGTTAATTTTTTGCCCTTTAGTATATCGTAGAGCAACACCAAGACACAATACACACTGATTCTCAGATTTTTTTAGTCCTTGATTGTTTCAATATTACATGCAGTGTCTCAAAATCGCTCAGAAAAAGAGAAAAGGTAAAATTCGATGTAGCGTTAATCAGAATTGATTTTGAACGAGACTTTGCCAGAAAATTGTTTGAGCAAAAACGAAAATGTTGGCCCGTGTGTTGGCCGGTAAGCGAATGCGGGCACGAATCCAGTTTGGGATTTATGGACAGGCAAATAAAGTCGAGAAATATCGTCAAAAAAAAATGAAAACGATGAAATTGTATTTAAATCAAACTGAGGATAAAATTTATATCGATTTTTGTGTTTTTTATTTTTGCTTAAAAGTTTCACAGCCATACGATTTTTCTTTTAAACCATTTGTACACCGCGAACATATGACGAAACGCAACATATGACAAAATCACAAATGTGCGTAAATTACATAATTATTATTTCAGAATGATATCAGATTAAAAAGATTATAATGCATCTGTGATTTTTATAAGAGCATGCCCCCCCCCCCCCCCCCCCCGCCCTGCATATTTTTTAAGGTATATGATGGAAAATATCGACATATCGAATGTCTCGGACAAATTATTTCCGTTTGTTCTTCATACCTATAGTGATTGGTAAATTTTGGAATAGAGGAAACGGCTCGTGTGTCTCGAGATCATCACTTGAAACAATTTCACGTGAATCACAATTTCATCACGTGAAAATCTATCACGGAAGCCTTGCATTTTCCGTTTCTCTCATATATCAATTGCTTGTCAATAAACGACCAAAACCATACTTTACGTGTCGTTTGGAGCCCTTTCGTTTGCCAGACGGCGATATATCGTTATATACATTCGACCTTACAGTTCGATTGCCGTCAGTTTGCGATGTGAATTCTCACCCCTCTTACCATTGCTCTGGCTGGTATGAAAACCGACAGGATGTAACATATCAGCAGGGATATATCCACATGAGAGGACACCCACACGTACTCCGTCTCTCTTCCTCTATTGCCCTTCCCTCACAATTCCCCTTCCATGATCCTCTGTGGTCGCTGCGGCGTGGACCGGTCCCTTTGTACGTTTAATTGGATTTATGTCCGGACGGTATAGAGCCGGAGACCAGCCAGAAGAAACTCTGGGTTGAGCTTCAGCGAGCAGGCCTCTGGGTATATGTTGCACGTGAGCACTGGCAATGCCCGGCGTGTACACCTTACCGCAAGGGCCCGCTCGAAATCCATCCGGAAAGCCCTCCAACCCTCCTGGAAAGCTCCGCCAGAATCTCTCCCTCTGCCACTCTTCTATGGTATATGCTTGCTCTCATCCAGCACACGTACGATTAACGTATAAATCGTGGTATACAGATTGCATTGTTATTACAGCATATGAGAATATATTTTTTAAATTTGTATTGCACTTTCGAATGCATTTACGAAAGAAAGTGGGAAAAGCTGATAAAGGAATGTGTGCGTTCATTTTTCACTGGCAAACCTTTTTCCTCACTGTTCGCGATGTGACCGCGTGGGTTTATAAACCTCTTTTGGGTTTATAAACCTCTCTCTCTCTCTCTCTCTCTTGTCACTGTTTTTTTTTTCGTTATAGCACACCTTCGTATAATTTTTTCTAAAAACTCTCCTCATTTTAATAATTTCTCACTTTTTATTTCCTCCCTTATCTTAACTCGACTTAGCGAAACTTACACACCTCCAGCGCTACAGCGACACAGCATTATCCACTTCAATAAAAAAATCCAATTCTTAGCCAAATTTTTTTACTTCGTTTCTTTTTCTTTTTTTTTTATTCCTTCCTTTTTACTGCCATCATTAAGCTCTTTGACTAAGCAGCACGTCAGTCAAAAGCTGCATAGATCTGAGTCTTAGTTGCGCTCCCTCTCTCTCTCTCTCTCTACTCACGAGCCTCTTCCCGATTCACCATATACGTATACGTATATACGAACTACAGAGACTGTACGAGAAACTTCTTCGTAGCGTGAGAGACGCGCAGGTGTGCCCGAGTGACGGAGCAGAATGCGGAGAACACTCCAAATAATTTCTATTCAATTTTTTAACGAGTCAAGAGAGACGTTTAGGCTCGAACAGGGTCAAGAAGCTAACCCACTCGAGTTCTTATAAACCGACCAAGAATATTCAAAAGAGAATAAATTAAAGTCGCTTCGAGATTTTTTATTCATTTTTCTCAAAAAACGCGGTTGAGTTAAATGCTGAGTAATTTTCAGATGACCGGCACAACGACAGTTTCCTTCTAATCATACATAATTCATGCTTAAATAATAAATAATATAATTTGTGAAATTATCTCGTTAACACCCTATTCTCTCTTTTAGAACTTAAAAGCCATAGCGCGGACGAAGAGAACAAAAAAACAAAAATGGATTTTTTGTTCGGACGACTATCTTAATATTTGTGAGAGGAAAAAAGCAAATTATGTATAAATCTCTGATCAATCGCTGAATTCTGTGTGGAGTAATAATTTGTCCGTATAAACGAACGCCAATCATTTATCTGGGAAAAATAAATTGGAAAGTTGGAGCCATTCGTTCTTGGACTTCAGGCCTCCTCAATATCACCTTAAGACTGTGGGCCGAATTAATCATTGCCCTTTCTATACTAGCACACGTAACGTATACAGAGTCACTGACTGTTGCTGTACCTTTCGCGGTTCCGCAAGCTGCGGTAGAGCGTTTAATAATTTTCGCATTTTCATAAAGAGCCTCATCTGTCGGCTATACAACGGCACCAAAATCCACTCAGTCTTGCTAATTCACGCCTATATTTCGAACCTACTGTTCGTCTCAAATCTGGAGAAAATAAAATACGGAAATAACACGACTATCGGGAGACGACAATGACACTATCATGTCTCTGTCCGTACTTATATACATTCAATTCGTACTCTTGAAAATTTGTTAACTTTGATGAAAATAGTATAAAGTCGAGTAATTCTGCAACGAGGGTATAAAAGACGGGAAGGATATGAACGAAAAAAAAAATGAGGCCTACCACACTTTTCATAATTAGTGCCTTGTCTCGTGTTAGCGATATGACCCGTTATGACCAACGGTGCTACGGATTCGGTGAACTATTTTATACTTCACGTGCGATTTTAAGGAAAAGAGTTAAAATATTCATGAATATAAGAATAATATTTAACCATAAAAGACAACGAAAATCTCCAAGTGCCATTACTCGAAATTGCTGCTTGGGAGCTGTACAAGATATACGATATAATAAAAGAACAACATAAAATAGACGTAAGAAAAACATCCATGACGATGTCTCGATAAAACTTCTTTTCATTCTCGAATAAAGAGATAGGAGAGCTTTCGAGTATGCCAGTGGCATTGCCACGGGGCTTTGGAAGGGCGAGGGGTAAGCACGCGCTTTTTACTTAAAAAGAGCGAAATACTCTCTGCTTTCACGATTCTAAGAAATAAGAGGTCTTTTCATGTCCGGCACTCGTCTAGCTCGCTTTGCCCCCGCAATGTTACCGCACACCTGTATACGTATAATATGTATATATACAAAGAAAGTAAAGTTTCGTACTGTAGTGCCCTCTCGATCGTCTCTTTGACGTTGTATATGGACGGATTCCACGAGAGAGGCACAAGCCGCTGCTCGTTCAACTGCCTTTTCTTTATTTTCTCTCGTCGTTCGTGCCCTTCCTACATCGTGTACTTGTTCCGAGGAAAGAAAGTCCCGAGAACCGTATTTCACGTATACATATACTATATGCAGTGGGTTGCACACACTGTATAAGACAGCGGGACAGACTAACCACTGCATGTACGAAGAGATCCTCAATTAATCTGCTCCCACTTCATCTCGCCCATTCTCTCCGACTCACTTGCTCAACCGCCCCTCAATATTGTACCAGACAAGTTGCAAACGATGGTAAAGGGGGTATAGAGAATGAAGCAACTTGGCGAATACACGCCGGGTTAGAATCGTGAGAAACCGAAGTATATCGATCTTCGTAGCCGTTTCTCTGTATAGGGGGATGTAAACTCTACTTTGGAATCTTTGATATCCATATATATATATATATAAATTACATCGATATACGCTTATACAATATACATATAGCGTGTTTAAACGATACAGCGAGGGAATTCGAAAGCGCTATGTGGTATCGAGATACGCGGGTATCGGATAACTCCTTGATGAATGCTTGTTACAGTTAGCCAACGTGAAACACATATCGATAAAGCTCACCACTCTCTCTCTCTCTCTCCTCTCTCTCTCTCTCTCCTCTCTCTCTCTCTCTCTCTCTCTATCCCTCTCGTTCTCTACGTATTTCTTGATCGTACATCCGTCGATGAACAATGATAACCATATAGTGCTCCAGTGCAACATGATGTGGTCCCAATATGCAATGCACACATTTACATCCACATACACGAACACATAGCAAGAGCGAGTAAGAGAGAGATATCGTGTCGCTGCTGGCAACCCGCAAATGGAATAATTAAACACAAGTTGAAGTTGCAGCAACATCGCAGCATCTCGACAAGAGATATATATATATATATATATATGTGTACTAGGGGTTCGTATGGCTCGGGCGCTACGCGCTCTCGCAGGTATTGGGTTGTTTATATGTTTGGTTTGGGTTTCAGTTTGGGTTTGGGTTGGTCATCCTTTTCAAATTGGACACCCGGTATAAGCTCAATTCCTAAAACAGCGGCGGCGGCGGCCATATATTTTTATATTATAGAAAGATATATATGTATACATATACTTATGTTATACGTAACATATAGTTGCATACACGCCCGAATGACACGAAGAGCTGAAATATTGATATGTTCTGTTCGTTCGC
>OY751313.1:52599753-52779753 GCA_963564615.1 Rhorus exstirpatorius
CCTTGACCGTGCGAAATACATCGAAACTACAACGGTGTGATCAAAATTGGGGGTTTTTTTTTTTTTTTTAATATTCCAATTTCCCCTTACCTTGGTCTCCATCTCGTTTCTGTCGGGTCCGAGTGAACGATCGGCACTCGGTACACTCAGGCTCTTGTAATCCTCGATATCGTAAGGTTCGTAGGAGACTCGTGTTCGCCGATTTATCGGTTGAGCAGCGTCGGATAAAGATCCCGGCGAGAAATCGTCTCTGCCTTCTTTCGTAACGAAACTATCCGGTCCCTTGCAGAAACGATTCTCACAAGATTCTCGAGACTCCAGTCGTAATCCTGGACGTTGAAAACCAACGTCGCATCTTTCGTCCCCCGGGACCGCCAACGAAACGCCACTGTCATTGTCCATTGCTGACCGTTCGTCCGATCTGTCGTCGCCAATCGACGTGGTTGAACCCACGGGAGTACAGATGCACTGACCCCTATCGATACCTGCGACGAGTAATGCAGCCCGTGGTTGCATTCGACCTTTTTTTTTTTTTTTCTTGCCACAGAATCGACGGATTTGAAAAAAATATCGCATTTCCGCGGGTCCAATTATAAAATCCGTAATAATCAGCGAAAGAATGTGAAAAAATGTTTACAGAAATTTTGTAAAACATAATGTACATATTTGGCACTGAGAATCATGAATTGCTTCGTTACGAACGAATTTTTAACGGCCGATTGAAAAAAAAAAGTGGAGTCTTCGAGCGTTTCACTTCAATGTAAAGTTATCGTTTAGCAACTTTTGTATCCTCATAACTTGTGAACAATCCTTCAAATCTCGATTTGACTCATACAAGAAATGTGCTGGATTTGACGGTGAAGTAACACTGGCATAGTTTGAAGTTAGCACTTCGAACTTTCATTGATATTTTCAATGATTTGTGTTACTTTGAGGCAAAATGTTGCAAGATGGAGATGATATAAAAACATCGATACTGTTCAATTAAAGACAATTTGTAAGTTTTGAAACCTTTTTCATTGCCGTTTCCTTTTTTTCTTTTTTTTTTTTTAATTTCCCAATTTATTTTATTTTTTCATTTCTTCGTAATCCGATACCTTGAAAATTTATCATGTTCTAGTCGATAAATTTGCCTTGAATCGACAATACTTATATTTTCAAATCAATTTTCCCTTCTGGATTTCGATATCCAAAATATCGTCAATTTGTAGCTAATAATAAGAAAGACTATTGCGTGAAATTAACTTGTTTCAAAATCATCCCCAACGTTTTGCAAGTCGCGTGAAAGGAAGAATCTGTCACATATTATTTTAACTGATGACTTTGAATCTGTATTAATTCCTTTTCTTTTTTTTTCCGAGGAAATGTTCGTAGTTTCGTGAATTAGACGGTTGCCAAAGAGTTTTCCCCTCAAAAATGCTTTTACTTCACGCTGGATACACCGTAAATATATTTATTTCCTCCGTAACTCTTCGCCCACATATATATATATATGTATATATAGTCGCTTAATGGAATCTCGGCAATTGCAATTCGTCTGGTACAGCGACAGGGAATAAGGGGATGAGGAGAATAAGGAAAAAAAACGTATAGTCACACGGGATATTGAACAAAGAGAAAATTATCCAAAGAATCTGACCGAATCTTTTGAGGTAGAGTTCCAAGTAGGAAACGAGCTTTTTGCTCCTGTCGGAGACGTCAGGCTGTACGTTGCCAGGCTTTTTGTTGGCTTTCATGAACCCCACGACATCGTCGGGTCTCTTTTTTGGGAGGGACGAGGCACCGTGCCGGAATTCCGACGACGACGACGACGACGACGACGATGACGACGTCGACGTCGACAACGACGACGATCGCCTCGGCACGTTAAACTTTTTTGCCACGGGACGTCCTGTCCGAAAACGCGTTCTCGTGCCGAGTGTCGTCGGGAGCTTTTCCACGCTCGAACAAAATTCTCGGTTCACATCGGCCCCGCTCGCAATTATCGCATTCCCGCTGAGTTTCACGATATCCCTGTCACGATTCGTCGTCATTGCCACAAACGACGATTCATTAAATTCTTTGTCTGAAATAGTTCGACGAGTTTCCATCATACCCTCGCAATTACTATCAAACTTCATAATGAAGAATGCAATTTCAGAATAATACGAATAATTCGAATAACCAATAATACGAATGGCTAATAATTTTTATAGCCGTTCGTTCGAAAGATAACACGATTAACCATTAATTTCAATCATTCAGCATAGGCATGGCGTGTAATTTAATTAAAGGATAATTCCAATAACAACCATAGCGCGTGATGGGCAGCTACGTAATTGTGGAAATTCCGACTAATCCTTATTCGATTTTGCAGTATGGAATTTTGAATTAAGGATGTATTGGCTGTTGTCCAAGAAAAACGTCATTTTTCAATTAATTTCTGCACTTTTGTTCTTTTTTTTTTTATTATAATAACTATGGATTAACATTGAGATCGCTTCGGATTATTTTAATTGTTATATAATTTACAATGGTCCAGAAGGAAAATTTTAATTTTCTTTGGTTCTATATGAAAAGTTCATCGTAATTTCCGATTTTAATTTCCAAGAAGTATTTCTTCAGAAAGTCTCACGTGAATTTAGTAGACCGAGTGTTACATAAAATATTATTAATCGTCTTGTTTCAGTGTAATCATTGAGAATCTTGGAAGAAAAAGATTGAGCTGATGGGATATTCAAAATTCGGTCATAATTATAGATTATTCGATGAGAAAAGAACTGAATTGACGATTCCCTGTCTGGATAATTAAAGTAAGTGAAGTAATATCTACGTGAATTTGCGGTCATGTATCTTTTTTGTGTATAAATTAATTTTTAATTGCGTTAGTCCAACGGTCCAACGTATAGCTTTTTGAGTTTTTACTGAATCCGCGATAGCGTAGGTTCGAGAAATTTTTAATTTGCACAAAAAATATTTTGTGCACTCAACACTTGTGATTCAATCGACCGAATTATATTTGCAATAGCCAATATTTGTTTATCCTTGAAATTGAACATATTTTTTTTAACGTGAGTCACCGAAGAATTAGGCAAACCGAACAACGTGCATTTTTTATCAGTTCATCTATCGCTGTCGATAGTATAGTTTTCTGTATCAACTACACATTAATCAAAACGAACGAAGGGTAAATAGAGTAACAGCGCAGGCTCAGCGAAAGATTGTAAGGAGTAAAAAGAAAAAAAGAACACAAACAAAAATAGGTTTTTGATATTCTTAAAAAATTATAAAACTCTGATAAATTTATATTACTTGTAACACCTTTAATTATGTTATCAGCAATCTTAACATCTTTTTCCCCATTATACTTATCCCGATCTTCGGGGTTATCACAGGATAATTGACGAATACAACCCACTTCCGGTCTCGTCAAAGATTTCGCATCAATGATCGAATATTTCTCCAAAGAATCCAGTGAGTACGTTGACATCGTGAAGCTCAAATATACATTTCATGAGGAATTGGGATAAACAGGAAAAGATAAAGAAATATATATTCAAGCTGAAATGCTTAAAGTTTCTTGTCATTTATCGCGGCTCTTTTATTTGACAGATATGCGATTGGTCCAGTTTTAGCAACGCCACCTAGCAAGGTCACGATAAATTGGAATCTTACGCTAGGTCAGTGTCGGCGCTGAACCACACGGAACACGGAACACTGAACACTGAACATCGAGTCAAAAGAGTCTTGCAAAAAAAAATAAAAAATTGTTTTTCCAAGTGCTACGCACACACCGAGTGTCACAGAATCGTTAAAAAAATGAGTCTTTTTGCGGAAAGTTCGTGGGAGGCAAATGCGGTTGGTGATAAACTCAGCACGGAAATTTTTCACGAGGTAAAGCGTGTTTGAGAAAAAAAAATTTTAGGTTATGCCTGGTCGTTACGTATCCATGTGCTTTTTCCCTTCGCGAATTCTCTCTCTCATAAAAGTCGCACAACCATTGCAATGAACGATGATTATGAAGAAATTACTCATTAATATTGCACTCAAAATTTAATTGTCCCCGTTGTTTCTGTCATGCGAACGTAAGGAAAATCGAATTTTCCAGTTCCGAGCTCAAAACTGAAATTTTCATGGTAATAATTAATTTGATCAACGTACGATGTTTTACTGCCATTTTATGCTATATTAAAGTAGAAATTTTGCACCTACGAGCGTTATTCGAAAAATTTGACGATCCGTCGATTCCTTCCGCACTTGTTATTATTTTTTTTTTGTCAACTGGGTACAAATTTTCCTCGTACAACACGGCAATGAGTTTTTTTTTTTTTTTTTTTCAAAGAAAAACAAAAGGGGCAAGAAGAAAGGGAAGATTAATCAGTCAGGATCTGCGTCTCTTAAGAACAATCATGGGCCCCCTAAAAACGTGCATCAGGTTTTGGAAAAAAAATTGACTACTAATCACGCAAAGCGCAAAGCCCGAAAGAGACAAAGAGCGCTGTCAGAAGCCATGACATCCGGAGAATTTCCTCCAAAAAAATGGGTGAGAAAATCCAACTCGAATGTCCAGACGACTGTTCCAAAAACAAATTTGGAGAAACAAAAATTACCGACGGAAGAGATCGGCGATCGTAAAGAGACAAAGTCTCAGCGCAGAAAAAAACGAATGTTCAGCAGGATTGCCGATAAGCCGAAGGCCGATTCTTCGAACGATGAAAAATGCCCGCCTGGAGCATCGGAGAAAAAATCATCTCCGATAAAAAGTCTCGACGTACAACGTCTGGAGACCATGCTAGCCGTTAAAGAAAAAATGATAAATGAGAAAAATATCAGAGAGCCGGAATCGCTGAGAGAACGAATGATGACGCAATTGAGAGCCTCGCGATTTCGTTTTCTCAATGAAACTCTCTACAATAATGAAAGTTCAGAATCCAAGAAATATTTCAAAGAAGATCCGGACGCGTTTGAGGCTTATCACGCCGGATACAGGCAACAGGTCGAACAGTGGCCTCTGAATCCTCTGGACGTTGTAATATCGTCAATTGGCAAAATGTTCGTCTATTATATTATAATGTCCCACGAAACGCGCAATTAAGAGAACTTTTTAGCTTGCTGACCAAAAAAATTCGTCATTTTTAGGAATCAATTTTACAAAATCTGCTCGATAAATTTATTTTCACATGCGCCAAGTATTATTTATCCAACTTTCGTCCTGCGTGTAAATTTTTAAAGTAAATTACCAAAGCAATCTGTCTTATTTTTCAAAAAGTTTACCCGCCCGAGCTTTCAGTACATTTTATCAACGAAAAATCGATTTTGTTCAGCTTGCTGACCAAAAAAAAATTCGTCATTTTTAGGAATCAATTTTACAAAATCTACTCGATAAATTTATTTTCGTATGCGCCAGGTATTATTTATCCAACTTTCGTCCTGCGTGTAAATTTTCAAAGTAAATTACCAAAGCAATCTGTTTTATTTTTAAAAAAAGTTTACCCCCCGAGCTTTCCGTGCATTTTATCAACGAAAAACCAATTTTGCTGGACTCAACAAGATGGAAAGCTCCCTCAACGAAATTCAAGTACAGTAACATAATTTAAAAAAAAATTTGTCCTCAGGCCAAAGGATCATGTTATCGCTGATTTTGGATGCGGCGAGGCTCGTTTGGCCGAGTCCGTTACGCAAAAAGTACATTCTTTCGATTTGATCGCTGCGAACGACCGAGTAAAAGCGTGCGACATGGCTCACACGCCGCTACTGACAAACGGCGTGAACGCCGTTGTATTTTGTTTATCGCTCATGGGTACGAATCTTGGGGATTATCTGCTCGAAGCAAATCGCGTTTTGAAGATGGAGTAAGTATACGCTCCGATATACGATAAGATAAAGGATAAAGGATACGCTCCTCGCTCCGATTTCATTTGCGTGAGAAAAATATCACAATTTACGTAATTAACTGACAATACATATATATTTTTTTTTTTTTAAATATTTTTTACGTTTCAGTGGTATCATGAAGATCGCGGATGTCGAGAGCAGATTCGAAAACGTTGACGACTTCATAACGACACTAAAGAGTTATGGATTCGTCAATACGTGGAAAGATTTGTCCCACAATTTATTTTATTTCATGGATTTCAAAAAAAAAATTGATGTCAATAGAAGCACAAAGAAACTACCGCAGATAACGTTAAAATCGTGTCTTTATAAGAAACGATAACGCGACATTGAAACGATGACGAAGACGACGAGAGTGAGTGAAAAGTTTTTTTTTTTTTTTTTTAATATTTTTCTGTACCACTCGTTGATTTTACTCTGCGAAATACCAACCGTCGTGTGGATCATTGATATATGTGCCTGCTTAAACAATACGTCAATCTCAAAACGTATTGGTCTGAAAGGCACAATTTCTCTTAGGTGCTGCGAACACTTTTACATTATACCGAAATAAGAGAGAGAGAGAGAGAGAGAGTGTCGGGGACGTACTGATTGCAATGAAATTTTTTTAATAAAAGTAAAAACCAGCTATAAATTCTTGTTTTTTTTTCTGGATAAATTAATATTTCTCTTAACAGTAAAGTAATTATTCATAGTTTGAACTCTCCGAGCGTACATTTTTTCTTTTTCTTTAAAAAAAAAAAAAAAAAAACAAAACATCCAATCGATTAATCACATTTGTTCCGAGATAGTACCAATCTTCAAACCGTCCGAAACTTCGGCTGCGGCCTCAAGAAAATTTTCCGCCTTTTCGATCGCCAACAACTGAAAACTCACATTAAATCATAATCGAGCAAAAAGTTATCGATAACGATAATCCAAAATTTCCATCGGGATGCTCACCTTTGCCGCTGCGATTATCCGGATTATCATATTTCTCGGCAAATTTTTTATCCTTCCCTCGAGATCTTCCGGTCTCGCTGTCGCTATTGACTTCAAATCCCTGTAACCGGCAGCGTACAATTGACGCGCTCGGCCAACCTTGACGGCCGGTAGCTCCATCAGAGGCTCCAGATCGTCCGAGCAACAATATCTCAATCTTTTACTGAATCTACTCAGCATATCCTCGAACGCCCAAAACTCCAGCTTCAATTCCTGGATGAAAAGGATAAAATGTGAAAATTCGCATCGGTGTATGAAAAGAAGCGCCAGATCTAGACGAATTATTATTTATTTATTTGAAAAAAAAAAAAATTTTCAAGTATTCTTACTTGGCAAAATCGAACAACGGAGTTGGCAAAAGCTGCGGCAGCGTTGAGAAGATTTTGTATAACGCCACGATTGACTTGATACTTTTGGGCTACGATGTACAGCGGTCGATGTTGCCAGAGCTCGTACAATATCAGAGTTAACCAAAATCGATTGATTACATGCGGTTCTATACCCTGTGGGGAAAAAAAAAAAAAAAAAAAAAACAAGTAAATCCGAGTTTGAAATTGTGACTTTGAGCCCGATGAGAGAGTTACCAAATTATCGCGATAATAGTGCATACCCTTGGAATTCCTCCATCGCGCAACTTTGCTACCGTAGCTTCGTCTATTCCCAATACCCTCGCGGTCATCATATGAGACGCTGACAGGCTAATAATCTGATGAAACGACAAAATATTATTTATTTTTTTTTTTTTTTAATCGTTTTCTTCATCCAAGCCTGAAATAATCGGCAGCTCTCTGGCGAAAAATAGAAAAAATGATAAAATATTTTTCATCCGTACCACGTTGTAGAAAACCGTGCCAACGGGCTTCAATTTTTCCGCCAGATCGTAAGGCGTCACGAGATACATGACGTGCAAATCGTTTCGAAGAATCATGTGAAGCTGTGCGGTCTTCAGATCTTGATAAAGTACATGGACGCATTTCAGATCAACGCATCCTGGAAAAAATAAAAATTTGGAGTCTTGATAGCCGTTACAGAAGTAGCGAAAATTTGGAGAAAACTTTCTCCCAAGTGTCGCGCCCCAGATTTCATCATTCAGAGTTCATATTCGACTTAGCCATCGATTGTGCAAAGGTTTAATGAACGATGATTTGGCAATTGTGCAAACGCAGCGGTTTGAAGATGAATTTTGCAACGCACACGCCGTTTAGTGGACATCGTACGATTCCACATCTTCGGAAATTAAACAAAAGGCCATTGAACTACAATCGATTCGGCAATAATATGAAAAGGCAGGCTTCGGTTTGAAGCAGGGCTGTTAAGGTAGTTGTGCCGCAATGAAGCGTTTTCTATAGAAACGGTTGAAATTTGGAATACAGTTTCATTAACGTGAAATCTAGGTGGACAAATTATTTCAGATTTTTTTTTTTCCCGTCTGGAACGCGAAATAATCGCCCTCAAAGTTGGAACCTTTCACACGCGTTCCCCGTGTTAAGTATATGAAAACCGCATATTGCTAATTTTAGTACGAAAACCGTTCTATACATTGTTACAAAAAATTAGCATATGGTAGAAGGATGTTCCAGGATTGATGGTAAAAAAAAAACGCAATGATCTACCGTTTAGTTTTTCGGGAATAATTAGTCAAAGTTACCCGCTATCTACGGGTATAGGGGCATGAACGTTCAGACTCTCTCTCTTGTTTTATGCGTGCTTCGCTCACCGCGCGCCGCCTCACCGTCGTTTCCGCTTATTCCCCGTCGCGGGTCGCGGCACAACTTTCACTTACTAACTAAACCTTAAAGGTAGTTATATCGCTGCAGACTAGTCAATTAGCTATAAATGTCTAAATGATGATTCCTAAAAATATTTGATGTATGGGTTAAAATTGATAAATATTAAATGAGCTTACCCAGGTGAATACAATTAATCAACGGTTTATTATAAATAATATGTAATTAGTAAAATAGTAATTGCAACGACTCAATTATTACTAGATCTCGTATGATATTTACGTGTGGCAACGTTGCGTTTTCTTTCTCTTTTCATTCTCGTGCCCTCTCACTCTCTCGCCCGCTCTATTGACGTTGACGCGGAGAGGTTATGTTGTTCGACTTGTCAAATACCGCTTTCGTTTCGATATTGCGTTGCCACATTTTTTTCACCGTCACGACATTATGCCATAAGTTGTGTATCACTACCCGGATGCTCGTATTAAAATCAGTATAGCTTAACAAATTGGTCGACAATCATATTTTTTTTTTAGGCCTGTTAGATTTTTACGTGCTTAATAAATCTAAGTCTCGTTTTTTGTAAGAATCTTTTGGATTTTCCATAAGATATATCGTTTTAAAATTACCGGAAATCGATTCTTCTATATGCCGAAGCAAATTTGCCTTGAGGAATTGGCATTTTCAAGTATTAATTTCTCCGTAATGAGGTCGATAAGGGGCATTGACGTTTCGCGAAATGAATAAATATATTAAAATTCAGGATATTAAAAAAAAAAATTGTAATCTTATGGATTAGCTACCACGAGAGAACTACCTTAACTATTACGAGCTGTCTCGAGCGAAAGCTATTGGCGATCGACACGAAGAATGCGACTCCTAGCGGGTTTTTGACGAACTGCTATTGGAGTGCGAAAGACTTAACTTGTACACACGATTCAGCGTGTAAATTAGTTTTGACATTTCTGTATCTGTTCAAATTAACAAAAAAAGCTGTAGTTTAAATTTTTATATCATTGAATATCGGAATGGAGACCGTCGAAAGGGTCGAATCTGCGAAATTCAGCCCAAAAGTGAAATCCAACACGAGAGTTTATTGTTGCGCGTTCGGATGTCATTCTCGTGCGTTCGCGGATCGAGAGACGTGACATTTCACCGGTTTACCGTAAAAAAAAAAAAAAAAAACGCCGGTAAATTATCTCGGAAAAATTTATTCGGCGCGCGTAAAATGATAGATCGACGAAAAATGTGGATAAGAGTGCGCTCAAAATGTCTCGATGCGACCCGAATTCTTCAATCAGAGCGTACTGGCCCTAATATTTCGCGTTTTGTTTCGGTTTTTTTTTTTTTCAGTACATCCAACTACCACCATTTGCCCGAACTTCAGAACTTCTTCCCCTTCTGTTATATTTCGATTATTGAGGTCTCCTTTTACGAAATCGTAAATTTGTCGCCTTTTTAAATATAAACGTCCCATGTTTGCAATGCTAACTGTCACAAACTGCACTCCAGTAGCGCCATATTTCCGAGTGACGCGAGCGCCGCCATCGGTAGTGTCGATCATCAATAGTAAATTGCAGTCGATCGGTCTCAGGGCTAATAATCAAGAACTACTTTGTAACCTATTATTCATTATCGCGAATAAAATTAGATCGTATTTTCAGTAATACTCGAGTTGGAGATTTGCTCAACCTTGAAAATCACCCACAAACTCGTCCTCGCGACGATTTCATATCCCCGCGTGACGAAATTCGCGGTCAAAAAGTAAGAATACCTTTCATCGCTGCCTTTCCCAGAGGCGTCGGCTCTAAAATCGTACTGGCCGCGAGAACAATGGTTCTCCTTCCTCTCTTGGCTTTCGGCTTGTAATCAATGTCAGCGTTAATCTGAGACTCGATGTCAACGGTGACGTTGGGATCAAAGTCACCGCTTCGTTTGATCCTCAAAATGGCGGCTTTCAGGAGACTCGTTATTGCTTTGTCAGTGATGGCTTTAACGCTGACGCTCAATCGTTTCTGCTGAACACCGAGCAGCGTCGATTCCACGAGCTTTTGAAGATCCGAACGAGTCGCAGCGATGGAAAGCATAACGGAACTCAAAATCAAATTGTTTATTCCGCGATCCTCCTCCAGATGCAAAGTGCTCAGCGAGTCATCCATACTCGATGCCAGAAGCTTTTGTACCTTGTCAATTTCGTTTTGATTGCAAATAAGGATACTTTCACCTATTTCGCCCATTCCGGCTCTGCCAGCTCGGCCGATCATCTGCTTGTATCTGCTCAGGTTCATAAATTGATTTCCAACGTAGGGCTTCCTCAGAATAACCTATGACGGGTGTGTATTTTTTTTTTTTTTTTTTGTAAAGCGAATTTAAAATATTCCAGAGTATTCGATAAATTATGATACTGAAATTTGCATCGTTGGGATGCAACGGGAATAGGTTTTTAAAAAAATCATTACCAGTATTGTCTTGAAGTCGAAAATCGTTTGAATCTTTTTTTTCGGTTTTTTTACGCCACCTGGTGCCTAAATATGCCAGAAATGCGTCAGCAATTCTGGAAATGATTTTTTTTATTTAAAAAAATGTATTTTCGTTGCATTTCAACGATGCAAATTTCAATATCATGATAAATTGCGAGCATAGACGGGGCACTGCTTGTTACTTTGAAACAAGCATTCGTTAGGCTTTTTTTGTAAATTTTTAATCTTGAATTGCATCGTGTACAAGTGACACACGATATTTTCAACTGTATTCTTTCCTCCAAAATGTTGGATCCGTTTTTGTTTTTATTTACATGCAATGGACTGGGGAAAAAAAATTGACACTGTGGACCACAGAGTTAACGTATGAATAATAATACTGTGGAACACTTTTTGGAGGGTAAACAAAAAAATTTGGAAAAAAAAATAACAAAATCGTGTGTTTCTCGTAAGTAAGTAACGTACCCTTCTTGCTGGTAGATTCACACCCGCCGCCAGTGTCGATGTGCAGCACAGAACGCAGAGTGTCCCTGCTCTGAAGGCGTCCTCCAATAATTTTCTTTCCTCCGATGTTAGACCCGAATGATGATAAGCCACCCCGAATTTGATTGTTTTCGATAAAACCGGGCACAATTCACCCTCGTACTTAAGTGCGCCCAACAATTCCTCTTTCTCCTTCACTTTGTGCTGCTTTACGGAACTAATCTTAAAAATAGTACTCCAATTAGGATTATTAGGTACAAGGATACCCCACGGGACAACAATTATGCGAAAATATACATACATGTATTTTTTTTTTTGTATCTTCCAAATATATGTGAAATATATGTAATATATTTTATTTATATTGAATCTATTTCTGCGGCAACTAGTCATATTTTCGCATATATATATTTTTTTTTTTCAGTGAGGGAACAACAAAAAATTAAATTGGATAAAATAGGCTCACGTGAACATAACACGGGTCAGTAGTGATGCTACGCTCTCGCAATTTTTTCGGGTCGAACAGAAGACTAGACACGAATCATTGGGTACTACATCCATCACGAGACCGCCTATACGATCTGGATCCAATTCGTCTGCCTTTGCCGAGTACTGATACAATTTAAACATAAATATATTTATATATATATATATATATTCGCAATGAAATTTTCTTGAAACTTTGAGCGAATCGTTAAAATTAAATTGCGGCAAAACTCACAGGATAATTGATTTTCTTTTCGTCCGTGAATATGGGATCGTCGTGTAAATTCAGCAGCCAAATTTTATTTCCGCATTTTACGTACTCTTTTATCTCGACGGGCCGAAAATTTTTCGTGTACACGTCGGCTTTGAGAAAATTCGCTATCTCATTGAGATTACCTATCGTCGCGCTCATACCCACGATATGTACATTATCTGTTGAGAAAAAAAAAAAAAAAAAAAATAGTAAAAAAATAACAGCGTCTTTGTCAAAACAAACCGGTATGATTGAAGATATTTCATCATTCTTACCACCGGCAAACATTAATTTCGTTAAAAGCCCTTCCAGCGTCGCGCCTCTTCCCCCCGTCTCGCCGAGCAAATGCAATTCATCGACAACGACGATACCGATCTCGTTCAATCGTTTTTCCTCGATCAAACTGTTTACGATTCCCTGAGCTTTCTCAATCGTGCATATGTAGATACAATTTTTTCTTCGTCTCTTTATCGGTGGATATTGACCCTTACCGCTCGCATATTCTTCCACCAAAAAGCCCAATTCCAGGGCGAACGGCGTCATCGATTGTACCTATGATTCAAAAAATTATCAATTAATTCGTCGTCTTATCGAGGGAAAAAAAAAAAATTTGTTCCAAGCAATCCTTACTTTTTCCTGTACTATCGCAACGAATGGAAGGATGAATATAGCGTTTTTTTTATTGCACAAAATTTCTCTAAGCATCAATATTTCCGCGACCAAAGTTTTTCCCCCGCTGGTCGGCAGTGCGTAAATTAAATTCGTTCGATTCTTCACGGCTTTCAGATTCAGACATTCATCCTGCCAATCTATAACGGACAATTTCTTTTACTTTGCTTCACGATCTTTCTAGTCGTGTCCAAAAAGTAGCAACTGTTCGAACTTACTATTTTTTACAAATTTCCACAAGCAAGCTACATTTATAATCCTTTATTTACCCTAAAAATTGTTACGGGGAAAAGATAATGAATGACTATCGATTCACCGATAAATTGTCCGCGAGGTGAATTATTTTAATTTTTTTTTTTATTTCCCAAACGAAATTTGTCAATTGCTACAGATTTTTTTTAATGAATACGACCAAATGAACGTTCACCTGCTGAGAAATTGCAATAAACCACACGATCTCAAGGTAATTTTGTAACTATTCATCGTTTATAATTTTAACCGTGCAGGAATTGGACCGGAGAAGGAATAAATAAGCTCCTTCGAGCTGTGCAGGCGTTTTTTTTCTCTAATGAACAACATTTAGACCATTATTTTATAAATAGAACATTCTTAATGGAGTCTCGTGTGATGAGCTTAAAAAATATGATTTTTAAGAATTTTTTTTTTCGAGAAAACTATACGATCAACACTTGGACGGTTGACCGTTGATTAAGCCTGCACTGGCAAGCATATCGAACTCTAATTTTTTTTTTTTTTTTTTTTTTCGATACAGTAGAGCAACTGTCGCTGGAACAGGACTGCCTCAGGGGACAAATATCAAGTTTATACAAGGAACATGTTCGAAAATCTGGATACCTCGGATAAATAAATGAATTTTTTTTTTTTTAATCAACAACTTTGAGATATTTTGTGTAATAGTTTTATATATATTTATAACGTGTAAAAATATTAATTCAATGGAAAAAAAAAAAAAAAATCGATTTCTTTACTCATACGAGATTTCCCACCTAATTCACATTAACGTACCCACCGTAAAGAGAAGTTATTCTCATTGTTTTCTGTATCAAAGTCTTTACTGTCTGCGGTAGTCCATAAAACGATCCCGCCGGATTCAATTGACTCTGTATTCTTTTATTGCGCGTCGACTGATCCACCGCGCCGGTAAATTTATTGGTGAAATTTGTGATAAATTCGTCTTTCTCCGGCTCAAGGGAAAAATCATCAAAGAAATATTCATCGGAGGTAGAGGAAAAATGTCTTTCGGGAATCTTGTGAGATTCCGGTGTTTCTTCCTTGCTAGTCTCTTCGGATTTTACGTGCTGATCTTTGAGAATCGAGAAGTTTAATGCGTCGTTTGAATTTTCCAAGGACGGATCGACGAGAGCCTGATTGAACAACGTTTGATCATGCCACTGATATTCCTCCTCCAGGAAATTGGATAAATCTCCTTTTTTTTTCTCATCCGGCGACGGTGGCTCCTCATGATCGAACGATCTTTTTAAATCGCAGCGCATCATCTGCGACACATCGCAGTACTTTAACTGACCGTACGTTTCCAACTCCATGGAGCATTCTTTCATATTTTCATTTACGTTAATTGAATAATTTTTTTTCTCCGAATTGCTCGTATCCCCATCGCAGATCTCACTCTCCAGAGTCTCGAGAATCGAGTCATCTGTACCGAGGAGAGCTTCGAGCGGAGACAACGATTGATGTAAACTCGGCGATCGAGCACCGACCGATCGTTTCGATCGACGACTTTTCGTGACATAACGACTCGGCATAATTTTTTATTCTCTCGAACTGCGAGACTCGCGTCACGATTTCTTTTTTACATTCATCGGAAACATGATTTACTTGTTTATCGTGGATTTAATAGCCATAAACATAACCTATACTTGTCAGTCCGTATTGAGACTATTTTTTTTTTATTTTCCTCGGCAATTAATGAAACCGTGTCAATGATCGAAGAAAATTTGATCGGATGAACTCATCGATCTCAGAAATAATCCTTGTGGAACGTTACATGCACTTAAAATGTAATGGAAATAAAAAAAAAAATAAAACAAAACAAAAATTCGACTTTTCTCTCGCACGTTTGATTTTCAAATCGTGACTTTCGCCAGCAGCGCCAGTCCTTATCCCAGCGGCGCAAAGCGCAAATATAGCGAAATTCTGTTTCTTATCGACTGTCACTTCGATGTACTCTTCCCTCTTCTCCGATCGCGGCGCTAATTGTTGTATATAATACATATATAGACATCGACTGATTGTCCGCGGCCCGTCCCCCGTGGCTGTCACCTGTCACTTCAAGTTGAAAACTGGCTCGTAAACGTGAATAGTTGCAACCATTGAGCAATAATACAGTGTTTTGCAAGTGTTCACGATAAAAACTCATTGAATTTTGCGACAATGTAAAGCGTGTGTGTGTGTGCGTCGGCGTGTATATCTCGTTCCAATGAAGAAGCGCGATGAATGCTCCGACGAGGCGAGCAAGTGACATGGTATCTCGTTTGACAAATGAATCATTAAAAAAATGGAATTTGTCTTGTACGTGGATTCGTCATAATAAGTGTCGATAAATATCGATGATTATCGAGGCTCAAGTGGAAAAAAAAATGTTCAACGACACAACAAGATTAATGAAGAAAGGTCGACAGATGATGCTTTCCATAGCTATTCTAGTCGCCTCTGTTATTTATTTAATCTTCAAATGGGACAGTCTTCTGCGATTCTACTTCTTTGCATTATTGACCGTGTCGTGCTGTTTCCTCGGACCCCTAGTCATCATTCTTATACACGTAGCTCTGTCTCCGAAACATCAAACGGGGGCTGGCACTACCAAGACCATCGTCGAGATGGATGCCTTTCGCGCTATGCTTATGGTTTGTAACATTTTTACTCTGGATAATTGAAGAATATTCTCCGATTGTATTTTACATTGCGGTAGCGAAAGAGAATCTCCATAGGCAAATAGTGAAAGACAGAAGGAGAAAGAAAAAAAAATAAAACTGAAAAATAATAATATGAAATACTATAGAAGAATCCGTATTTTCTTATATCGCTGTAAAGGTGTCTACCTGGAGGACCACCGCAATATTAAACTTACTAATTTTTTTTTTTTTCTTTAATATATTCACACTTCGTTACTCACATTCTTTTTATTCTTCTTAAATATTATGTTCGAATCACACAGTTATATCATTTGCTCTGTCCAAAACATCAATTTTTACATTTTTACAATTTGAATTTTCAAACTTCTGGAATATTGAAATATTTTGATGTTGAAATTTGCATCGTTGGAATGCAACGAAAATAGATTTTTTTTAAAAATCATTTCCAGTATTGTCCCAGTCGAAAATTGTTTAAACCTTTTTTTTCAATTTTTTCTTGTGGCCTGGGGACTAAATATGCCAGAAAAGCGTCAGTAATACTGGAAATTATTTTTCTTTTAGTTTAAAAAAACCTATTTTCGTTACGTTCCAACAATGAAAATTTTAACATCATGAAATATTTGGACTCCCATCTATTTTCTTCCTACTTTATTCTATCCCACAACTCGGACTAAAATTAAAGAGTATTTCATTAATTCAAATAATTTTTCCAACCGTCGCCTGTTGTACATAGCGATCCTATGCCGCTTCATGCGGACAATAAATATTCTAATACTTACCTAATTTCATTGCAGAAAGGATACGAGCCTAAATCTTCCAGCAACAAGAAACAAACACGATATCCCGTGGTATTTACTAGACTCGTGGACGGAGCACTGCAGAATCTTTTGGACCTGGCCTTCCGAGACTTTGTGGGCTGCTGGTTGAGCGAATTGGCATTCTGTTCCGATCGCACGATAGTCAATATGAAGCAAGACGTATGGGGCGCCATACAGACCCTTCACGAGCGCCTGTCTCGCGTAGATCACACGAAACTCGTGGCTTGTAACATCGTGAACAAAGTTACATTTCACTTTGAGAAAATTCGGATAGCTCAAACCGCCGCGTACGTTCAACTTTATCCCTATCATGGCTGACCGGCAAAAACCTAATTTTCCAATAAAACTTTAAACCTAAATTTTATTTTCATATCATCCAATTATCGTTTTATGGAATTCCATCGGACGAAAATTTGCTATCGCAGTTTTTTTTTTTTAATTTAATTGAAACATTAGATTTTCCGTATCTCCGCTCGCACGAACTTTCAATGCTCGCCTGGGATGAAGAATATTTTTTTTTTTTTAAATCTTTAATTTTCAGGTCGGAGGGGGAAGATCCGGTGTTCTTGCTGTCTCCGCATCTCATGTCGAAGACATCCGAACTGGAATATCTGAGAAAAGTCAGCGAGCTCTGTATAATGTTCTTTCTCCCGCGAAGCTACTCCATCTCACCTGCAAAATTTCTTCTCCGCGAAGTTATCACCTGTAAAAGTAAACGCTATTCTCATTGTCGCTTCATTGCCATCGAGTACAAAAAAAAAAACAAAAAAATCTCAACACCATTTCACCGATGCCGAATAGCTCCATAATTGTCGAATTTTATTTTTACAATTTCAGTACTCAAGCCTGCCATTGATCTCATCACAGATCCCGATTATATAAATCAAAAAATTTTGCTCTACATCGAGCAGCAGGAGCTAGCCGAAGTGATGCACCGAAAGACTTACGAGTATGCCGAATCCTTCGATGACTTTATACGTATGATCAAGAGCTCGAGGGACATCGAGGTGCTGAGGCACATACGTTACAATATCGTGACGGAAATAATGCAAGCGACGACCGTGCAAAATGTGAAAAGAGCCCAGGGTCTCGATCCCGAGAGCAATGCCATTGGTAAATCCGACACGGCCCAAGCGAGAAAGCTCAAACGTTACATCAGTCAGTTGACGTACGCGAAAAATACGTGCGAGCGTCACATGGCGACTCTTGGCTGGGACGGTTATCCGATACAGGAATGCGACATTTCCGATCCGGCGGTATCGTCGGAAGGACGAGTCTTGCCGTTGCAAACGGTACTCGATAATATAACCGGACGTCGTTATCTGACGCAATTTTTGGAGCAAGTCGCGAGTCAGGGTCTCATCGGTTACTGGGCGGCGGTGCAAGAATTACGGGCCGCGGAGAGATCGTCCTGGCATCAATTGGGCGCTGAAATATTTTACACGTACATAAGATCGCCCACAGCTGAGATCAAAGTTGACAAAAACGTGCGCAAGAGAATGGAGAGCTTTTTGCTCGGTGACAAGGGACCCGATGTTTTTTACGAGGTACAGGAGGACGTCGTTAAAGTATTGGAGGAAAAGTATTATCCGTCGTTTCTCGTTAGCGAACAGTACGGAAAGATGCAGGAAGCACTTTTGAGCGAAAGGGCCGATGGTGAGTCACGCTCTGTTTTACTCTTTTCGAAAAAAAAAAAAACAAAAAACAAAAAAACAAAAAAACTTCGCTGCTCGAGAGTCTTCATTCTCTGTATTCAAAAGACATTTTAGGAATCTCGAAAAATTCGAGATCTACGTTATTAGCGAAAAGTCACAGAACTCTCGATGAGCGATGCAATGAAAAAAAAAAAGATAAGAAAACAAGTTTTTTTAACCGCTGGCAAATATTCATCGTTCTAATACGAATTATTCTGTCCGTGTAAACCCCTTTCGCGTATCCAGACGATAGTAAGTGTAAATTTACTCTCGAGTATCCTTTTTTATCCAACTTTTATTTATTTTTTCTTTCTTTCTTTCTTTCGACTGCACGATTTTCGCAATTACGAATATCCGCAACGTTAATTTGTTTCGTTTATTATAATTAGGATAGATAACGTACCAGTTGTGGCCATTTGTACCGTTTGTGGCCACTCCGCATTTCCCCTCGAATTTCTTGAAGTTTCAAGGCTATGCTCACTTCATCGAAGGTAATATTTCGATATTCAAGATGTTTCCGGACCACTATTGATTGCTTTATTGAATATCTGCCAATTTATTTCAACGAAATATGACGAAATGTGTCAACGCTGAGCGACTTGTACCGTTTCTCATATCTAAAGTCATTCCGCCCCATAAAAAATTTATCAGTTGAAGCTCATTTTTCGGGTTATAATTACAAAAAAATTGATGTCTCAGCTAAAATTCTTGAAAAACACGTGGTGGCCAAACGTGGTACATTCAAAATGCGATTGTTCTATTTGTGGCGAGCTTATATGGCCAATCCCAATTCAAAGCTTGGTGGCCACAATTGGTACTTCGGATGGCCAAAAGTAGTACAATTGTGGCCACAAATGGTGAAAATGACAGCTGCAAGATAATTTTCTATTTTCTTATTTATCATGATCAGAAAAGATTTTAAATGATAACAATTCGATTCTGTGTACCTTTTAGTTTACATCGATCACTTTTTAAATTCTGAATTTGCAATAATGTGAAGACTGTTCGTAAATGAATATTCGAAAATGCTTAAAGTGGTCACAACCGGTACGTCAACCCTATTATATGCGCACAGCCTTGCATATAGAGATGCCATTGTAGGTTCATGCCGATACGAATTATTTAGAGATTATAAAAGCTACATAGATCTTGTGTCTTGAATTTTTTTTTTTTGTGCTCGTAGGAATTTTCGTGCTAATAAATCAATCGATACTCATTGCGGTATTTGTTTGTAATGTATATTATATATATATTAGACTGTTTCAAAATAAATCGATAATTTTTTTTTTGCTTTACACAATCTTAAACTATACTTGGACATAAAAAAATAATCCTCGCGAAAGGAGGGGCCGGTCCTTCAAGATTTAGAGGTATCTCATCGGACTTTTGTCTTTTTTTTATTTCATTAATGACTAATTCTTTTACAAACCGAACACCATTCTGACTGACACATTTTTTATTTGGCTGAAACTTTTTTACGGGTTCTATGTCGAAAAAAAAGATACGCGTTCGAGGAATTTTTTTTTTTTTTTTTTTAATAGAGGGGGTTGAAAGTTTGAGATTTTCGTGATTTGTGCCTTGGAGACTCATTTTCAAAAATTCATAACTCCGGTTATTTTTGAGCTAGAGAAAACTTTTTTTTTTCATTTTGAAGATAAAAGAATATTGTACATTTTGAGAAAAAAATATTTTCAAAAAAATTTATAAAAAATTTCATATTGTTATAAACAATTGAAATGTTTAAATCAATTTTTTAACCATGGCCCCCAAATTTTAACGATTTCTTAATACAACCATCGTATTCTACGTCAAATTTTCCATAAAAAACGTATTTTTTATTAATGGAGAAATTATGTTTACTGGTAGAGATAAATTAATTTATCTAGCGCGGCACGTCGTATCGGCGCGCGGGTACCTTTGCACGCCTGTTTTTCTAACCCCACATCGTTTTTCTCAATAACATCAATGATTATTCAACTCTTAGTCTACTTTGTCAATCGAGTACAAATTATTATTATTAGCAAACAGGACTTTATGATTAATTGAACAAAATAAAAACATGTTAGCAAATGAAAAAACAATGAATTGCGATTTTTATTAAAATGTTCTTAAAAACGTTATTTATCAGTAGTTAATAATCTCCTACTTAATTGTAGGAGAAAGTACAAAGTAGGAAGTACCTTAAAAGGAAAGTAGGAGATTATCAATATTGATTTTTGTATTTTTTTTTTTGTTTTTTTTTGCATTTATCGACGTATATATCGACCGATAATTGTTGCTGCGATCATCAAGATCGTTTTTTCTAGTATATTCAGTATTTATACACAAGTTTGGAATATATTCATCATTTTAGGACTAGAAAAACGTTTGTTCCATCCATGCAAATAAATTATTCACGTATTAACGAAATAAAAATGACAAAATTCCGATGAGACACCTCTAAATCTTGAAGGACCGGCCCTTCCTTTCGCGAGGATTATTTTTTGATGTCCAAGTATAGTTTAAGATTGTGTAAAGCAAAAAAAAAATTATCGATTTATTTTGAAACAGTCTAATATATATGTATATATATTTTTAAATTCAGGTCTGACCGATGATCGTCAGTTGGTCGAGGGTTCGCTTTCCGAACACTCGTCCCTTCTCGTCGGTGATCATTCGAATTACGCGAGAAGCAAGCTCGATCAGCTCCAGGAAAAATTGAACAACAAGATGCAAGCTCTTCAGGCTCTCAGATCGTCGCTCAAGCCGGAGAGCCGTGTTTTGGGTATTCTCGCGAAGGAGGTCGAGTGGCTTCAGGGTGAAAAACGACAGCTCGAGGCTCATCTAACGCATACGGAGATGTGGGCCGAGCATTTGGGACGCTGGCGTGCCGATGTTCAAAGCGCCGAGACCCCGGACAACGGTGATCCGCCCCAATTCATTCTCGTCGTTCACATGGCCGAGGACGAGGGAAACGCCGAGAGTATATCGACCGGTTGGGTGGTTTTTCGTAAATTGCCGGAATTTCATGAGCTTCATCGAAAATTGCGACAGCTTTGCTCAAACGTCAGGACGCTCGAGCTACCCTCGCAACCATTGAAATTCTTCGGTAAAACTGACCGAAATTCACTCGACAAGGCGAAAATGCAGATACAAAAATATCTTAACGTGGGTATACATATATATATATATATATATATATATATATATATATATGTGTGTGTGTGTGTATATAATCAAAAAAATGGAAAAAAAAATCGTTCACTCTAACGTAAACGTTGCGAAATTTTTTTTTTATTTTCTGAAATAACGAAAAGTTAAGTCCCCTTTGGTCGATTGGCTGTACAGTTTGTCTTGGAGGATGATCGACTGAATCAGAGCGAGGCTCTCTATGCTTTTCTAAGCCCAAGCTCGGAGCATCTCAAGCACACGGCTCCGTCACCGAAAAAATCACGCTTTTCCCTCTCGACACTTTTCAAATCGTAAGCCCACGAATCGTCCATTCGATCGATGATCAATGTCCTTTTTTCTTTTTTTTTTTTTTTTTTTCATCCCTCGCGTGTGCGCTCGACAAAATTCTCGATTTATTATTTTTCAGGGGTTCCGGTGGTAGCGGAGATTCGCGTGACAAGGACGAGGACGAGGATTATTCGTTGTTGCTCGATGACAATGAGGCCGGACGCGCGGTTACCGATGCATATCTTGGACCCGGAAAAGACGCCATAGCCGAACCATTGTACGCTCTGCTCGGCGAAGTTTTCGATCTTCGGGGCGTCTTTCGATGGCTCAGACGATCCCTCATCACTTTCGTACAAATTACTTACGGGCGTACGATCAACAGGTACGCTTTATTGCCTTTATTGTACACCGATAATACTGGAAAATAAGTGGAAAAAAAAAAAAAATAACAGACTCGTGTGTCACCGATGAAACAATAATGCCGTATAAGTGTGGGTATTGCGGCGATTTTATTTTTATTTTATCAGAATTTAATCTCTTGTCTCATAATTTATAGCTTGAAAAAATCAGACTGTTAATTCAATGTCGAGAAAACACAATGAATCAACAAAATGACGTGCATCATGATTATTTAATTAATTGTTGATTTTTCAAAATGAAGAGGTGTTTGCGAGTGAAAATTTCACCATTTTTTTGCTAGTAATGGTCAAAAATTGATATCAGTATATGGTCCTTGTTTTCTTTCTTATTGTTGCAATATCCTTATATTTTGTTACGATCACTAAAATAAGAGTTATTTTTTATGAAAAAATTTTGTAGAATCAAAATTTAATTTATTTTAATTTTTAATTTGCCACCGCGGTATTTTGTACGAATTTTTCAAGGATGCGTGCATTCCTGCGGTTTTACATACTATTGCCGCAGTATTAGACTCCATCCTTTCGAACATTTCCATTTCGACACATTTCCAATTTCTGACCTATACAAATAATTAAGACGTGTGTTTTTATCAGTCTCGTGTCTTATGAAGTTGTCTAATATCACAGCCGATTATTCTGTATATATAATAGCGCCTGACTTCGTTGATAGCAGCTAATGTCAAAAGTAGAAACAAAAGTAAAGCGAAATCAAATAAAAACAAGCGGGTTCGAGTAGACCATGAGCCAGAGCCCTTGAACTTCCCGTTCTTGAACTTTTTTTTTCGAGAAGATATAGGAATAATAATAATTAATATTAAATAATTATTTAGAATGTGATATTAATTGTGAAGCAGGTAATTAACAAAGATCAGATATTAGCGGGCTTAGATTGTTATAATTTTTAAAAATTATAAATTACATACAAGGCGCGCAGTATTAGGGGCGCAGTAATTGAAATATTCGCAGTATTTGATGCGCAGTAATTACCTTCTCGTCGTTCCAGACCCCGCAGTGACAGCAGCATCCGCATTATTTTTGAAAATGCTTTTTATTTTATGAAAAAGTCATTCGATAGCATTGTTAATTTTTTTCCAAGTTCAAAATAAGTAAAATATTGATTTGAAAGCAATAAAACCTCCGTAATTTTGAATGATTTTTTTTAAATATACTCGTCAAGCTGGCCCCGCATTTCAAACCGCAGTAATATCCGCACTTATCCGATATCTCGTTGGTATGATTTTTTGCAGACAAGTCAGGGACACGGTTGCTTGGGTATTCTCCGAGCCGATGTTGCACTACTACATTCAATTATTCACGAAATCCTGGTGGCCAAACGGGCAGATCGTCTCGTCGGCTGCCTCGCGAACCGACGAGGAAAAGCTCCGTACCCGCGGCGAAGCGAGACGACAATTCTTGAACAATCTGCCGGAAGTCCTGGCGAATCTCGTGGGTGCTCAGAGCTCGCAGAGAGGAGCGACCAAAGTATTCGATACATTGCAAAACGTCAATCTGAACAAGCAACTGTTTTACGTGAGTCCTCGCGTTGATATCGTTGTTCGAATTGTTTTTTTTTTGTTTCGTCCCTCTAACTTGAAAAACGAAATGTTTCAGGATATCTTTGAGGTTCTGATGTACGAGATTTTTCCAGAATTGCAGCATAAGTAAGATCTCTCGGTTGGACACGAGCCGGATGGATCATATTTTTTCTAACGTGAAAACAAACGAAAAACCAACAACGGACTCCAAAAATTATATAGGGAGCACAAGTTTGCCAAGTTTTTTACATTTTCGAAACATTCCCATTGAAGATTAAGGAAAGTCTCCGATTATTTTTGTAGCAGAGAGAGAGAGAGAGAGAGAGAGAGCCAAGTCCTTTCGGTAATTTATGTACCTGTCCCTCGAGTATCTCCAAGTACTTAGGTAATTTTATGCCCCTGTTTGAACAATTTTTCTTTTGAAAAAGAAAAAAATATCAATAATTTCTGACTCCGTGCGATTCAGTATTAATCGATCCCTCGTGGATCAATGGCAAGCTCTTGCGTTCATTGAGGAGGTTCACTAGGGTGGCGGGAGTGCGACGTGTGGAGCAGGTTGCCCATTAACATTTGTTTCAACCGTAAAAAAACGTAATAATATTAAACGAGATACGGAAACAACCCAAGTTATGCCACGGGGTTTCATTCAATTGCACTGTATCATTAAACTATTCTTTAATTTTTTTTTTTCTCTCTACATTTTTCATTGAGTTATAACGGCAGGAACGCGAAGTGCCATAAGGACCTGTGTTAAAATGAAAATTTTAATTATTTATTCTTCAAGAACGATTCAAATGAAAATGCTGAAATAATTCAGGCCGTTCAGTGTGTAGATACGGAATATTGGGGGGAAAAAAAGTTCAGAATTTTTTCGTACATTTTCGCTCTATCCGGTGAACCTCCTGGATGTTTCTTCTAGATTTTTCAATTTATTGCCGAGATTTATTTATTATCGCGCCTGTGATACGAATCTTTGAGAATAATTGTCAGGTCGCGCGAATTTATCGTGAAAAAGGAAATAGACGATCAGCGCAGGCCGAGAGTGAGCGGAGCGAGACGGTGCTATGTGAAAAAATAAAGCCAAAGACGACGTAAAACAGTTTTGCGATTACGCTGTTTACGTGAATACATGACAATTTGTAAGTTGCTTCTCTTTTTTTTTTTTTCTTTTTTTTTAAATTAATTTTTTAGCAGGATTTATCACTGCCTTGGTGGGAAAAATTTTTTAAAATTCTATTGCCACAAAGATCATGAGGTTTGAAATTTCATGTTCGATTTTAAAAAGAGTAGTTTGACTCTTATTCTCACATTTGTCTCACAGTGTTTTACTGTAATGCAAGATATATTAATATTCGATCGTCACGAATCGATGACGTTTATCAATCCCTATATATAAATATATCGACGAATAAATAACATATATATTCATTGTATAAACAAGTATGTGATACGCGTACATATAATGATTCTTGTATTGAAATTCAATGCGCGACGTTGTTTCCATAAACGAAACGTACGTGCGTCTGCGTCATTTATCCGTATACGTGGGGACTCTGTAATGAAAATTAAATTGTCAACGAATTGCCAAGTAAACTTTTATGAGGCACAAAAAAAAGGGTTATTCATTTCACTCGAATCGGTGCAGGTGTATCATTGAAAAGGAAAATAATGCAGCAATGCAGCAATGCATATCAACTCTTCAAATATATTCCAGCGGACAGTAAACTCTTTACGAAAATCGATTCTTCTGCGCGTTGTAGTTCGATCGAGTCACTGTAGATGTCGCAGATCCGAATAGCTCTTAATCTTCGGCTCGAGCAAGCCAATTTTAATATTTCTATCAATTTATTTATCAACATTTTTAGTGCCAAAAATCTCTCAATTAAATCTTTGTGTATATCAACTCATCAAATATATTCCCGCGGACAGTAAACTCTACGAAAATCAATGCTTTTGCGTTTGTAGTTCGATCGAGTCACTGTAGATGTCGCAGATCCGAATAGCTCTTAATCTTTGGCCCGACCAAAGCCAATTTTAATATTTCTATCAATTTATTTATCAACATTTTTACTACCAAAAATCTCACAATTGAATCTTTTTTGTATACCTGTGCAGGATAAAATAGGATTGAAGAATATAAACAGGATCGGGAGAAAAATGAGTAACAAACTGTCGCGTACCTTATACGTATTGTAGGATACGGAATATTTTTATTTCAACGTCACGAGGAGGTCGCGTGACGTTTAAATATATATTTATATTTATATATATATGTATATTAAACAATTTTCTAAAATCACTCGCAAATTCCTATACAAATATTACAATAATATAATGTCTTAAAGCTAGAGTAATCGTATTATTTAATTATTAAATATATATATATATATATAGTAATTCACGTTTATTTACACATTCTTTATTGTAGTCTTTACTTTTTTTTTGCTTTCGTTTCTTTCGTTTTTTTTTTTTTTTCGTTTTAGATTTTTTTTTCTTGCTCTCAAAAGTTTTTGGGGCCTCGACGACCGGACAAAGTACGACACATGGGAATATCGACTGGCTCAGCGTTCTCTAGACGATGCATATATATATATATATGGGCGGTTATGGAAAGGATCAGAGTGACAAGACGCCACATTGTTATTAACAACGCGAGCGAGCAGAACTCGTTCCGTGTCGTAAAACCGCTCTTTGTTCTCAATAACATTGATCTACAAATGGAATCGAGCTCGAATAGCAGCTATCGCAACTCGTAATCGCAAAAGATTAACGCAAAAATTGGCGTCAGTTAATCCGTATAATTATTATTCATACCGCGCTGCCTGATGTAAATGCATTTTGGTATAGTTTCACATGAATTTTCCGTAGAAACGGAAAAAAAATTTCAAACGCATGAATTATTAATACACGCACGTGTGTGTGTGTATGTATGTATGTGTCAGTGTGTATTTTTGCGAATGCACGCATTTTTTTTTAATTTAAATTTTTTCTTTTTTTTTTTCTTTCAAGGAATGGATCTGACCTTCGCGCCGGTTTTACTCGACGAAATCATTATCCTCGGATTGAAACACCGGCTAGACTGTAATTTGAAAAACGCGCAAAGCTTTTGCCTCGCTCTGCCCATCAACTTTACCCACAATTCGTTGCGCTTGTATTCCCTTGCATTTGAATATGGAGCAAGAGGCATGACGGGTAATATCGGGCGAACATAACCTCTCGCGTTTACTTTTTCCAATGTTCATTCGGAGAAAAACTGCAAAGAGAGGTTGAGTCATGGTTTTGAGAACAAATTACAAACAATGGAACTGTAAAACGCTCGTCTTAATCTCTCTCTCTCTCTCTCTCTCTCTCTTTAGCTGCAAGGGCCTTTGCGGAGCTCAACAAAAAGAGGTCGATTTTTGTATTTTAATTTTTTCACTTTCACCTCGCACTCGTTCTTATCCAAGGATTCTTGTTGGCTCGCAAAGTTCGGTCAGCCAATGAGAGTATTTTGAGAGTGTGCTTGGACATGGTGAACGTGAAAAAAAAAATTAAAATACAGAATCGAGTCCCTGGTGACGATTTCCTTAATCGTATGACAATGACGTCTCGGAACATTTTGAGTCTTTAACTCTATAAAAAAAAGTAAAAAAGAAAAAAATATCGTTGAATGTGGCGAAATAAATTTTTCGTTATCATTGCCAAATTTCGTTTGACCGAAAATTAGATTTTTTTTTTCTTTTTGTTTTTAATGAATCGTTGGCAAATTTTTGTATCCAGCTGTATTTGGCTCAACTAAAATTGTCAGTTATAACGATAGACGTTTCAATTTCGTTCAAACTATAGATTCGCTGACATTGATACAAATTTTAATTTGCCAATTTGTGGATTATCAGCTGTAATTTATCATGTCTGGATGAATCGTACAGTCATCGTATATTTGATCGCGATACTTATACGGTGCTTTTTGACTGTTGAATTCTTTTCACATCGTATGATTCGGATCGCGTGTTATCGTCGATTCATTCAATTTTTCTCGCTCGTTATATACGATTCGCAACTTCCGATGGGATGAGCGAATATTCCAATTTGTTCTCAATGCCAAGCTCTCTTTCTCAACGCGCATGAAAGAATAAGAAAAAAAAATCTTATCAAAAATTCCAAACAAGCGTGACCCTTGAAAATGCTTCGAGGATCACACTATGGCAATTTTTCCGGATTCAAATCTTAAAAAAAATTGCAAGAGAATATTTTATGACTTTTAACGAAAAAAAAAAATCATTGCTCTTGCATTTTTTTTCCCAATTCAAATCTGCATCCACGCTACACTTTTGGTGCGATCGTGTTTTTATTTTTTTTTTTTTTTGCACATTGAAAAAGTAAATACGTTGTTTCTTCTGCGTTAAAATAAAGGTTGCACGAAAAATACGTTCTTTTATTCAAAATAGCTTCTTTGCGTGTGGGCCTTTTAACCAAGAATATATATATATATATATATATATAGGTTCATGATCTCAATTCGGATCGCGCGCAAAACTTATATGTTCTTTGATCTTTTGTCCATATGCAGTCGGATATAGTGAATCTGTAATTGATGATTTTCTTGAATAAAAGAACAGGAATAAAAGAACGGTTTGGGTAATTTGAATTGGAAAACAAAAAGAAAACCCCAATACTTCATGGAACTTGCACGATTGGATAAATTAACGAATATGCCCTCACAGTCATTCGTGATTAATTCTTGGTAATTTATAATATGTAACATCTCATTTTTTTCGCTCTGTAACGTAATTTGTCCAATTCAGCGTGTACATAGATCGTTTTACAGACATACATATATATGCTTTTTTTAATCGACATTTAACTTTTTTTTTCATTCACTATTTTGTGTACGTATGAGGAACATATTTTTTTTTTTGCTCTAATGAGAAATTCACCACGCCGATAATGATATAATTTTCTTTTATTTTTTTGTTCTTTCATTCCGTTCAAAGTATAACCGATATACGTGGCAATATATATACTTATAGGAGACTCTACGAGCAAAAGCGAGGCTTGTTTCGGTTCACCTGAGCATCGAACTTGGCAAGCTTCGCCTCTCGTTTGTCTCGCGCACAACGATTTTCATGCGATCGTAAACCGTCTATATATACTAAATCGGGGATTTACACGTTATTGTTATTTTTCTTTTTTTTAGTTTCTTTTTCAATTTTTTTTTTCTTTTTCATATACTTCTGATAAGTAAACCGGACACGACGATTGCAGATCTTTTAATATTTGATACACGTGAAATTGTGCAAGTCGTCCTAGCACAGAAACGATGAGAGAATGTTTCGAATGGGGGAAAAAAAAATAATAATTTTAGATCTTTCCTGCGAAACACAATTACGGATACAATTTTCTGGTTTTTTTTTCTTTTATTGCGAATAATTTCGAAAAATTGATTTTCAACGATGAATTATTCTACGAGAAAATTACTTTTTAATGATTTTTTTTTTTTACACTTTTTTAATACTGCCAGTATTGATTTTTTGTTGGCACACATCTGGGATTGACTCGATCTCGACGTCTCTCTCGCGATGGACTTTTTTCTTTCACGCATACATACACACACACACACACACAGCCAATTGATCTGATCTTGATTTCGATCGGATTATTTGACAAAACGGACGGACATACGGCTCTCGAAAATATTATTCACACAGACATAATCCGTTAAATTAATACGAACGATCGAAAAATTCGATTCTCCCCCCTCTTCGTCTTCGATCTTCATCGTTCTTCTCATAACGATATTCTCGAAACGCCACTAACACACTTTTACGCTTTAAATACTTCGTCTTTATTTCAAATATAAACACGAATGAAAAAAAAAAATATCTGCATACATGTATATATTTCTTTTACGTTTATATATATATAAAATAGGGACAAAAGTAATTTACAACGTAAATTTGTATCGTAGAGCGAACGCTTTCGTTATTGGAGCGATTCAAAGAGTATGACCAATGAGGTGCGAGGATCGGCCAATCGGGTGGAAGGAGAGCGACCTCAGAGACACGGCATGATCGAGTACTAAAATTCTTCGTACAAGCCACGTCTGTCACAATCACGAGATGGCTTTCACACTGTATGTGTCTCTCGCGCGTCTCTTTATCGAACGACAGATATTATTTTACGAGAAACAATCGAATTACTTTTTTACATTCGATCGCTGATACAACAGCTTTAATATCGCGAATATTTGGAATTTTTCTCGGATAATACTTGGATTTTTGTGAATCTTTTTTTCGCTTTCATTCGATCCTCAATGCGTCACACGGAACTCGTTGCAGCGCATTTGCCGGGCATTCATGATAAAATCATCTCTTTTGTTTTCGTCAGGTTTATTATATTTTTTTTTTTTCATTTTTTTTTCATTTTTTTTCAGCGATATCTCGGCGATATCTTTATATCGCTGCCAATTTCCAATCATCGCAATGTTTCGGATCGAGAAAAGAAACGAAAAATGTATTCCACTTTTTTTTTTTTACAAAACACGTTTGTTTACCACTCCACGTCAAGGACGCGACTGATCTGCTCTCGTGTTCAATTACACGTCTTAGATTCGAAAATTACTTTTTTTCTCTCCCTCTCTCTCTCTCTCTCTCTCTCGTCGAACGAGATCTTAACGTCTTAATCAGTCCTCGTCGAGAAATCAATTCGCGAGCCACCAACTTTGGGCTCGGTTGACAATCTCGTTACTAACAGTCTGTTTATCCTTTCAATCATTGTTTTTTTTTTTTTTTTTTTTTCTTACTCTTGGTGTTTACTCTTAGTTTTTGGCTGCCCACTTGACCTCTAACCTTTCGTACGATTTCTCGTGTATTATTTATATCCTCTCAAAACACACACACACGCACACACACATTCTCGGACAATTTTTCCTTTGCCCGAAATTCTTCAAACTTACGAAAATCATAGATCGGAGCGTCCTAGACCCGCTGGGACAATTTCCATTTTTTTTTTTTTAAATCCCAATAATAATAATTGAACGTAAAATAAAATGAGAATAAATTTTTTTTTTTTTAACTGCTCAGCTCCCGGCGCTGAAAAAAAATACTGAAATAAATGAAAATTGAAAAATATCGTATAGCTCATAGAAAAAATATACACGCATGTACATATATATGGGGCATTCCAAGCAAATTCACCCAGGCCATGACCCTGACCATTTTTGATTCTTCTGATTTTTTTTTTTCTGAACAACCTCAACTCAAAAAGGACAAAGAAACTATGGGAACATTTTTTTCAAATTTTTTTTTATGCACCATTTAAATCGACTCAAAAACGCCATTTTTTTAATTGGGTGAATTCAATGATCTCAAACGATGATTTAAAGACCAGAACGGGAGTGAAACTTTTTTTTTTAATTTTCTTTTTTTTTTTTTAAAGGAATGTAAACAGTAAATGTCAATAATTTCAATGCAAGCTGTCAATTTTTTTGTTCGTTTTTGCCTTTTTTCTCAAAATCTCTCATAAATAAAGCATAATACGTCATAATTATTTCAAAGACTTGTTACCAGCTTAAAAAAAAGTATAAACAAGTCATTTTTGAGCGTTTCGTTTTCATGCTACTTCATATGAAATAGCTTTCAAAAACAGTTATGACGAATTATTATTTATTTATGAGAATTATTATTATATTATTTATTTTGAGACAAAAGGCAGAAATAAAAACGAAAATTGACACAGCTTGCGTTGAATTTATTGACATTTGTTATTCCTTTGGAAAACAAAAAATTGAAAAAACAGTCGTTCCACTCCCGTTCTGGTCTTAAAATCATCGTTTGAAATCAGTGAATTCACCCAATTAAAAAAAAAAGGCGTTTTTTCAGTTAATTTGAATGGTGTAAAAAAAATGTTTTTCGATTTCTAAAATTTTCTTTATCCTCATTAGGTTGAGAAAAAAAAAATATCAGAAGAATCTAAAATGATCAGGATCATGGCCTGGGTTAATTTGCTTGGACTGCCTCGTATATATATATTTATATACACATACATATTTGCTCTGGCTTCTTTATAAAAATACGCGGGAAGTATAATAATGTTCGTCGGAGTGAAAAATGCGTTAGGCGCTCGCGTGGAACGTTAACTATACTTATTTATTATATTGAACTACAATCAAGGGAATAATTCATCGTCGTTCTTCATTCTCAGCATTTTTCCATCTCATCTTGGGTCGCGTTCGTTGATTCCCACGAACGTCTATCGACCGAGCATGGGACCATTATTAATTTTTTTTTTTTCCCCTCCATCGTTTTTCATTTTGTTTTCAATATCGCTTTGATCGAGTTTCTGTTTTTTTTTTTCTTTTTTAAACGAAATATGAAATTTCGATTTATGGAGACGCGCTGGGCCCCATAGGGGCGATTAATCAATCATAAATCGAGGGCTTCGAACGTGTCCCATATCGACTGGCCAACGACGAAAATACATATTTGTCACAATCGTGTCGAACAATTACCGGATTGATCGAGCCCATCGAAGGACTCTCGTGAGATTTTTTTTTCGAACTCTATCGATGCAACTTTCGTATTTTTAATTATTTTTTTTTTCGTCTTGTTTTATTATTATTTTTTTTTTTTTAATTTTCTTTTTTCGTACTTTTAACCACTGAGATGAGTGATGTGAGTCAGAGACGGCGAGGATTCCCTGGGGGTGATCGACGGTGCCCGGCTGCTGCTCGGGGTCGCCGAAGGGGGTATCAGTGAAACGACTTCGGGACTCGAGGTTGGCCCATTATCCTCGTACACTCTCTCCTATAATACAATTAATTATTGATTCGTGTGTTTCTTCCTCGTTTTTCTCCCTCTCTCTCTCTCTCTTTTAAATTTATCTCGCGATTAGCACTTTTTTGTTTAATCTTCATTTTTTGTTTTGTTTTGCATATCGTTCTCTATTTTTCTCTTCAATTCTCACTGCCGTATGAACCAAAGATGCTACACTTTTCTAATGTTGTCTTTTTTTTTTTTTTTTATCGCACCAACGTCAGTCGCCAGTCGTATGCCCGATCGCTCGTTATTTTGATTTTTAATCAACGATCATCGATTCACTTTTTGCTTCGATTGATTTTTTTTTTCTCGCAAAGTCCATCGAGTTTTCTTCGTAATTATAATCCTTTTTTCCCTCCGGTCGCTCTCTCTCTCTCTCTCTCTCTTTCTCTCTCTCTCTCTCTCTCTCTCTCTCTCTCTCTCGCTTTCTTCGGATCAAATGATATTTACGCACGTTTATGAAAATTACAATCGTATTTACTTAACGATTATAGTTCTCTTTAGTTTCAAGGGGGTAATATTTTTTTTTGGTTTTTTTTTTTTACAAAAACAATCGTACATTATTATAATGGCACGTCTGCGATAATATCGACGCAGAATCGGATAATTCGTCATTATCAGACCTATTCACGTTTCAGGTACATATATCATGAAAGAAGCAATGAAAAATAAACGCTCTTTCATTCCCAATCAGCATAATAATATCTTCTTCGTCTTTGTCGTGTAATTTTTTTTTCTTTCTCGCATATTGTAACTTTAGTTTTTTTTTTTTAGAATATTGTCGCGGTAATCGAGTCCCGTTTCGCGCGCAGCAGACTTTTCTCGACTAACCGATTTGATAAAAAAAAAAAAAAACAACAACAACAAACTTTTCGAAACGATATATTTCCCGATCAAGGAGGAGTCAAGCGTTTGCATCGATATATGTTGAGGAATACTTTTTTTTTTTTCTTCCTTTTTAGATATGTCCACTAAAATTTTACCACCGAAGTCTCCGCAAGTTCGTCTTCGTAGTTTTCGAGAAAAAAAATGTTAAAATTCAGTAATTTGGCACGGTTTTTTTTTTTTTTTTTCAGGACAAATCGAGAATCGAGACATAATTTTCATGTTAATAATCGCGATTGATATGTCTACGTGGCAAATAAAAATTATCGTTGAGTGGACAAAATATTTTAAAAAGATTACTTCTGCAAAATTTCAGTGTCATGCACATCACCGTTAATTAGCAAATAAGTAATAATGTGAATCGAGAACGCGATTTTTCATTACCAGTCGCGATCCGTGAACACATGGCCACGGCGAAACAAATGCCAAAAGTAAAACTTGCTCCTCCTTGAGACCCTCCTTAAATTGAAGAGCATCCTTCAAATGTGATTCGAATGGATTTTTATCGAGGCAAAGGTGGTCCAATTTGCAATACTCGAGAATTTTAGCTGTTTACTTTCTCGACCCGATATAAGCGTAAGCCCAGGGTGAAAAAAAAAAAATCGGCGTTTACATCGGTGAACGCCGATAATGGAAATCGAAATGCAACAAAGAGGCTAATTCGAGTACCCAGAATGACAGGAAAAAAAAAAATTATTCCGACACACTTTACTTTGCGGGGAGAAAAGTAAAGTGAGGAATTAGGATAAAGACTCGTTCTTCCATCGAAGAAAAACGTCAATTATTGTGCTGAGACGAATTTCTATGGGAGGACAAGCTCTGCAACTAAATCCTAAAGCGTTTTCCAAAATTTAGATCGATTCACCGAGTAGATCTAACGTGTAACTTGGTAGATTTACTGAGATCTGAGTAGATCTAATTGAGATCTAGATAAATCTACGATTTTCCAAAATTTAGATCTATATACGTAGATCTGAAAAATGGCTATGTAGATCTAAAAAAAAGTAGCTGGGTAGATCCAAATTTTGGAAAATCGTAGATCTATCTAGATCTCCGTATATGTAACGATAGATTTACGTGTATTCCAGTCAGCCTGTATGTTCAAACACTTGCTCATTAAATCTTCGTTCATTTACTTGAGTTTCGGTAAATTTACCGAGATCCGAAGAGATCTAGGTAGATCTAAAAAATGACCAGGTATAGATCTGAATTTGATCTACGTAGATCGAAAAAAATAGCTACGCAGATCTAAATTTGACCTACGTCGATCTAAAAATTTCCATGCAGATCTAAATTTGATGCACGAAGGATCTAAATTTGACCTAGGTAGATCTAAAGATAGCTACGCAGATCTGAATTCGATCCACGTAGATCTAAATTCGTTCCACATAGACCTAAATTTGATCTACGTAGATCCAAAAAATTAGCTACGCGGATCTAAATTTGACCGAGGTAGATCTGAATATAGCTACGCGGATCTAAATTTGATCCACGTAAATCTTAATTTTTTCCACGTAGACCTAAATTCGATCTACGTAGATCTAAATTTGTTCCACGCAGACCTAAATTCGATCTAGGTAGATCTTAAACTTTTTTTTTCCGGGCCAGGCATTCGAATCATGATTTTTAAAAAGTGCCATTGTTCCCCACGATCGACGAAATAACCTTTTTTTTCCTCCCGTCCAATTAGGCACTACGAACGCGTAGACAACCTAACATTTCTTTACGAAGACATCGAAAAAGCAAAGAAAAAAAACGCCAGAAACTCTGAAAATACTTTCGAATTGGCCTCTATGTGTTCGCAACATCAATAAACCTTATTTCAATCCAAACTGTACCACCTTGCATCCTCTAACGTAATAATTTTCATGATTATCATTCGGTCAGTCGAATTACGCGAGGTGTGTCAGCTGCGCTTTCGAAACAATTCAACGTAAGCCTAAGTGATCGGTGCACACCAAAAATTCGTAGTTGGATGTGCTATAAGCATTTTTATAAAGCATATATGGCCCCGATCGTGGCACACACGAGACGGATCGGCTACGTCGTTTCGGTCTCGTTCATCTGGATAAAATGAAGCGGCAAGTGCTGTAGCTTGATCGGGCATTCGACCTTCGATGAGTTGGCTCTCTGACGAAGGTCCCGCGAGGGCGAAGACGTTTTCCAATCGATAATTCAACGGTTTTTTGTTTTTCGTTTTTTTTTTTTTGCAGGATAGAGAGAAGAAACAAAACAAAAATAACAAGACAGCGTAGTGTTAAGCCACGAGTTCTCTTTTGGCTCTCTCTCTCTCTCTCTCTCTCTCCCTCTCTTGCCCTTATATTATTATCTCGTGCTCATGATCAATCGAGTCATTTTTTTTTCAAGGAAACAACAGAGATCTACGACGTGAAATTCACCGGAAGTAAGATAAACGTCCCAATAGCCGGACGTGTACCAGTAGCTTTAAGGAGGTTCACCAGGTAGAGCAAAATGGCCAGAAAAATCTAAATTTTTTTATCAGATATTCACTACTACTGTAGAAATGTGCCTGAATTATTTGGAAATTTTCACCTACACCATTCACATGAAAATTTAGTTTCTGACGAGGCTCTTTTAACACGCGTTATTATATGGCGTGAGCAGAAATTGCGATTTTTTTCCCCCTTTACAACTCCGGAGAAAATGCAGAGAAAATTAAAAAAAAAAACTTTATTTCAATACAGTATATAGGTGAATAAAGCAGCATGACAAAAATTAGATTGATTGTGTACTTAGTTTACGAATACTATTCAATGAACCCACAGAATTCATATAGTTGTACGCAGTAAAGGGCGATGTAAAGAGGGAATAAGCATGGCAATATCGCTGTAAAGCCGGAGCAGTTAGGTTATTAGGTTGAGCGCGCCGTTTTCTTGACAGCTCGACTGTTTTCTGGTGCCTATCATAGCTATGACACTTGACGGTACACTGGAAATCGCTTAACTGCCCGCTGGTTAACTGCACCCCCTCCAGCTCTTTCTCCGCCACACGGACGACGTGTATAGGAGACGGTTAACTACCCGATTTCCCTCTCTTATCCGCCCTAAAGCGGGCAGTTAAAGGAGTTCCAGTGTACTAACCGTAAGAAAATACGCGCCTTGTTGCCAGACTTCTTTGCGAATTATGTACACGATAAAATAGAATTTCTTTCATTTATATCAATATAAAACAACTTTTATCGATCTTTATAACTGTCAAAAAGGGTTGAGTATTCATTTATCGTTACTTTATTCATCTGAACTCCATGACTTTCCGAATTCATGATAAATTATTTTCACAATTGGCTGCAGTTCCATCGGCCCATATGTATAAGCATAGGATTTTCGCCGACCATCTTATAACCTCTCGCAAACCCTCCTGAACCTCCTTAAGGTAGTTCTATCGTGGTAACTAATCCATAAGATTAAAATTTTTTTTTTTATATCTTCAATGTTAATATAGTCTTCATTTCGCGAAACGTCAATGCCCCTTGTCGACCTAATTACGGAGAAATTAATACTTGAAAATGCCAGTTCCTCAAGGCAAATTTGCTTCGGCATATAGAAGAACCAATTTCCGGTCACTTTAAAACGATATATCCTATCGAAAATCCAAAAGATTCTTACAAAAAACGAGACTTAGATTCATTAAACACGTAAAAATCTAACGGGCCTAAAAAAAAAATATGATTGTCGACCAATTTTTTAAGCTATACTGATTTTAATACGAGCATCCGGGTAGTGATACACAACTTATGGCATAATGTCGTGACGGTGAAAAAAATGTGGCAACGCGATATCGAAACGAAAGCGGTATTTGACAAGTCGAACAACATAACCTCTCCGCGTCAACGTCAATAGAGCGGGCGAGAGAGTGAGAGGGCACGAGAATGAAAAGAGAAAGAAAACGCAACGTTGCCACACGTAAATATCATACGAGATCTAGTAATACTTGAGTCGTTGCAATTACTATTTTACTAGTTACATAATTATTTATAATTAACCGTTGATTAATTGTATTCACCTGGGTAAGCTTATTTAATATTTATTAATTTTAACCCATATATCCAATATTTTTAGGAATCATCATTTAGACATTTATAGCTAATTGACTAGTCTGCAGCGATAGAACTACCTTAACATGAGGTATCCGTCTACTGGTACACATCCGGCTATTGGGACGCTAACCTTACAGGGTGTGCCGGGGTGTGCGACGGAAAAATTTGCGGCATCGACCACGTTTTCTCAGGCAATAACAAAAAAAAAACCGTATAAAATACCAAGTCTTTTTTCATATATATATAGAGGGTTAGAAATATCGGGTGCTATCCGCGATGTAGATTCCTTGCCTCACTCGGAAAAAAAAAAACCGAAGAAAAAGAAAAGCTGAAGAAGCTTTTTCAAATAACTTGTATCACGAACGCAACGATTTCAACAGAGAGAAAAGAAAATGAGAGAACGTATATGTGTCAGATATATGCGCACACCCACACACGTACACAAACACAGGAAATATACACGAAGTTAGGATTTCGGCGAATGATTAAAATTGAAAAAACGTACCTGCGAACTGTCGTACTTGAGGCGTTTCCAGATGAACGATTTTTTCTCCTGTTGCTGATTGCATGAACCCGCATCGGCCCCGGAAGCGTTGTAATTCGGATTTGAGAATGTCCTCACGTTCTGACGACTCGCGTACTGCATGTACTTTTCCTGCTTCGTTTTTCTCTGACAGAGGAGAATTATGATGATGACAATTATGATTACGGTGATCGTCACCATTGACACGATCGTAATTACCACCGTTCTCAGGCTATATTTTTTCTCCTGATTGGACTTGTAATTCTTGAATTTATCGTCATCACGACCGTTGGATCGTGTCACGATTTCGGGAAATTTCGGCTCGTCGTCCTCGAGCTCCTCGTGATCGGGATCGTTCTCACTTCCGGGCTTGCGAAGCGATATTTGCTTCTTCGGGACTGCGTTTGAAGTGGAGGAAGAAGAAGAAGAAGAAGAAGAAGAAGAAGAAGAAGAAGGAGAAAATCCAGCGTTAATTGGATGCGTGAAGTGGAAAGAAAAATAAAAGGGAACAAGATTGTTCGTCGAAGCATCGATTGAAGTCAAAGAAAAGAGAAAAATGTTTCGTAAGAATATTGATTGAATCTAAAAAAAAAAAAATGCTCGCAGAGGAAAGGGCAAATGGTCGGAAAATTATGGAGATCAAACTTACCCGTGGAGCAATGGGGATCTTCCTCATCGGGACAGGCGCACTTGTAACTCTTGCGCGCGAAAAGACACAGATGAGTACAGCCACCGTTGTCAATGGCACACGGTGTCCAGCCGGTTTGTCGTTCGGCTGAGACGCTCTTGAGATCGGTCATGAAGCCCAGGGAAGTACGTATCGGCACGCGATTCTCGCCAGTCGCTTTGTCAGCTCGTTGAATCATTTCGAGCTTCCAATTAGCCCAGTAAATGTGCTCACCGTACTGCTCGAAAAAAGGAAGAAACAAAAAAAAAACAATAGCGAAGATCGCACTTGAAATGGTTTTACATTGGCTTAAGGTAAATTTTGTTTTGTTGGACTTTAAATTTCCGAATTAGCAACCAGATCAAGAGATGTGGTACAGTGAAACTGGAAAAATCAGTGCCAAGGAGGTAAAAAATTGTTTAGATCTGCGTAGCGATCTAAATTTTGGAAAACCGTAGATCTGCATACATTTCAGTCGACCTAATATTATGCTCAAACACTTTTGCCTTACGGATCCTCCGTGGATTTACTTGAATCTCAGTAGATTTACTTAGATCCGAGTATATCTAATGGAGATCCAGGTAAATTGACGATTTGCCAAAATTTAGATGTACGTAGATCTCAAAAATAACTAACCTACACCTAAATTTGATCTCCGTACATCAAAACTATTTTTTTTCCTGGGAACAAACAGGCGACCATTTGAACAATTAATTGTGGTCTTCCTATACAATCAGAGCTCGAGTATAGGAATTCCCATTTATCGTCAAAAATAACCAACTGCTCAGGGATCCGATGCGTTATATAGCCAGCGAGTGGTTGAGCAATCATCGGTCCAAGTAATCGGTGACGCAACTTCATTAATTCGCCATTCCCATATCCGACTTACCTGAGTGAGACCAAACGGATCGATCAAACCACTGACGAGAGTCACCCTGTATCGTCCATGAAGATCCGACGTCTCGATCCTGTCTTTCAGAGAATCAGCCCAGAAGATCTTTTTGCTTGTATAATCGATGGAGAGTCCATTTGGAAAAGCCAAATCCGTCGATACTATTGCTTTACGATCGGTACCATCGAGCAGCGATCTCTGTACCTTCGCGTGATCGCCCCATTCTGTCCAGAACACGTAACCCTGTCTCGGGAACAAAGCCAAAGATCTCGGATCCTCGAGATCATTGACGATTGTCTTTTGGCAAGTACCATCGATTCTCGCGATCGCCACGACTTTGTGCTTCATGTCCGTCCAGTAGAGATTATTTGCGATCCAGTCAACCGCCACGCTGAACGGTGATATACTCTCCGAGCCCTGTATTATCGTCTCAACGTCGCTGTAATTCTGCATATTCACGGATCTGAATGAAACAGAAAAGCGGAATCATCATCGGGGCTCACCCTCCAAAATTCTTTTGTGAATATCGTCCAATAACGACTATACCCAGTAAACACAGTAATTTTGCAGCAATGTAACGGCAACATAACCGAATATTACAAGTAATATTACCTGGATGTTACATGTAAATTGCATGTAACTTGCCATTTCCGACTCAGCAATATAACATGTTATATAATGTGTTATATACCCGGTATGTAATAGTTGTGTTGCAAGGTAATGTAACAAAATTCATAAAAGTTATATAAATGCAATATTCTAAAATAATATGATGAAATAAAAGATTATTATTAAATAATCTTTTTATTTCATCATCTTATTTTGTCACTTTTATAGGTTATAGAAGAGTTACATTGGAAAAAAAAGAATCATGCACGGATTTCTCGATAGGATTTTATTCTCCTCGACGGGGATTCGAACCTGCGACCTTCGTATCTATCCTACCTATCTACCTAACACGCTACCCACTACGCTATCGACTGTTTATGAACTCTGACGATTCATATCATGGATTTGACACGCCGGAGAATTCTTGATCAGTTGTATGTTGGGAGCTACTCGAGGGATGGTGGTGTCCCGTCTTCCACCCTTTATTTAGTATAACCATATCGGTTTTGGAAGAAATTACAAAATTGAATGTGGCAAATCCAATATGGTGGAACAAAAGTTCTAAAAATGCCATAATATTATATACATATGTTATTTTATATCAGGACATAAATAATCATATTATGATTATACATACACATTAAACAATATATTTAACATTTGAAATGTACGTACATTATACTGCTTTAGAAATGAAAATTTGAATAGGGTTCAAAATGCTTTTGATTTTTCATCCGTTACATGTTGATATAATGAATGTTAGTTATATACAGATATAATGCTACAACGCATTATAACGTTCACATAACCTGCACGTTACGAATGTTATATAAAAAATGTTACAAACATGTTGCGTAAACGTTACAAATCTTATTTATACAGCTGTAACGCTAAAACGCGTTCGTAACCTTCACATCACATGCTTATAACGAATGTTATGTAAATGTCGTTACAAGTACGTTATGTCAATGTTACAAATGTTAGTTATACAACCGTAACGGAACAACACTTTGTAACGTTCACATAACCTGCACATTACGAATGTTATATAAAAAGTGTTATAAGCCTGTTCTGTAAACGTTATAAATGTGAGTTATAAAACTGTAATGCAACAACGTTATATAACATTTACATTGCCTGCATATTACCAATAATATATAACATATTATTCGCATGTTACGTAGCAGTTACATCACACAGCTATTGCATTGTGACAATTACATGTAACTTCCATGTTATACTACTGTAATGAAACGTGTTCACTGGGTATAGTGTCAATGAAATTATGGAATTACCTAATCATGAAACCTCTGTCGCGTACGTTCGTGGTGTCCGTGAAGAGTATACGCTGTTGAGCCCAGTGAAAATCAACCGAGACGGCACGTTGAACATCGACTACCGGCAGAGCAACTTCCCGCATGTCCGCAGTATCGAATGACATTCTCGCGAGGCTCTTTCTCGCCGCGAACAGAAGAAAATTCGATGGCGCATTGTTGCACGTTTTTTTGTCGTCGTTCAGTAAGATTCCAGTTGGACAGACGCACGAGTAACCGCGCGGATTGCGCAGACAAAGATGCGAACAGCCGCCATTGTCATTGCCACAAAAATTATCGCTCACCCGCATGTCCTCCGTCTGCGCAAAGATTTCAAGATCAACTCATCGAGAAATTACTGCCCAGGTGAGATATTTAGGTATAAAAATTATCGCCGAATACTCACCGTCACAGCTCTAACGTCCATTACACCATCGAGCTTGCCGGTAATGACACCCATAACATCGCCCGTTGTCTTGTTCGCTCTGACGACACCCTGCGAGTGCCAATCGCTCCAGTATACGTATCCACCCGATACGGCAAGACCATACGGATACTGAACATTCTTGATTATGATTTTACGATCATCACCATCCAGACCCGATGATTCGATCACTTTTCTCTTAGCGTCGGTCCAATAAAGCCTGCTCTCCTCGTAATCGATCGCCAATCCATTCGGCCATACGAGATCTTCCGAAATGATCGTCGTTCTCTCCTCGCCGTCCATATTTGCACGCTCGATCCGAGCATTCAGACCCCAATCCGACCAGTACACAAGACCTCTGGCGTAATGCAGAACAATTGCCCGTGGACTGTCGAGACCGGACCAAACGAGGATCCTACGATTTTTTCCATCGAGCTCGGACACTTCGATACCGTTGAGACCGGCGTCGGTCCAGTAGAGCTTTCTGCCAATCGAATCGATCACTAAACTGTCAACGGTATAGATGCTCGTGTCGATGATCGTCACGACGCTGCTGCCGTTGAATGTCGTCTTTTTGATGACATCCTCGCCCGGATCTGTCCAATAAATCTCGGCATTGCGACGATCAACGTCCACGCCGCTCGCATTCTTCAGGAATGGTATCGGCAGTGCCACGTCAACGAGATAATCAACGTCCAGCGACAGCACCCTGATGTCAACGCGATGCGCGAATATCAGAAATTTACTCGGCATCCTGGGACAAGTTTTTCCATCAGGCTGAAAAGTAAAAGAGAGAATGGCCGGATTTATTTCGTTTGTCAACGATGGACAGAGTGGTTTTATTTTTGGTTTTATTCTCTCGAGAGATCGAAGATACGAAAGCGGAACGAACCCCCAGACGAAGTCCAGTTGGACATGCGCATTTGAAGCGATTAGCATTGTGCGAAACGAGACACAGATGAGAACAATTGGCATTGTTTCGATGACACTGACTCAAGGGTACTCGGCGATTTCGATAAAAGGCACGTACGTCCATGAGACCGGTTATACCGGATCGCACAACGGTGGCATTGCCACCGGTGTCCTTGTCGGCTCGATGAATACTCTGGGTCTCCCAGTCGGTCCAGTAGATCTTGTTCCGGTGAATCACCAGGCCAAACGGATGCGGCAAGTTTGCTTCTGAACGGAAAGCATCCACGCACGGGGCGTTATAATTTTGAGTGCTGTGCACGCACCAAGCTAGAGCAACGAAACGAAAGAAACGAGGAATTCATCGAGAGGACACTTACCCATTAGGACAGTTCGATTCTTGCCATCGAGATCCGAGTGCTCGATGCTCTTCGTACCACCGTCAGCCCAGTACAGTCGCTTCCTGTCGAAATCAATCGCCAATCCGTTGGGCCACGTTAAATTTGCGCTTATCAGAACTCTACGCTGACTACCGTCCATCGAGGCTCTCTCGATCTTTGGCTTTTTTCCCCAGTCACTCCAGTACATGTAGCCAGCTGAGAACAATAACGGAATCTTCATTATTTACGCGTAATCTTTATCGCCGCCCATTGAGTCAATTATTTCGCGCGCGTTGAAAGAAAGAAAAAAAAAAAAAAACCCGGAATAATTGCTTGGAAGTTGGAATGCTTACCGAACGGATCCACGACAATGTCCCTGGGTTTGTCGAGTCCCTCGTAAACGAGAAGTGTTCTCATCGTTCCATCGAGATTCGAGCACTCGATTCTATTAGTTCCGGCGTCGGTCCAGTATAATTTTTTTCCTATCCAGTCCATCGCCAGACCAGCGGGTGATTCCAAATTGTGATTTATTATGACAGTCTGATTCGTACCGTTGAGATGCGCGCGGCTTATCGAATCCGACTCCACGTCGGTCCAATAAATCGTATCCTCGTTCGAGTCCCAAGTTAGAGCAACCGCGCTCGAGACATGATCGACCGGGATAACGGTGTCGAAGGCTCGGGTAGTCTGATCGATCGGTATCATACGAAGATCGCGTTTTCTCGCGAATATAAGAAGGTTGTCGGCGGTTGTGGCGCAATTTTTTCCGTCCCTCTTGATCTTCAGGCCCACGGGGCATACGCAACTGTAGCCTGCACTGTTGGGCAGACACATGTGCGAACATTTTCCATTGTTGTCACCGCAATGATTTGGATAATCGGGTTGACGTTGGGGATGATAACTGTGAAGATCCAGGGGGAAATGAAGACCTGGTGAGAAAAAAATACAAATTATCACACGACAAACCATGTGAAGTTGAAGAGAATTATTCTGGAGAATTCGCTTCTATGATTACCCGAGTAGATTGTCTTGAATCCTCGTCCATTAGCTTTGTTCGCCGAGGAGACGCTCTTGAAGTGCCAATCGGTCCAGTACATGAAATCCTCGAAGACCGTTATCGCGAAAGGATGATACAGGCCCTTGCTGAGTATCTTCTTTCTGCCCGTTCCATCGAGACGAGCGGACTCGATGAACGCAGGCTTAGCATCGGTCCAGAATATACGATCGGTCGTGTAATCGATGGTCAGGCCGTTTGGCCAAGTTATGGCTTTTGTCACGAGAGCTGTTCTCTCCGTACCATCCATATCGGCACGTTCAATCTTCGGACTGGAACCTATTGTGAAGAAAAATCCGAAAAAAAAAACCGATATTGAATCGCGAGAAAAAAAGTTAAGAAAAAAAAAATCAAAATCTGCGATATTTCAATGAGATTTTGATTTTTCGATATTTCGCTTTCTTTACCCCAGTCCGTCCAGAATACATAGCCGTAATGAGGATGCACGGATATCGCGCGAGGCTTGTCAAGATCGCTCGATACGAGAACATGACGAATTTTCGTGTCAAGCGTGATAACTTCGATTCTGCTTGTACCGGAATCCGTCCAGAATAACAAATCGTGAATCCAATCTATCGCAACTCCACCGGGAGACTCGAGACCCCATCGTAACACATCCTCGGGATCGCTACCGTTTATGTAAACCTTTCGTATTACATCCATCGACACGTCTGACCAATAAACCATCCCTCGTTTGTAATGATAATCCAGGGCTATTGCATTGTGAAGACCCTTCAGTATAGGCGAGTGCTTCGATTGCTTGGATGGTCCGAGTGTCATCTTAACAAGATATGCAATATTTCAGCTCAATCTATCTAACTAATTTTTATACATACATGGGTATATTGTTACGGTACTGATTGATTATTATCGTTATCTCAAGTGGAAGGCTCTAATTATTTTCAACTTGTTGAGCATTTGCTTAGGCGAGTGCTTCGATTGCTTGGATGGTCCGAGTGTCATCTTAACAAGAGATGCAATATTTCAGCTCAATCTATCTAACTAATTTTTATACATACATGGGTATATTGTTACGGTACTGATTGATTATTATCGTTATCTCAAGTGGAAGGCTCTAGTTATTTTCAACTTGTTGAGCATTTGCTTACTTTGTTGTTTGCCGAAATGTGCTTGAAGGACGAAATTTTAGGAAAAACAATTTACACAGACACAGGTCGATCGGACGAATTATTCAAGGGCTGAGATTCAATCCTCATACGTACATACGATTTTTGTAAAAGTCTATAAAGAACTTTTTATACCATTCCTTTCGATGAAAACAGATCGTGTAATAGGATTGACCTTGTGTTTGTGGGATGACATGTTTTTGCAACATTTTAGGCAAAGCAAAGACGATTAGGAGCATTAAAAATGTTTTTGATGCACGAGCTTTGCTCGAGATCGAACTGAAATTGGAAAATTATATGGGTGGACCATCAACAATTCTGCTGGTATCGCAGCTATGTCGTTTAATAAAATATCGGAGTTGTCTAGCTTAGAGAATATTAATAATTTCATTTATCACGTTATGTAGATTATTGACATAAATATGAAGGTATTGAGATAAGTTTTTTTATAAAGCTAAAGCTCACAGACCTTTCTAATGTCCACGCGATTTGTAAAAAGCAATTTGAGATTAGCGCCGATGGCTTTGCACGTCCGAAAATCCGGCCTCAGTACGTAGCCCCGCATACAGCCGCACGTAAAAGAACCGAGCGTATTGTTGCACAGCTGGCTGCAAACGGGATCCTTTTCGAATTCGCACTCATTGACATCGTGACACGTCGCATTGTCGGGACCAAGTACAAAGCCAAACTCGCAGGAGCAAGCCTTCTCGTTCTTTGCCGTCAATATACACTGTTGTGTACAGCGATCCGTTGGCAAGCAGTCTCTCTTCTTCGGGCATTCCATCTCGTCTGAAAAGCCACAGGGTTTCCAATGTTTTAACGACCCAAAAATTCGAGTCAGACTCGAAGTGCATTGCTCACAATTGCTCTTTGATCTTGATTTCTTTGTTCGCCAGAATTTACTAATTATTCGGCAATGAAATTTATTTGCAGTACAGGAATTTTCTTTTGCATATACATATATAATTTTTTTTTTAAATATGAAAATCAGGGTCAACGAGAATGCGAATGCTGATTATGGGATTAGATTGTTCAAAATAAATCCGTATTGACAGTTAGATTGTTTGTAAAGTCAATCGTCAAAATTGAACGTACCGACTACGTTTCTGCATTGAAAAAGAAACATCGTTGGATTGACTGAATCAGCGATGACATGCTGTTCAAAGAAATTTTTAATTTTCCCCAGAAAAAAAAAGTTTCGTTTATTCAACGATCTTCCGGTCACATGGACCAAATTATGGTTGCGCTACCCCAAAATTATTTTTTTTTTAATATAAATAATCACTTCTTCCAACGAATGTCAATCCAAGAAAAAATTGTGTCGTATGCCAGATTCCTTCGCTAGGCGAAAGAAAAGAATCCATAGAGTCCAGTATACACATGATTTATTATAAATTGATCGAATACTCGGTACCATCTTTCTCCGGACAATCGGCGAAACCGTCGCAGACGTGTTTCTTGCTGATGCAATAAGGATTAAAATGGTGTGCCATGGAGTGCGAGGGATCGGCAATTGACATTGTCTCGTTGATCGGCGGTGGTGGGCTTTTGCACAGATATTGCGTGACGTCGCAGGTAAAAGCGCAGAATTCCTCGTCATCGCCATTAGGACAATCGAGAACTCCGTCGCAAACCCACGTACGCTGTTGTTTCGGAAAATAAGATTTTCGTCGTGGCAATAATGAGGGGAAAAAAAAAATTAATATAATATCGCAGAACAGCAACGCGAATTTTTCCATAAAGTAATTTGTCCGCATATATATATACGAACCGGAACGCAATGACTCGAATTGCAGAGATATTCGTCGGTCGGTGAACATGGCTTTGGGGTGATATTTTTGCAAGGTGCCATTTCGTCCTCGCCATTTGGACAATCGGATTTTCCGTCGCACATCTTATTCTCGCTTATGCACTCACCGTTGGCGCATCTTGATTGCAAACGAAATATAATTCATGAATTCGATTGCATTATCAGAGATTGCAAAAGATATTTGTCGGAATATAAATTACAAATGAATTTGTAAAAATAAATTTATGAGCAATATCGTGAATGCTAGAAAAAATCAATTAAATCGAAGATATCCGAAACGGCAGTTTGAAAAAATGGTATTGTCATATTTATAACATTCAACGATCCTTCCAAGATTACAGTATACTAAATTTGATAACAAAAACAATACAATTTTGACTATTATCCCGACGATATTGATGGAAACCGTGCCATTATTCTTTAAACATGAAATGAATAAATGATCTTTTGGCGTCGTCCATTGTTTTTGATCAATTATGCGAACGTTGAGTCAAAAGCCATGAGATTGAGCTTTTGTTCATGAAAATCACTCCCGAAGCAAAGTAACAAGTACTCGTACGTGAACAGATGCCGCGAGAACTAATCGCAACGGAGTAAAAAACAGAGAGAGAGAGAGAGAGAGAGAGAAAGAGAGAGAGATAGAGAGAGAGAGAGAGAGAGAGAGAGAGAGAGAGAGAGAGAGAGAGAGAGAGAGAGAGAGAGAGGAGAAACAAAAGAAAAATGCAACGAACGAGGGTGGTAGAAAAAGAGACGAAGATTGGAGTGTGGCTAATTGGAATTTAAGCTCGAGGGGGCGTTGTTTGGAACGGAAATGACGAGGGGATTGACGTCTCTCTCGGCTCTTTGCAATCTCTACCCAATTTCGGAGTTATATTCCCCGGAGAGGATGCTCGGTTTGAATGTAAAATCGTCCAAATTCCATATTACGAGCTTGCTTGATACACACGCATTTCTTTTTTCTCATTTTAACCAACGTGGTTCACATAAAAAATCGTCAATCATACGTTTTTCAGTCGAAGGAAAAAAATTTTCAAAAAATAATTGTATTGAGAAAAAATAATGATGAATAGTAATCGGTAAACTAATTACCAATTATTGTAAAAGAATCGTTATTTCAGATATTTTTTTTCATGATCGGACAGAAAAATATTATTCTCAATTTTTTAAATATAATTTATTCGTAATTATTTTATCGTAAAATTACTTTTAATACTTTTTCACTCAAGCTTTGATTTTTTTTTTTCACGACGAACGCTTTGTTTATTTTATGTTGAATCTTCGCGCAATAATTTTATCATAATTTACCTGTAATTATTGGCTGGACAGGGTTCAACGGTATTAGGACAATTTTCCTCGTCGCTTGCATCACCGCAATCGTCATCCCCGTCGCATCTGTACTCGACCTTAATGCACCGTGGTGTAGCGCATTCGAAGTAGTTTTCGCCGCAATGAACCTCTTGAAATATTTCTGTTAAAAATAAAAATTGGACGATTGGATGTGAACGGGCAAAAAATCGAAATATATGTTCAACTTTTTGTAAATTCATTTTTCAATAACGCGAAGGTTATTCGAGAAGCTAAACATTAACCGAACAATTCATGAGGTGGTCAACTTACGACATTTTGCCTCGTCGGAACCGTCCCGGCAATCGTATTCACCGTCGCATCTGTACTCGTTGAGGATGCATATCCCATCGGGACAAGTGAATTCGTCCTCTTTGCATTTTCTGAAATTATATACGACACTACTTGTCACTTTTTTTTTTTTTACGAAGAAAGAACTTGTTAATTTATTTTTCCGTATGACTAAATATTCAGACATTCATTTATTGTTGAATAAATAATTCAACATGAAAATATATTTAAAAAAAAAAAAAGCGTTTTTCACAGATAAGCGATAACCTCAGATTACATCCAGTTAATCATAAAAATATATTAATCAACGTCACAGGAATAATTATTATTCAGAGGAAAATACAATGTCAGATATATGCTGGAAATTCTCACATAGAACAGTAGTATATATAGTTGGTTTCACTCGCATTGCCATATCAGGTTGAACATGTCATCCGATATGTGCACCCCTTGCGTCAACTATGTACCCTATTCATTGTTCCATTCAGAACAAAGTTATAGGAGGGTGGATGTCCACTGGTATCACTGTGTAGTATACGCATAAAGCAGAGTGGAATAAAACGTCAAGAGAGTTTCACCAGCGAGTTTTACCGTATGGCCCTCTCTCTCTCTCTCTCTCTCTCTCTCTCTCTCTCTCTCTCTCTCTCTCTCTCTCTCTCTCTCTCTCTCTCTCTCTCTCTCTCTCTCGTTCTCTCGATCGCTTTCCCTTCATCACGACTCCGATGCGCAATTCCGTTCCACTCGAAGAGCTACTTTCTCAATACATTATTAATAATAAATGTTGCATTAAATTCACCCTGCCAGATGCTGGAATACATCAATGACGAGTTACACAAACTCTGATACAACTGAGTCGATGATAATTCGAATGAAAGACCATTCAAAATAATTTTCCAATAATAAATTATGAATAATTTATTATCGATTATTTAAAAAATTATGTCTTTCTTTTTTTGTTTGCTACGAATATATCATGTATTTTTTTTTTTTTCAATTCTGACGTTTATTACGTTTTATTCGTCAACATTATTTCCACTTCTTTTTGTTGCCACGCTGATTTTTATACAAGATTTTACTGCAGAGTGTTTTCCATTACAATACAATTCCATGTAATTCACTTATTCCCCTATAGAATTACAATGAAATCTATTTTCAAAAAAAAATAGACTCTTGATCACCCTCCGTGCCTGCATCCCCTCACAACACCAGATGGAAGACAACCCACCCTTCGACGTGTATCACGTTCGAATAGTCACGTTGAGCCGTCAACGTTACCCCACAATTAACACGTGACAAGAGGCAGAAGGAGAGAGAGAAAAAGAAAGACAGAGAGAGAGAGAGAGAGAGAGAGAGAGAGAGGACATATATATAAAATTTTCCAGATGGAAAAGATGGCTTATCTTCAGGAAAATTATTAAAAATAATTTTTTATTTTTATAAATATCAAATAACGAAGGTTTTTGAAACGATAACAAAAGCATACCCATCCTCGGCAGCCCTCAATTTTTTTTTTTTTCTTAATATCCTCTATAAGGGTATATTTTTAAAGAATCTGAAAATTGGTCTGGAGTGTTTTTGTTCGCATCGCCCTGAAATATTATATAGTACAGAAAAAAAAAAAAAACACAAAAGAAAGATCATGCGGATCTCTTTCGTGATGCCTCGGATTCATAAATATACTCCAATAATAAATCATATCCCTGTTTTTAACTCTCCCCTATGTGCGTCTGTACTCGCATGACCTCGGCTAATGTATTAGTCGACGATAATCGAGAAGCGTGAATCACGAATACAGACGCACGTAAATAACGCATGCACACCAGTCAATCATTGCCTGCGTGTATGAAACAGCAAACAAGAATGATATTTGTGAGCAGACCCTCAAGAATATTATCATCGCAAGGGCCTGCGTCATACTCTTAAAACTGTCGTAAATTGTCTTTCTCGAGAATCCAAGAATTCTCGAATTTTCCATAATGCATTGTTGCGACTTTTTATATTCGTTTACCGATTGATTATGGATATGGGAGGCCTAGCTTTTTTGCATGGAGCTACACAAATTATTACAAATATCAACGAAAATTTCAAGCGGGGATCCTAAAACCATCCGAGTCCTATCCAGCGTGAAATTCGAGGCATAACTTTGGTGTGAATCAAATCATGATCTGAGGAACATTTTGCGAGTTATTTGTGTAGAAAACAGCGAAACGATATATTATAGCTTATTCACATCAAAGTGAAACGCATAACATCCCTCTTTTCAGTACAGGTTATCGAAGATGAAACGTTCAATTGTTCGGGCTCCGGGTGATTGGGTGATTGCAATTTTTTCGCAGATTACAAAAATCTGATGTCATTCAAAATAATTACTCGTTGTTTGATAAAAAAAAGGCTTATCCGCGTCAGCGAGCTGGTTAGTGTTTTAAAAAATAATACGAGCTATCCGAAAATATATATGAGAAAAATTAAATCTGAACGATGCGTATACAATCGGTGCACGGATATATCGGTGATAAAGAGAGATACGATGATGCATATCGTCTGTACTATATATATGTATAACGAAGAAATATATACCGTCAACAGGACCGACTCTATAGCCCACAGCATCCAGGTGGTCGATACCACGCGCCACTAACGCGCAACCATTATCGGTTGCTTGGCAACCCACCTCCACGCCCTGGATCACCCAGAACAATATATATATATATGTATACATATATATAAATAGCCCAAAAACCTAAAACTCTCCGTTAATACAGATTCGCAAAATCCCACGGACTTTAACCAACCTTTTCCGGATATATTCCGACAATTTTCGTATCTCGCATCCAGATGCCTATAGCGCTCATGCGGAAAACTTACAGACCCTATATATACACCCTATATATATGTACACTGTAAAAAATCAGGGGTGTCAATTTGGTGCGGTGTTAGTGGTTAAAATCTGTGGTGTTATCGGCAGCACCGTTCTGATATCATGGTTGACCTCGTACACTGTATATCGGTGTTAAGCGATTTTTCATCAAAATTTAACACTAAACCCAGTGTTTCACCACATCGCGCACAATTTTGTCATGAAAGTACACCGTTTATCTTCTGATACGACACCACTCTAATGTCGTGATTAGTTAAATCCGGTGTAAATATGTGCTTCGAAGGCGCAGTTGAACTCACCGACTGAGTGCTATTTCAATTAAAATTATAATTCATTTCGGCAAACAACTTTGGAGATATATACAGACTTAAAGAATGAACCCGGAATATTTATTAACGGCATGTTAACGCCGTTCTGAGCGAATATCTCCTAAGTGGCGGTGTTAGCTAGAAACGAATTTGCGTTGCACTTGTTCGGTGGTAATTTTTCACACATGACGGTGTTGCGCATATACTGAAATATACAACTTAATGTGTGAAATTTAATCGCCCAAAATAATCATACATAAATTCGTTTGGAGTCATAGGATACACCGAATGGTGTATGAGAACTCGTATACTTATATCATTTAAATACAAGAAACTCATAAGGAATCAATAGCGTAGTGGTAGAGTGTCGGTCGTTAGGTAGGTCGTTAGGTAGGTCTCAGGTAAAATCTCAGGTAGGCTCAAAATTAATTTCGACGGAAAAACGTCCGCGCTTCGAAGCCGGAAACACTCGTGAAAAAAAATAATTTCCAAATTTTTATTTTTTTTTTTTAAATGGTTATTTAAGGGTCGAAAGTGCTGAATTCGTCGATTGGAGGATAGTGGGTTCAAATCCCGGTCAACGACTTATTTTTTTTTTTTTAATTTACAGGATTTTCAAAAATAATGGAACAACTGTTTTAAATTCATTCATCGATCATTCCTAATTGCTAATTTATAAATAATAAACAATATTTATTATGCCAATTTGACCCGCGTTTTTCATTTGGCTCCATTGACACGATAAATGCGTACAAAAATAACGCACTTAAAGTGTGTTATTATAACACAGTGTAAAGTGTTAGAATCCATTGTAGAATCCGTCCTGGTATCAAATCGGATGAACTGCAGTCTGGTGTCAACTATCAATACTTAACACCAGACAATCAACACCAACAGGTCACACAGAGCGGGGTGGACCACTATAGAATTCGTGAGTGGTGTTGAATTAGTGTTGAATTTAACACCACATTTTTTACAGTGTATACGTCAGAGGCTGGTGTGCGTCCCGTGTGATGCTGTTATCGAAGTATTATATATAATGGAAGAAATGTCATAGCTTATGTGACTTGACCGGTGCATCAAGTGAAAAGAATTATTCAAATCGAACGAAATTTTGCTTGATTTAAAATAAATCATTATTAAAATAAATTAATTGAAATTCATAATATTTGAATCAAATTAATAACATTGTGTCCACGTAATAAATTTTATTCCATGAAAATAAATTATTTTTCTTAGCGTGTCCGTGTAACGATAAAATGGCGAAGAAATTTTCCCCTCGGGCCAGATATGAGGTCAGACGTGTCGTTAACGCGGCTGAAAAAAAAAAGGTTTCTGTGGGAATTTCAAAGGCCTGATGCTCCATGTGTTCGAATTATAGATCTCGTATGTCTATATATGATCTCGCTATGCGTCGTAAAATTGTATACATGTATACATATGAAAATATAGTCGATCGTGCGCCTTGAAGAAGGGAAAGCGTGGGCGAAAATATCTTCGCGTGGGCGGATGATAAGCCGCCGTCGAAATAAGTGTCGCATATATATACAGACGAAAATGCTTCAGAATAACGAGAAAAATAAACATCGACAGAGTTACGAACACACAATGCTAGCTCGAGTTATCATATATACCTATACTGATGCCTTGTCCTGTTATTATTTCGAGTTTTCTCAAATCGAGAAATACGACATAATTTTCCAATTAACTAAAAAAAATTCTGTGATACAAATTTTTGTATAAAAATCACTCACTTCTTATCCGCACAGTCTTCTTCGTCCGAAAAATCCATGCAATCGTTGTCACCGTCGCAGAGCCAGGCCGACTCGACGCACAGACCGTTTCGGCACTGAAACTGATCCTGCGTACAGTTCAATCGATTTCCTGCAATATTTTCGATAAGAATTACCTCAATTGCATAGCTGAAAACTTGAAGCATTTTTTTCTCTCAAAATCGATAAAAAAAAAAGGGGTTGTAATATTTTTTTTCGCGATTTACTGACCGCAAGGTGCCTCGTCCGAGTAATCGCCACAGTCATCATCACCGTCGCATATCCACGTGTCAGGTATGCAATGACCGGATATCGGACAGCGACGATTTCTCTGCCCGTAGCAATTTCCATTCGAGTTTCTCTCCTCCAATACCTCATCGCAATTCACCTCGTCCTCGTTGTTTTCGCAATCCATCTTACATGCAATTTTTTGACAATCAAGTCGATGGCTCGTATAATAACTTTATGTATTATCGCGAAATATAAAGAGAAAGAAGGGAGGGAGGGCATAAAAATAAAAATACCTTTCCGTCGCAACGTTGTTCCATGCTGACACAGGTGCACGAGCCACCGCAGAGAAATTGCTCCCCGACGCAAATCCATCCGCACGATTCTACGACGTCGTTAAAATCGCTCTCGTCTTCGAGCTTCTGTATAATCATCTTCTGATCGGGATCAAAGCGTTCCGGATCGGGTTCACCGATCGGTCCTATACCGTGACCACGTTCCAGACCGTTGTTTACCCTCGTACGATCGGGAACACCGTGATCCTCGTATCCTTATTGGGGGGGGGAAATCTCATGGTTATCGTGATATCTCATGGTATCGCAAAATCTCGTTCGTTGTTATTTCTTTGATGTTTCAATACCTCTGGCAGCGGGTAAAGCACCATAAACTCCACCCCGTCCTAGTCCAATGCGATCAGATCCACGCGACATTCCCCCGATGCGTCCCTGACCGTAAATACCACCGTTTGAAACTGGTATACGCATTCCATTGATCGGTGCACCGTTTCTGACACTCGGCACGTCGCTTGGCTGATGATAGTCCGGTGGCTGACCCGGTATTCTCGGATAAATACCCGGTGTCAGGTGAAAGGGATTGCGCGGTATTTGAGCTGAATTACGACTCCAGGAGCCGCTCTCGTCGTGTCCCATTTTATAACCACCACCTTGAAACTCGTGGGGATATTCTGCGAAGTGTGAGAACCATTCGAATTTAGTAGCATGACGGCATATGATATCCCTGATGACGATGGGATTATCGCTCAATGAGACAGAGGGATTTCAATTATGCGCCAGGCAAGTTGATTAAAATTAGATAAATCGCATTTTAGTCAAGAGCGGACGATAGCAAGATGTCAAGTGCGTTCGAATCGGTTGAATTATTTATTTTATTCAATTTTTAATGTCAAAAAGCTATATTTATCGAAGTATTATCGGAAAAAAAATAGAATCATATTTTACTTTAACAAAATCTCAGAGAAAAATGTGTACCTTCGTGATGTTCGGGCAGATCATCGGGTATGAGTGACTTGCCATCGTGTCTCATGTCATTTTTCGTATCGTGATTATCTTTATCCCGGACATGTCCGGGCATTGTCGTAGTCCCAATGAGTATCGGATCACTTCCCGTCTGTCTCAAGCTTCCGCTGCCGTACATTTGTCTCGCAGCACCCCGATTCACCGGGGGATGAGTTGACGTCTCGATGCATCTTACGACGCCTGTTGAAAGATATTATTTCGTCCATGTCGTGGTAGCATCATTTGGGTTTTGTTATTCGCTGTCATAGTACTAGCATTGTCGTTGTGCTTTTATAGCTCCTCTCTCTCTCTCTGTCTGTCTCCCTCTCCCTCTCCCTCTCTACCTATATATAAGTAAATTAACGAATAGGAAAACCAAAAAAGCTTTTTTTAACGATAAAACTTTAAAAAATTTCAGCTATTCATTGCTAAACTATTTTGACATATTTTTACAATATTTTTTTTTTTTTCATACAGGTCAACAAACGTAATCGCACCATTAGTAAAGCATTCAAAGAAATCACGAGTCGCATGACAAGTATTTCGAAAGATTCTATGAAAACAAAAGATGTATATTTGGCACACAGGATTCGATGTACGAAAAACATTTTTTCCATCAAGCCAGAAATCTTTTTTTAATCTTAATCAGTTCGTAGATACGTAGAAATTGGATCTATCAAGTTCAAGGGCCATACTTATCTCGCCTGGAAAAATAAATTCTGCCGTATAACCCGCAGTGAATGAGCCAAATCCACCTACACATATCTATAAGAGGATCCACGAGTTGGTTGCAAAATAATCTCTCGTTTCCTCGCTTATCGAATGAAGCAATGATAATACGTATCATTCATATTTATATTGTTATGCCGCTCCTGTTGTGTACAGGTTGGAGACCAGTATAATGGAATATATTTTTTCCCATGTTTGCGCTAACGATATAAGCTTCTTATTGTCGCATTATGCAAAATTCCACAAAGCTTTCTTTGCCAAGATATGGAAATAACGATCTAACACCTAAAAATAGCATGCACGAGCGTGTCCTCATTCACGATCACGGTATATATACTATGGCATATGCATCAATCGGCGTTGTGTGATAAAGGAAACCGTGTCACATGCTTCATATACACAGATATTCCTACAGACATACGCATTGAGAGATATTAAGATCAAGGGCAGACAAATTAATGCTAAATCCTTTATCCTATACATGAATATACAAAAGTATATATTCGTCATCAATTAATTGCCATTATTTTAATGAATTTTGATCCTAATAATAATTTACTCAATATTTTTCTCGATCAAAAATAACTTACTACAAAACATTGCGCGCTGCGAATGTTTTTGCGAAGAAATATAATTTTCGGATGTAACTATGATCGACGAATCATCGTCCTTTTTCTTAATTCTTCATTAAATATGATAAATAAAAGAAACAATATTCTCAGATATTCGACTCTGATAGACAGAGTTGGACCTCGTGTAAACTTGACAAATCGATCGAAAGTATCGATTTATAATGTTATTCTCGCCTACAGAAATTTACGTGATCCGTGAAACGTGGTAATTTTATAAACCGCGCGAGTGCAGAAGCGGACATCGGATTGAAGATTTTTAGCGTCGATTACAATCGAATTTGATTATATAGCGATGGGCTCTGAAGCGAGTGGGAAAAATTTGTAAATCGCTTATGTGCTCGGGGTGCGAAATGGATAATGGATTTGGGAAATCTACCGGACAGTCACCGGTCCATGAATGACTCGAGACAGTGTGGAGGCGTAAAGAGCTTTCATTCACTACGCCAACGCCTGCGCTTCTCAGCCAATCGATATACTCCGTGGCACACACCCTCCTTAAAAGACCGAACGAAAGAGAAGAGAAATCGAAAAAGAGAGAGAGAGAGAGAGACAGAAAGAGAGACAGAGAGAAAGATAGAGAGAGAAAACGATATTTATTTAAGCGAGTGAGAAAGATCAGGAGACTTGAAAGAAGGGAGAGAATAGGGTTGGATGAAAAGGTTTTCCTAAAAAAGTAGCGATCTGGATAACGAATCATCCGGATTAAGCCTGGGATAAGATAAAGGCCGAAGTGAGAAATTCATTAATCAGCAATTCAAGGCTATAGAAAAAAGCTTGCCCTTGTAAAAATTCTCCTTGCATCCTCAAACAAATTTCAATCTTCAATTATATGTGTATCAGAGTGTATCATGTAGAAAGCCGAACGTAAATTTGCAACCGAGGAACACATTCAGGCCTCCCGAATGCGATTTAGACTGATTAATTCGGTCAATCTGACTCGATTGAAAAAAAAAAAGGAAAAAATACTTTATGAATTCATATTTTATGGCGTAAATTGATGATATATAATAGACAATAATGAAAAGCATACACTTGAAGCATTCAATGGATGAAATCGAATCACATTTCATAATCGTATTACCACTGTTATGACATTTTTTTTATTCGTCATCTTATCAAAATACTCATGCTGCTGATACTGATATCATTATTCGACAGTTTTATTAATTTTTACTTTAACGAGTCTAACGAAATCTTTACTATCGAAAATTCGTACGTAATCGTTTTTTTATCCCAGGGGATCTTTTATTTTCAGCGTATAATATCGCAACATGGATATGCGACCTTGGCATTGTTATTGATCGATATCCTCGAACTTCGGAGAAATTATTTTCCCGCTTGCCATTACGCGATATATATGTTTTTGTTTTTTTTCCTAATCGTAGATTAACCGTTTCAAATTTCGTGATCCCTTGTAGTTAATTATACATCATTCATCAATGTACGAAATACATTTGTAAAGCGGGGCAAATTTTTCGTCAATTTAACTACGACGATGATGAACGTATGGACAGTGCGTTGATAAACTGATTTTTAGATAGTGCGTGCAATAAAAATTATTCCGAAAGATCAATGTTCATCTGTTCACTATTGCGGTTGTGCAATTGACGATATATTTTCTGCTGTGAAATGCACTGCACGATCATTATTGTTATCCACGAGCAAATAATTTCTAATACGAGAGCATAAATTATCTGATCGTCGATAAATCGTTTCATATTTTAATGCAAAGACGACAGGAAGAGAGCGAGACGAATAGATTTTAATATCATCGGAATCGTTCCCCATGAATCTTTTATAACCCTCCGAAGACCTGCGTACATGCTATAGTATATATTATATATATATATACACTGACCTGTCCATAACGAGAGAATGATAAGGTGAAGAAGGATGAGCTGTTTTTTAGCTCGGGGCATCAGGTCGCCCCCGCTCGACCTCATTTTGCGAGTGCCTCGAACGTGAGACTCTCGAGTATTCCACATCGATCAGGCACAGAGAGATGTACCTCTATCAAATCTAGCTCGCGTTCTTGCGTGCACTTTTTTTTCTCCCCCGATAACGAGACGAAATATATCTCTATTTTGCCCCGAACTCACGATTACTCGTCATCTCGCCAATTACTCTAGGTCAGGGCACGTAATGACGATTCACTGAATGACGAAAAAAAAAAAAAATTACCAAATTCGCACTGAATCTCGTCGTAAAATTTTCGTAATCAACAATCGAACGAGCTATTTAAAAAATATCACTTTGTTTCACTTTCCCAAATCTTTATTACGAGCCAACATTTCTTTGAACGATCGAACTAATTAAAGATCCTCATTTAAGTGTAAGATCGCAATTACTCTAAGATCTTAATTAAATCTTTTTTTTACACGCGCGAGACGCAATTCGCATTTCCCAGCTCAACCACGATAACTCGTAACGATATCCCGTAGATATGCCTATTTTTTTTTTTTTTTAATTCCAGTATTTCTCGAACGTTTTACGTTTTTAAGTGTATTTTTTTTTAGTTAAAATTTTTTTTATATCATCCTCACGAACGCGTTGATTCAAATTTAAATCGAGATCCCTTTAGATTTGTAATGCGCGTATTGGAGGAGAGCGCGATACCCTCCGCGCGGGAAGGGTGGACGCGATAACTCCTCACTATTGTATCCTCACTTGCGCCCGATCAATCTGATTACATGTTCATACGTTTGCCGTGGATATTGAAACGACAAATAGTTTGTCGTTCGAACGAACTGATGTCGTATGTATACGTTTGCGGCTGAGTTTTCCGAGGGAGCGATCGTCGATTAGAGAGGGGTACATGCGGACTCGTGGAATTTTCGATTTCGACTGAGGAGTGTCGACGGGATTGAACGTATACGACTGGGTGATCCACGCAGTATCCAACGCGCAGGAGTCGCAAAAGGCTGCCTCGATCACATATACGTTATACATATGCACCCCTAACAATATCAACCCTCATTGGGCTTTTACTCTGGTGCTTCGCTCACCAGAAGCCGTCGTGTCACCGGATTGAGTGGCTCTCTCGCTTTATTCATTTTTTTTTTCCAATCAATCCCACGAAAATGTATGAAAATTTAATTATCAGCAGACCAGTCAAAGGCCTTGTTTGCAGCAGGGAATCAAATATCCTCTATATGATCAGCCTTTTACATGCGCATCTCTCGTGTTCATTAAAATGATCGTTTTTTTTTTTTTATTGATGGAAAAAAAACATTTTGATTGTCAGATGGTAAAATTCTACTCGATTCTTGGACCATCATAATCCATGCTCATCACGAGATATGATGAGCATGTTATTAAGAACTGCATTCTAACTGCATTCTAACATGCATTCTAACTGCATTATAACGTTCTTCATATTTAAGGAGGTACGACTAGTTCTTTGGAGTCAAAAAAAAGTCTAAATTTATTTTACCCACAGTTGTTCTGATTTATGTTTATTTGCGTTGATTATTCATATTATCGATTATAATGTGAAAAATTTTGTGGTAAATGATTAATTTATTGCGCATGAACTAATAAAAACTGAAAAATTAGATTGTCAACGACTCGATAGTAGTCTCCATCATAATAATAATGACATGTCTACCACAAAAACGGACTAAAAAACATTTTTTTAAATCAGCCGAAAACCTATTAAAATAGACTTGAATTACCTCAGTGGAATTAATACGATCGGCAGAATGATAATTATACATATAATTGATACGTGATAAATAATAAAACTCCATAAATAACATGATGGAATTTGAAGTAAACACTTGGCAACGTCGCATTGGCGATGCTATAAGTTGGTATACGTGACCAACGAAGATGACTCTATCCTCGTTGCTAATATCAAAACAAAGCTAGGTTATGTTCGCCGAAACCCATCAGCTGTTACTCGCGACGTTGCTAAGTCTGTGGGTGCTATTTGATCGTTCTGACCATTTACAACCGGAAATTGAAACTTTTTTATGATGTAGTGCCAGAACTACACGGTGAAGAGTAATTTTTCAATTTTTTACAATATCTATTATATCTAATCTATCAAGTTTCAGTTTTTCAACGGGTGTAGTTGGATACGTGAGCAGCAAAACCGTGATCACAGCACTTCCGGTTAACCGTCTCCATAAGACGACGTGCTTTAGTAACTCAAACTGCTCGACTTCGCAATTTTATTACGAATAAACTAAACGGTTAATATAGCTCAAATTTTGGCAATAGGCGCATAAAGTATTCGGCAAAAACATATAAAAAATTCAAGTCCGTCAGTTGGATTCTTCATACTAGTCGTACCTCCTTAACTGTGTCTCGCTGTTCATGCCCTGGTAGATTGTATGACTCACTAAAAACCGTAAAAAGGACCGGTCATCGATGGTTCTTTTTGGACAAAAAATCACCGACCAATAACCTAAAAAAGAACCGTTCGTAATATTTCGCGAGCACCTAAAAAACTACGAGCAACCACCAAAAGAACCGTACTAATAACCATACTATTTTTTCGGGTTTGCAACCGACAAAATGATCATAAAACGAACCGTACTGGATAAACGAAACAAAAACACTGTATTTTGTAGTGTCAACGCGAGCCAGGATCGAGGCAGTCCAAATCACAGCAGAATGAAATTTTTATAATAAAGGGAATTTTAATAATAAAGGGAATCAACTGCCAGGGAGAGAAGGAGCATACGAAATGTTGTAATAAATTTGTTTACATAAAATAAAACCTTAATAAAACCATAAAAAGGACCGAACTGGTAAAAACCGTACTAAGAACCAAAAACCAGTAGGAACGACCGTACGAAGGACCGTCTACAGATTCATAAAAATAGACGGTTCTTTTGAAGGTTTTTCCACAGTTCTTTTTTGTCCAAAAAGAACCGTCCTTTTGACGGTTATTTGTTCAGTTGCTTGTTGAGTTCGGCAATCTACTAGGGTGGACCAGTCCGAGAGTCGTACAATCACTCGTCGCATCGATTAGATTTGCACGTATCGTCGGCAAAGACGGTAACTTTTTGGCGATGACACGATAGGGATGGGATATATTTCTCCCCGCGTCGAGGAATCCAGTGGAACGTCCATACAGATCGGCAAGTTACTCCTCGTATTTGACGATAACGACGCAGTTTTATTTTTGTCCATAGTTCTCGTGTCTGCCTCAAACTTTGCGACTAGATTGCACGATTTTGTGAGAACAAAAGGAACCTTCACAGCTCATCGTTTTCCAAAATTTCATGTTTTTTGCTCGGTAAACACAGTTCATTTCCCTCAATCGATAAAACTTTTGATGACCGACTTGCGTAAACATTGAATTTATTCAGCGCTCATTTATTTTTTTTGTCCCTTCCATATTTGATTATTAATTTAACATAAATACAGATATATATGTCTTTACTAAATAAATAAAATTTTTGAGAAATCATGGATCAGCATTTGTCATTGGCCTTTGAAGATACTCGATCGTCGGATGATAGATGAGAACCGGGGCGTCCATGGCGAACATAAAGTCGATGTGATTGAAAAGTTCCATCGGCACTTTTCGTATCTCTGCATTCGACAATTCCCTGCCGAGTTTCTCGACGTCCTGCAAACCAAATCACGCGCGTGTGACATCAAAGATAGCTCGAGTGAAAAATTGCAATGCGCTTCTCGGAAAGAAGTGAAAAATCGTTTACCCTCGAATCTGCGAGCCAGTCGTTGTTAGCGTAAAAAATAACAACTGGAATCTTGACGTTTGAAATTTTGTATTCCGGTGGCTCAGATTGTCCGTATTTAGCACGATTTTTCCGAGGTTGATAATAATCAAATTGACGAAACTTTTCTGTCAAAAAAAAAAAAAAAAACTAATAAACACTATATAATTATACGCGGAACAACTTTTTCTTTTTGATTCGAGAAAAATTCGTACACCTACTCGAACTGAACTCTTGCCCAAAGTGGAGAAATTGCTTCACCGAACTACCAGCTGGCAAATGTCCCATAATGATCGGTACTGTGGTCTGTGACAGCGAAAAAAAAAATCCGCCCCAATCATTGATCGACCGAAGTAGGCGAATACACGGATAGATAATAAAGAGTTTAAAAAAAAAAATTTGCCGACCTTGTTCATCTGTGCCGAGTCATAGCCGGTCACCATGAAGAGCGCGTTACTGCAGATGACCTGATAAAGCGTCTGTGCCTCGCAAACTTCTCTGCCGATTTTCGTCAGTAAGGCGTTGGTCGGTAAAAAATCGTGTACATTGAAAAATTGCAGGGCTCGCTAAAAGACGCAAAGATGTTTTTCCTTTTTTTAACTCAATCGATGCGTGACCAGGTCATTCGCCAATTTAATTTAAACGAATTGTAAATTCGTTTAAATTCTTGTTAACTCTTATGAAATTGTATCCAAAGCTGCACTAATTTCTTTTTTTTTTTTTTTTTCTGTTAATTATTGTCTCGGAAGTCAAATAATTTTTGAAATATTTTTTGCCGCACTTTTCGAGATATCTGGCTCTCTTATTTAAATGAAATTTGAATAAAGAAACATCTGGATGCGTTTGATTGATATTTTTCATACGTATATCGGTGTGGAAATCTTGGAGAAGAGATCAACGATCGGACTTCGAACGTTGCTTGCATAAATGATCGGCGCGTAAGCGATGCATCTGATAATTTTGTCGTTGTATTCGGGCCTCTCGGACAGCATCACGAAGAACGATGTCGCTCCTTGCGAGTGACCGACGTAATGAATTTTCTTCTCACCGGTATTCGCGATTATGTGATCTATCGTGGCTGGCAAGTCGTAAAATCCCATTTCATGAAATGAAAAATCCCAGAATTCATTCTCGGCGCTCGACATATTGACGTGAGCTCGGGAATACGTATTTCCACGTGAATTTCCCATCCAAACGTCATATCCTTCGTCGGCGAGAAGATAAGCTAGCGATGACATTCTTATTTCAGTTATACGCCATGAATTTTCTTGATAAGTTTAACGCTTCTTTCATTTTGAATATCAATATAAAATTAAATGAGCAAAGAAATTATGAGGAAAAACAAAAATTTGGGGTAATTGAATGTAAAAATTTCATTGACATAAAAAAAAAAAAATGTATCCAAAAAGCAGCACATATTTGTTTCATTTGTATATGAATTATTTTCTTTGTGTGCAAAAAAAATTAACAAATTAAATTGTACCCAGTGCTTTGGAAGGTCCCATGAGTATCCAGACAGCTGAACTCGATAGGATTCCATGCTGAAGATAGACCACGGGCTTTCCCTTTTTCGGTGGATACTTTTTGCCTCCGCTTATCCGATGCACTGAGAGCAAATATCCATCTTCCGTTCTCACTTGATGCAATTCAGCGGTATATCCGTATTTCGTGATCAACTGTGGCTGTAAGTCGATAAAATTCATATCGTTTAAATCAATTTTTCCCATGTATACGACAATCGATCTGTATTGAAGCATTCCTTTTTTTTTTTCGATCTACACCCACCGTATCGAGATATACGTCCGGATGATTGATCATTTGCGAGAAATCCTTTACGCTCAGAGTCGGTGCGACCATCGTAACAATAATGCCCCAGGCTCGAAGAACCGTATTCTAAAAGTATTCTTCACTGAAGAATTATTTCCAAGATTTTTTTCATAGAACAGCACACGCATCTCGCTGAAGTCGGTGCATATATTTTTTCAAAACGTTACCCAGTGAACACGTTTCATTACAGTAATATAACATGGAAGTTACATGTAATTGTCACAATGCAATAGCTGTGTGATGTAACTGCTACGTAACATGAGAATAATATGTTATATATTATTGGTAATATGCAGGCAATGTAAATGTTATATAACGTTGTTGCGTTACAGTTTTATAACTCAAATTTATAATGTTTACAGAACAGGCTTATAACACTTTTTATATAACATTCGTAATGTGCAGGTTATGTGAACGTTACAAAGTGTTGTTCCGTTACAGTTGTATAACTGACATTTGTAACATTGACATAACGTACTTGTAACGACATTTATATAACATTCGTTATAAGCATGTGATGTGAAGGTTATGAACGCGTTTTAGCGTTACAGCTGTATAACTAAGATTTGTAACGTTTACGCAACATGTTTGTACCATTTTTTATGTAACATTCGTAACGTGCAGGTTATGTGAACGTTATAATGCGTTGTAGCATTATATCTGTATATAACTAACATTCATCATATCAACATGTAACGGATGAAAAAATCAAAAGCATTTTGGACCCTATTCAAATTTTCATTTTTAAAGCAGTATCATTTACATACATTTCAAATGTTAAATATATTGTTCAATGTGTTTGTATAATCATAAAATGATTATTTATGTCCTGATATGAAATAACATATGCATATAATATTATGACATGTAGCTCCCAACATACAACTGATCAAGAATTCTCCGGCGTGTCAAATACATGATATGAATTATCAGAGTTCATAAACAGTCGATAGCGTAGTGGGTAGCGTGTTAGGTAGATAGGTAGGATAGATACGAAGGTCGCAGGTTCGAATCCCCGTCGAGGAAAATAAAATCCTATCGAGAAATCCGTGCAGGATTCTTTTTTTTCCAGTGTAACTCTTCTATAACCTATAAAAATGACAAAATAAAATGATGAAATGCAAAAATTATTTAATAATAATCTTATATTTCATCATATTATTTTAGAATATTGCATTTATATAACTTTTATGACTTTTGTTACATCACCTTGTAATATAACTATTACATACCGGGTATATAACACGTTACATAACATGTTATATTGCTGAGTCGGAAATGGCAAGTTACATGCAATTTACATGTAACATCCAGGTAATATTACTTGTAATATTCGGTTATGTTGCCGTTACATTGCTGCAATATTACTGTGTTTACTGGGTAACCCCTGCAGCATTATACTATTTTCTTTGTGAACAATTTTTAGGTTACGCACGAGAAATCGTGTTGTGCACGCACAACCCAGAGAGTAAATTAATTATTAGCAAACATTCGCTTGAGCTTTGGCAATTTTTCTATATATAAACTTTTCGCTAACATTGCCAGTGAACTCGACACGCTATATCGATACCCTGACTGCGATATAATGCGGATTTCCTCAAATGGAAAAACTTGCCCTATATACCGTTTGTCAATTATATTTTACTTGTGATAGAGAATGAAAAAATCATATGCAAACCTTCAGGATTATGACGGAAGGATCATCGATGATTAAGTCGACCTTTCTACCGAGAAGATCAAAGCTGTCGACTACTTTTTCGTAGCTACCTACGACTCGAGATAATAAGTAAGTATTTTTTTTTTTTCGGTTTACTATTCAACAATGATTTTCGTTTTTTTTTTTTGCTTTCTATGCTATTTATTTTTTCACGTTGCCGCATCTGGACTCACGTGTCAAATAATTCTTTCCCTTGTTATACAATTTCTTGACAATCTTCACGCCTGGTATGTACTCGAGCCATTTCGACAGTTTCGACTGAAAAACATATCGGTAACAAAGAATTCAGTATGAAATTGAATTATTAAAAAAAAAATATTCACATACCTGCTCCGTTACAATCGCGGGTGCGGACATGGCGAAAAATTGTACGGTACCATTGAAATATCCCATCACCAATAATTCCGTCTGATTGGTTGACGCAAGAATACATCGCGCCACGTTTTCCAATCGCTTTCGTTCGATTCTCTCGCTTCTTGAATAATCATCAAATTATTTCAATGCCAAAGTTCAGTTTGATTAAAAATTAATGTCAACGGAATATATATCATATAATGTCAGTCGAAATCTTGGTTGCAAGAACAAATAGAACAGGTTAAGTTTGTTAAATTCGTGAATATGAAAATTTCGACCGTTATGTTGATACTAAAGAGACAGTTAGCTCATTAGGATTTACAGTATTTTTTTTTTTTTACAGTATTGAACTGGGAATAAAAATAATAAATACTGTACGTATAAAGTTTCAAGATAAGATACATAAAAATTTAATGAATACTCATTATCTTGAGAGGTCAGTCATCATCTCTTACGTTACTTAAAAACAAACTTTACGGTTCGTTGCAATAACGAAGTTATTTTAACAATTAAATTTTTATTGAATAAAACTTTCTCGCGACAAAAAAAAAACGTAAAAAGATTATGGAACCGACATACGATATTGAATTTTCAGCCATGCTGGAATTGCTCAGTCCAAGCCACACATCGTATCCTTGATCCACGAGTAAATACACTGAAGAAGAAATCATTTTGTTTTTTTATTGAATTGAATGAGCAATCTTTTCGTATTATATGGAGTCAAATGTTCCTCGTTTTTCGACACACCTATCGCAATTTGGAGTTTGTTTACGGTGCATGGTTCAGCGTCACAGAGAATTCCGTGTTGTATGTAAGACGCTCTTTTGCCAGCGGCCCTCGGTGATTTTGGTCCTGAGGGAATTCTATACAAAATCGTACTATCCGAAGATCCTGGATCGTCATTGTCGATCATACCATCCACGGAATTTGGAAAATTTCCAGTAAACACATAACGTTCGACCTGGTACTCCGGCAGTACATTTAACTGGAACTGAATCGACGAAAGACTCGAAAATAACAGTTTTTTTTTTTTTTAATTTTTAGTGTAAAAATAAAACAAAATTTACCTGATTGTTATCAGGTTTTTCGAAATAATCGTTCACGTAGTTATCGGCAACGGTAGTCAAGCCCTCGTTGATGAGAATACCAAAAATCGCGACGATCGCGATCGCGCTCAGGCCGATCATGCCGATTATGATCCAACGACCTGGACGAAATTTCGCACGCAATTTTGCGCTTTGTAAATTTTCACTTCCGAGCCTATACGACAATTCCGCGGAGACGCGAATCGACTTTTCACAACGCACGGATCGAAGATAGCTCCTCGTAAGATTCGTCACGGGAGCCCGACGAACTGTGACTAATAAGTCGGACCTCTCAGCCATGATCATCTGACCTCGTAAACCGACCTTTCATTGATAACGACTTTTCGTCGAGCTTGCGAGAATTCCCATCGCTTATATATCCATGTATAGCGAAGCATCAGCTGATACATATCATCCATGTACATATGCACTTGAGAGTGACTCACGGGATGCATTTCCGGTTTTTTCTATGCAATATCGTCTAAAGAAACCGGAAACAAACAGATAAACGCATATAAACCTATGTATATAATGAGTCATTTATACGTTAACGTGATTGGGATGGGATCGTCACTTAAAAAAAAATCTTTTTATCCAATTTTTTTCGAGTCACTCGCTTAGCACGGCTGAAAAAGTTTTTTTTTCTTGCATAAAATTTCCTTAATCGTATTTGGCTGGTGCCATGCAACGTTACTATTTTGAAAGCTAAAATTAGGTTCATTTCATGCACTAATAGAATGCAAGCAATGTTAGTTTCATGAGTAATTAAATCTGTTTATTAAATTGATAAAAACTATCATGTGTGATGTGCATGCAAGCAGAATTCTCGACTTTGCATATCGCATTTTTTTTTATCGTAAAGAACTTGCGACTCGAAAAGATTTCACAATAAATTGTTTTAGGATTGTGGAATGTTTTCAATTAAAACGCTCTTATGATTATCAACGATTCGTGCATATATTTATGTGTAAACTCATATTTAACACACTTTTCAATTGTGACATGTCAAAAATATTTATCGCGTGTACTCGCATGAATGAATTTTGAGAATTTACATAAATTAAAAATCGTATTAAATTCGAATGAACGTTGCGTAACTGAAAGTAAATTTATTTCAATTTAAAAAAAAAAAATCAATTTTTCCATCTCGAAATGCATGATCGATGCGTTTGAGGGGGAAAAAATGCGAAACCCCGTGAAATAAAAATTTCTTACGAAAATTGCTAGTATTCCTCGTCGAGTGTCGAGTATTTTATGTGCTTTTCGGGAAAAAATATTGACTCGAGTATTGCCTGATGAGACAAGAATACAAATAAATTATGTCGTTCGATCTCTCTCAATGAGCCATCGAGTATTCATTATTATTAAAAATAAGTGGCGTCCTATCGAAAGTTCGATCCGAATCAGTTATCACCGAATCCTTTGGGATTGCGATTACCCTTGGGACCCATAATTCTGTGCAACTCCAGTATTGTTTATCCATCCTCCATTGTTACACTATGCGTCATTCCATGATATCGATTCTTCTCTATAAATTGTCTCTACAAAATTTACAGTAATTCTCGTTTTTTTTCTCTTCGCTTTCACAAGAATTTCATGGCATTACCTCCAATTTTTCGACACGATAAAAAATATTAATAAACCTTTGTATGACATTCAACGAATGATTATTGTCACGAGATTTTAACAATAATTCATTTGACAATTGTTGAAAATACCTGTTTGTCTTGTTTTTTTTTATTATTATTATTCAACGCACGACGTATGTCTGCACTTACGGTCATGAGATCTGCATCCTCGTTGCACTCGAATTCGACCAAGTTTTTCGTCAATTCCGAGATCACTATTTTGACGACAGCGAGGCCGAAAATTTCGAAAGCCATCAATTTTTTATCTAGTCCGTCATTGTTGAAAACTTGACTGACTGATTTTGATACTTCCACTTGTTTATTTACATGTGAAACTCTCATGGATTCGTGAAATTGATCTTATAATCTTGTATCTTGAAATCTTGTTAATTCGAGCTCATCCCAGGGTCCCTTGCCGCTACTGATAACTAAACTTTTACAAAATTTCTACCCAGAGATGCTCTCGAAATGCTTTATGGTGAAAAACGTAGCGGATTGGTATATAACCGAAAGAATTTCATTAACTTAATTATTTTAGTTACATTTTTATAGATTTGCAATATCTGATGTCATTGCCATTTTGGACGTTAAATATGATACACACCTAATGTTTCAATTCATTAATTATGCATTAATATTGGTGATTTTTGACTAAAAACGTCTCATTTTAAAATAAAAATTCTTATTTCGAATCTGCTTATTGCGTCGAAAAATTGCATCGACCTGAATCCACTTGATATTCGAGTGAGATGACGCAGCCAGTTGGAATATCGCGAATGATCAATGGATTTTGTGATTCTCCAATTGTAAATAAAGAACTCTGATAATACACTACAAAGTCTCGAAAATCAATGGTTGATTAATAGCTTACTAATTACGTCAAGTTAATCTGTGTGTGTGTGTGTGTGTGTGTTATCGATATATGTTTATATCGTGTGAGTTCGATCTTTGTCGATACTCATCACGTTAATTGATTTGTATATGAGCAAAATCCGGAATGATTAAAACGGTTATTCGATAATTCAAAGTCAATGATTTAGGATCACTGGAAAATGAACTTCCGGCAAAAAATTAATACAATCATTTTTTTCCCCGTACTAAGGAGAATTCGTAGTACGCGAGTAACTATAAAATCTCGAAAAGTAAAATGAAGAAAAAAAAATGAAAGAAGCAAGTGCTAAAAATTAAGTAGCACGGCTTAAAATTTATTCAAAGATTTAGAGACCTATTTACATTCGTAAGACATCCAGTGCAATTAAGCTTTATGCAATTAAGTTTTATCACACAGTATATTATGTTGCGGGTAAGCTAATGAATAAACAGGCTTTTCATTCATTGGCGCATCCCTTAAAAATGTAATAGCATCAACGATATAAATACAACTTTCACTTCGAAAAGATTCTTTCGAGCACATACATTTCTCAAACTACATATTTCACTTCAGACGTGTGATTTAAAAACACATACGGTCAACAGTATTTCAGACAGTACATTCAATAAATAAAATGATCATAAAGTCGTTTGCACTTGTCTGAGTGCTTTCAGCCCAGACTCATTGACAGAACCGTACGCGCTTATATTGACTCATGGCTATTCGTACATCTTCAGTTCGTTTTTATTCAATCTTATCGAGTAGAAAAAATTTTTAACATTCAATATCTATTGATCAGAATTATAAAAAATAACTGGAGCACTTAATACTCAAAAACTCGATTTAATAAGGCGCCGATCTCATGCGCTAACCGTTAAATCGTAGTCCCAGTGTAATCTCGCAACGCTTCAATTATTTTGACACAAAGGCTTAGTTTTGATCAAGCATACTATCACTAGCCAAATGACTCAATCTAATCTTCGATGAATGATATGTTTATCCGTCACGGATAATTCGAATGTGACGATAAAAAAAAACAATGTAATCGATTAATATACCTGCTTGGGAACAGCTCAGATTTATTGGTTCATAAGAAACGTGGTCAGACAGTAATCCCTGTACCCGTGCTTTTCGTGAAATGCGCCATCTTACTCAGAACATATGCCAGACCACACGGTTAACGAGGAATTATCGTGGTAAATTTATCGAATTATTCATTGTTTTTCGCTTAAGATATTTCGACTGCAGAGTAGCACGTGAATTGATTCCTGATAGGATATTATCTGTCCTATCGAAAATTCGATAAACTGAATCTTATTTTGATGCCAACAAAACATTCCAATGGAATTGAAACATGCTCTTTATTAATTTCATTATATTTATCAACTATTTTTGTTTTTACATTTTACATGACTCAATATTTTCGGCGATTATTTAATACCGTACCCGGCTCAGTCGTCGTATTTTTTCATGAGAGCAATGAGTCCATCGTAGAGCAATTCCTTGCCATCTATCGCCCAGGCGAAATCGAGATGACCAAATTTTTCATGGGGCACCTTGTATTTTCCGACGGGATTGCCAAGTTCTCTGTACAAACGATCGACATCCCGGGGATCGGAGAGCCAGTCGTTGGATGCATAGTGCAGAGATACCGGTACCTTGACTCTCGAAAGATCGTATGTCGGTGGGTGACGCTGTTTGTATTTCTTCAAATTTCCAAAGAAACCGTAATTGTATTGTTGAAATTTACCTGTAACGTCATTTAAAAAAAAAAAACAAACAAATCTCACGATGTTGCAGAGAGAAAAATAATCAAAATCACATCACGTCGTGTATTGATATCACATTTGTTATTGGACTATATTAATTCAGCCTCAGCTACAAATTTCACTATTAGTCCATAGATATTTAGGCCAATTTTTGCTCTTTCACATTATTACCATCATGACGCTGAAAATATATTTATCTACCATTATAGTCTTGTTATGACGATCGAATACTCGTCAGAGACGCTCTCGATATGCTCCTCATCGTAATACTTTTCAAAATTAATTATTCAGTAATCAGTCGCGAGAACTCACGATCTTCGATGACCTGCAAGAAATGAGTAATTTGCTTGGCCGATCCGCCTGCCGGAACGTGTGCTATTATAACCGGTAGCATCGTGGTGTTCAACTGATCAGAGCCGAAACCAGCTACGAGAAACATGACATTCGTGCACAGCGGCTGAGTCCACGACGTATCGGCACAGCCGAGAGCTGCTATTTTCTTCAAGAGTTCACCTGATGGCTCAAACTCGTAGCGCCCCAAAAGATTCCCCATTATCTGAGAAATAAAAAGATTCTCAATGACGATATAAGGAAAAGAGAAAAAAAAAACGAAAATTGACGACGTTTCTTCATTCTGAATCAATTTGTAAATTTCTTTCTCCTTTTCCCCAAATTCTTGTCACCTCGATATTTTTGCTGAACTTTGCCAGTAGTCGACAGAAGGGACTTTTCAGATGCGTGCTATATGAAACAGGAGCAAGTGCGAACATTGCCTTGATTTTTTCCTGATACTCCGGGCGCTCGGTAGCCATTACCCAGAAGACAGTCGTGCCCATACTGTAACCCAAGTAGACGAGCTGTTGTCTACTGGTATTTTCTAGAATATAATCTATCATTGACGGTAGATCGCTTATTCCACTTTCGTGCCATCTGTAACGTTTCATTTTATATTTTTTAATTATAATTTTTTCAATGGAACGATATCCGCGAAAAAGTTTGCGATAAGAAATCCCAAAGATTCATCATATACCGAAACGAAAAGTAAGTAAAAAATTTCATTACGAGAATTGCCAGTATTCCTTGTCGACGTACGAGTACTTTATGTGTTTACGTGAGAATTTATTGCCTCGCAAATTAGCCATCCAAACGTCGTATCCCGCGTCGGCTAGAAGATAAGCTAAGAGGAAGAAAATGTAAAATTCAAAAGATTCCTACTTTTTCGTTACACCGAAGAACGACAGTTTTAAATCACGATTATACTCGTTGAACGTGTATACCTAATGCTCTTTGTGGACCGGTTATTATCCAATCGAACGAACTACTCAAAAGTGCGTGTACCATTAAAATTGGGGATTTCCCTTCGGCTTTCGGATTGCCATTAGGCCCGGTTATTCTATGCATTTCGAGAATGTATCCATCATCGGTGGTGACGTGATGCGTTTCACCGTGATATCCATACTTCTTTATCAATTGTCTCTGTTTAATACGATAATTTTACAAATTTTTTAATTGCAAAAAAATGAATTTTCGTATGACTCAATCTTTTCGCCCTTGGCCGTCGTTCTCCCAAAAAATATGTATACAAATACATGGATGTATACTCACGACCGTTAGATCCGCATCCTCGTTGGGATTAATGACTGCGATTTCTTTGCCCAAATGCGATTTCACTGAGGTAGCCTTTGTACTAGCGAATACGACAATCGCTAATACGAAAACTTTCGGACCGAATTCCTTCATCGTAGAATTTCGACTGAACAATTTTATCAAATCAAATAAGTATATATAGACTTTATCCAAAATTGATGCCGCTTGGATTATTATAATCGTCTGGATCAGGTCTTCTTATCGGTTTTTTTTTTTTATTACAAAGTAAGAGTAGACGAGTTGATACAAATTTGCACGACCACGTTGATTTCGATATATATCCTCGTTCATATAATTTTACCACAAGTAGATAAATCAATGGTCCATTTGATTGAGAATGACGCTCTGCCAAAGCCACGAGTTTTTTTTTTTCAACGTGTACATCTCACATATTTTTGGACCACTATAAAAAATGAACTGAACAGATTCATAGGCCATAAAGGATTAAGTTCCAGTTTCTAGTAAGCTAGCAATTATAGATATTCAGCTCATTACGAGATTACTGGGTTCAATGAGAGGTATAGACATGTGTGATCAGCGATGGATCATAAAAATTTACATTAACCCAGATATATTTTACTTGGTCCAAATTTGCATCAAGCCCAATTGCTAGAATCATCGACAGATCTCTGTCTATATATCGGTAAAATTAAGCCCGATTATCCACCGATTATTCCAATGGGTGGATAAAAATCGATTTATCGATTTTTTAAATTATTCCAACTGCATGGGTAAGTAATCAAATATTAACTTTCGTATATCTTAAGATCATCGTTTATTGAATACAAGCTTTAACAACATTCTACAAAGTGTTTCAAACAACAGTATCATTTTTTTTTTTCATCGTCAGACCCGTCAATGGTAGCGGACTCCTCAAATAAATTTCATTCGGTGAAACAAAAATGATTTAAATCATATAGATAAATTCTGTTTGATTGAAGTGAGCTTTATGCGAATAAAATTTACATTTCTCGCTGCAACGTCTCCTGTGTCTCATGTACGATTTTTCGTCTCTCAATCTTCATATCTTTTCATCAGTCCGACTACCTTGTCGTATAGCAGTTCCTTGCCATCCATCGCCCATAAGTAATCGAGATGTCCAAATTTTTCATGCGGCACCCTGAATTTCCCAATCGGATTGCCGAGTTCCCGGTATAAGCGATCGACGTCCCTCGGATCGGCCATCCAGTCGTTCGACGAGTAGTGCAGAAATACCGGCACTTTGACTCTCGAAAGATCGTAAACTGGCGATCTTATGCTCTTGTATTTTTTCCAATTTCCTATCAGACCATAATCATATTGCTGAAACTTTCCTGAAATAATCATAAGATTCAATCTTCATCGATTCATTTCGATTTCAAAGGCCTGAGGAAGGAAAAAAAATCCAATAAAATGAAATATTATTCCGATGAGTTGTTTTATCGTTTTATTCCAATAGTCATCATAATGCATTTGTCGATTAACAATGATATATCGGTCATTGAATTAAAAAATAATTCCTCATCAAATAGATATTTTTTTTTTTTTTGCAAATAATTGTTTCGATTATTTTGTTATTGTTGAACAATGATGCATCGTTTTATGCCACCAGCCAAATAAAATTTATCGAATATGCGAGAACTTTTTTTTAAATTCAATGCACATATGGATTAAAAGGAAAATGAAACTCACGCGCTTTGACCAATTGCCCATAATGAGCTACCTGCTTAACGGAAGCACCCGCGGGAACGTGTCCCAGTATGGCTGTCAACATCGTCGTATTCAGTTGATCGGAACCTGCACCGGCTACGAGAAAAATGACGTTCGTACACATCGGCTGTGACCAAGTTTCCTTCTCACATACCAACGAAATTACCTCTTTCAATAACTCGCTCGATGGCTCGAATTCATCCCAGCCAAGGAGACCCATCATTATCTAAAGAATCGTAATAACGACAATGCACGGAATGTATTTGACGAATAAAAATGACGGTTTTCATCGATCTATGGTGTACCTCGATGCTGTTGACAAACTGGGCCAAAACTCGATAAAAGAGACTCTTAACGTGATTCAGATATGCAACAGGAGCAAGCGCGAACATCGCCTTGACTTTTTCTTGATATTCCGGAAGCTCCGAAGCCATCACCCAAAAACTCGTCGTACCCTGACTATGCCCTGCGTAGATGAGCCTGTTTGTGTTTGTTTCTTCTAAAATGTAATCTATCATCGCCGGGAGATCGCTGCATCCGACCTCGTGCCAACTGCGATAATAAATCGTTTTTTCTATAATCTTTGTTTTCTTTCTCGTTGACCAATCCTCAAAATGGGTGCATACAAAAAGGCATTTTTTAAATTTGCATAAAGTTTTTATAATCTCGCAATGTTTAACTAAGTCTGCCAAACAAATGGCTTGATTGTGAATAGGAGTCTACTTGGCCAAATTATACTTTGAAAAATTATGCAATCAAAACGAATTGTATCTTGAAATAAATGATATTGGACTTGAAATTTAACTCATTCCAATCGCAAATAATAATTCATTTTTACGTCTAAAATATCACGTACGAGAATTGCCAGTATTCCTTGTCGAGTGTCGAGTATTTATTGTGCTTTCGGGAGAAAGTATTGCCTCGAGTATTACCCATCCATACGTCGTAATTCTCGTCAGCTAAGATATAGCCTATATAGGGGACCATGATGAGAGTTACAAAAATCGAGAAAAGTAATTTCTTTCACTGGCCTTAATTCGGAGAACGAAGATTCATTAATAAATATTATAAACTGTGACGTTATACCAAAAGCTCTGTTAGGACCAGTTATCAGCCAATCGACTGAACTACTGAGAAGTCCGTGCATCAATAAAATCGGCTGTTTTCCTTCAGGACTAGGATTTCCATTAGGACCCGTGATTCTGTGCATCTCAAGTATATATCCATCCTCGGTCGTGACACGGTGTGTCTCCCCGCGATATCCATACTTTTCTATCAATTGTCTCTGACAATTTAAACGATTTTTTTTTATTTTTAAATAATTATGCCTAATTACTCTCTGTGAATACAATTCCGAATGACCCCTTTTCAAATATGGTACTTATTCCCTCTCCGATTCAGTGTGAATCAGTCAATCGATCCAATACTTACTGGTAGCAGAACTGCATCTTCATTGTACACGAACTGATCCAATTTTGTGCCAAAATTCTCATTCACCGGCGATCCAATGACGATGAAAGTTCTCGTAGCGATAGAGCTAAAAATCACGATAATGAATAACCACGAACAGAATTCCGTCATTGCGATAGCTCGACTAATCATTGTTAGATTCCTGCTCTGTTTATTTATAAGAAATTCATATATAGGGAATAACCACGATCAAAACAATCGTTTATCAGGCTAATGTGTAAATTGTGAGAATACGTATACATGCGTGTTATCTCGATAAGGAGCAAAATACACGGACGTCCGTCGCAGTCAAAACGATCGCATTTTTTTTCAACGATTTATCATATCAACACAAATCTCTTCCAGTGGTCACGCTTTTGTATATTGCGCAGATAACGATGATAAATATTATTTATTATACTCTCGTGATAATAAGCCCAGACTCGTAGAAAAGCTCTCATTATAGCCACCAATATATGGCTCGTACAATCTGATGCGTGTATATATTGAGATTTAATTTTATTACGAATTTCCTCTTCCAATTTGTACCCCGCTTTTCTTCCGGTGATGCATCGCGCCTCTGACTATATTGGTGAAACTTTTGCGGAACATGACGATCTTGAATGGAAAATGGCAATATGTAGCGGCACAACGTTTGAAAGTAAAAGTAACATAAACCGCGAGCTCATTCGCTCAAAGGTCATCGATCTTCCGGCGTTTATAAATGAATGCACGTGCCTAGTATCTTGCAACTTGATGAAGAAACACAAGCTCTCTGTTATCAAATCTGCAAAAAATTGTAGTTGAAAACAATTTCCAAAATTCGATCTGATTTTATTTTCGATTTTTTTAAATACACTGTGAACTTAACTCTACCGAGCTTACTCTAAAATCATTACGTCTCCTTAATAACCTATCGTCATTTAGTCTACTTATTAGAAAAACAAAAGTTAGACCTTTTTTTCTACAAAAATGATGTGAAAGTCATAATTATTTCGAACATACAATAAAATGCAACGTAGACCTTTTTTGCAAGCTATAATAAATATTGTACGAGTAATTTTTACTTCATAATTTGCAATTTATTTCTCTCAAAGCCATTCAGTCCCAGCCTCTTCCGGTCGATGAAAAGGTAAATTTTATCGTCCTCCATATCGATTATTCGGATCTAATAACACCAAAACGCTCGCGATCTCTCGGTGCATTGGACTCGTTTTCTTTTCTCTCACTATCGTTCAATCATTCAATCGTCTAATCTAATCCGAAACACGTGTATATTATTTCTGCGCCTGGTATAGGTGCGGGATACGCTTCGAGTTAGCGTTTAAAAGATAATAAAAATTTTGCCAATGCGAGAGCTATAGCGCTATTTCAGTTTGCGATTCACAAGCTCGTGGCTTATTATCATTTACGCTTCTCAAAGTCCCAATAATTTCACGTATTGTATCAGTTGCGATGAGGCCTGATCCGTTCTATTACGCATCAAAGTTTTTATCGTAACTTTAGGTTTAATTTTCGTACCAACACCTTGACACACGGTTAACGTCGATATCTTTTAACAGCGATCATTACGTTTTTCTTATCATCCCTCCCCGAAGGTTTCGTTTTCATTATACACATTGTAACAATCGTACGATTTACAAATTTTGTGTATTGATATTTTATAATCCTATTATGAATATAGATATTCTGGCATCGTTCTTTCGTTTGCTTTGACTAGATGCGAATTGGTTACGTTCATTGTTTTTTTTTTGTTTTTATTTTATTTGTTTTAACTACTAATTGATGCATGAATAATATTCATTTTCATTTGTACTTTGAATCAAACGAGTTTGCTCGATTTTGTCATCGATATTTTTCGAGCAATCGAAGCAATTTCTCGTAGATCATCTGCGGTGCTGTCTTTCCCCACAGAAAGTCGTAATGATTAAACGTGTTTGATGGCACTTTTTGATTGAGCACGACGTTCGTCAACATTGTACTGAGCAAACGAACGTCCTGTGTAAAGATATACGAAGAATAAAATAAGATACATATCACTTAAAAATATAATAGGAAAAAAAAAACTATCTTTCAAATCAACAAATTCATTTTTGCTTAATAAATTTACTTTCATTCAAGGACAATTCACGTAGAAAAAAATTTGAGATACATCGAGGACGTCTAAATGATTTTTCCATGTAAGCAGACTAGCTTAAGGGGACGAGTCCTTGGAGCTGTCTTTAAGATTTCATAGCCCGAAAATAGTGAAAAAATGACGCACGCGAAATCTTTCAAAGGTCATTTAGATATTTTCGCGACGACTTCATCATTCTGCTGTTTGGACATTTTTTACACGAACAAAGGAAAGATTTATTTCGCTATAAATTTTTTATCCCGTTGCCTCGATTCGTTGCTTTTTATTCTTACCTCTGGGGTGGCGAGCCAATCGTTGTCACTGCTGAAGAGGGCAATCGGCGCTGTTATTTTTTCTAAATCATAATCCGGCGGTGTCGTCGAATCGTAAAGTCTCAAATTCTTCTCCCGATCGACATAGTCGAAAGCTCTGAAAGTTCCTGCAAAGATAATTAAACGCCTCGGGAACAATGAAATAATCAATGATCAATGGACATTTACAACCTCACCTGGATTCATGTAACCTTGGCCAAAGTGGACTAGCTGCTTCCAGGAAGCTCCGGCAGGTACGTGACCGATTATCACTGTCAAATTTGCCTGCGAGTATATAAAGCAAAGATAAAAATTTGTCAAAATTCTCGAAGCAAGATGATTTTGGGGGGGGGGGGGGGGGAATTCGTCATACCAGATCGAGCTCGTCGTAACTGTATCCGGCAACCAGGAAGAGAGTATTGCTGCACAAAAATTGCGTCGGTGCACCTTTGTGACAAAACAGGCTCGAGACAAATTTGCCCCAATCGGATCGCGAGCTCAGCTCTGGCCAGCCAAATTTTTCGCCGACCCACTGTCATAATCGTAAATTATATAATATAATATACACACGATAAACCAAAGCCATAAATGTGTATCAACGATCGTATAGTCTATACTCGTTGAAATGTCAGTCACGTCAACGACGAAGAGTCTCAAACATTAATTAGCATAATTTTTATTTTTCACGGACAAGAATTATGATTCATGAGGAGGACACTGTCGAGTATTTTCCCAAGTAAAAGATAATGTTGTCCGTAATATGAACGAAGATCGTTTGAGTCCATAATATGTATACACAAGCAGAATCAACTTGTAAAGCTCACAGATTGCATACAATTAGCATTTATAAATAAGAGTCTGCAGGTCTTTTAGAATAAATAATATTGATATATGTAAAAAAAAAAAGAAATAAACTAATACGAGAGTGAGTTTATGTAATATATGACCGTACCACACCGAAGTACGTGAGTCTGGCAAGTTGGGTAATCGGTCCCCGCAGATTCCCGGTGAAGGCTGCGGGCGCGAGGCCAGTAGCCAGTGCAATTTTCGAATTGTATTCCGGCCTCACCGAGGTCATTACCCAAAATTGGGTCGCACCCTGAGAATGCCCGATGTAGAGGAGCCTCTCGCGTCTCGTCACCTTCAAAACGTGATCTATAGTCGCCGGTAGATCGTACACGCCCAATTCGTGATAGCTATTAAGAATTTTTAATTTTCGATTTCAGCTCATATCTTATACAATTAAGGGCATTAAGGATAATTAAATCAGCTGCAAACAGTAAATATTTCCAGATTGGAGATTCAAGCTTGAATCTCAACTATCATATACATTTGTACTAAATAAACTTTTTTCCCTGGGATTACTTTAATTGTAATTGTCTAGTTTGGTAGATTTTTTCAAATTATCGTATTTTTTTTTTTTTTCCGGCAAAAGCCTCTATGTTAGCGCCAACGGTGATAATCCGTCGGGGAAGCCTGGAAAAATTAAAGGGTTCGTGAATTATTGCTAAACAAACACGTCAAAGAATTAATCGATTTTGTGACTTTTACGAATTGTATAGTTTTTCTTCTTTTTCCTTTCGAAATATTTAAAAAAAAAAAAAAAAAAACATGAGAATTCGGAAAATTAACCAAACTAGACAATTGCTAAAAAAAAAAAAATACGCTTCGCTTCGTCTACCTAAAGTCCCAGAAGCTACGATTTTCCGGTAAGAGAAAACGATTGTGACGCGAGTAGATGTTACCACGATTGTTGCCCAACCAAACGTCGTATCCCTCGTCGGCCAGGATGTATGCTGCAGTAAAATACAGAGGCATTAAACATCCATCGTGCGTGAGGCAATCAAGTAATAACATTGTACGTATGCAATAAAATTGTTTATTATCACGAATATATATTTATCCGGAATCTTTCGAATTCTTGGCTATATCATCTTGGCTAATTCAAATTTTTTGCTATTATTTTATGAAAATACTTTTTAATACCCGATCAAGTGCCAGTGATATTATACGACGTTAGAGCTGACAATTGAGTAGAGATAACGAGAATTTGAATGAAAATTAAAATAAATTTTGAACCTGATTATCCTACTGGGCAATAAATACAGCATAATCACATCTAGACCAGCTGTTAATTTGAATTTCATATGTTTTTGTAACTAATGGATTTCGCACGCTAGCGAGAATTAAACTGGTTCGTTAAATGGCGAGCGTGACCGCAAAACTCTCGCACGGATTCGTCTACAAGCCGGGGATTTATATGTATATTATATTTATATGTGTGTGTGTGTGTGTGTGTGTATGAAGAGAAAATAATTTGCGCTAAGTACGTTTGTCGTACACGAGTTCACGCGACATTTTTCTTTTCATTTTTTTTTTTTGTTTTTCTTCTCGATCCCGAGGCCATTCCCTTTCGTTCCGCGATTAGTCGACCGCGGACACTTTCGTTCATAGTTTGGCTCAAATACGCGCAAGATCCTTTGAACGAATGCCTGTGTTACACGAAGAAATACCGCGTGCAGCAAAGAAAATGCGCCCATATAATTTTCTCACAACCTTCGACGCGCGAGTGAGAGCGAAAAAAAAACGCGAGTGAGCGCCGTATACAACAGGATACTTATACCCAATTTACAGAGAGCTCCGATTTCACATGCTTAACGTTAGAAGGAAAAAAAAAGCATCGTTATTCCTCTAACAGACGTATAATTTTCTTCTCTTTCCTCGGGTATAACATGCAATCGTCATCGCCGCAAGACTCACCAAGAGCTTTTCCAGGACCCGAAATGACCCAATCCGCGGAACTGCCAGCTAAACCGTGCTGCAATAGAATCGGCACTTTTCCAAAACTTCTCTCGCTGCTATTGTCCATGACGCGTCCATGTGGAATACGATGAATCTCGAGTACGTAATCGTCGTCTGTCGCGATTTTGTGAGCCTCCAGGGGATAACCATATTTCGCAGCCAATTCGGGCTTCAATGAAAAAAGTAAATGAAAGAAAAAGCTATACCCGAGTAAAATTACCCAAAAATTTATGAGAGCATGTTCGATAAAACGAGCAATTAATATTTGTCGGTAGGGCCAACTTTTTATCTATTTTAGCGTCTAGAATATTCAAAGTCCCAGAAAAAAAAGTTACTTTATAGATAGAAATTAGGTGCACGTTTACACGACCTTTCGACACATTTTTCTGAATTGTTACTCGCGGCTATGTGTCAATTGAGAAATATCTATGAAGGACAAACCACTCCGATTGCTTTTCACGTCTAATTGCTCTTGACCTTAAGGCAAACGTATCAAACAGCTGGACTTGGATCGATAACTAAACAGAGCCTATGCTTACATACCAACGAATACATATATATATATATATATGTATAGATTAATATGGTGTCACTTATTATTGGTTAATGTCCTAAGATCGGTGCCATGGTACGACCAGTTAAATATCCACAGAAATTACTTCCAGCATGATCCATATTGAATCATTTTGATGTTTGCCTGCTAGATATCTTTCGTCGTTAAGATCTTGTAGACTTACTGTCTTGAGGTCAATGTCGGGATTTTTGTTGTTAAATGCTTGTCCCGTAGACACGAGAACGGCCACGAAAATATGATTGACGAGAGCTCGTCGTGTCGTCGACATCTCCAACGAGATACAGTGACTCCACGACGGGACTAATGCAACCAGCATTTATATGTAAACGTAGACCGTGAGAGACACGACGTTTAAACGCACGCTACAGACTGCGGAGCGAGGCACACACGTGCCTCTCGTACTCAAACCTCTAGCACTGCAATTTTCCATTGATCTCACTCGTCACTTTTGCATTCCCCACCAACACGAAATTTGCAAACTTTTTTTTTTTCTTTCCCCACCTCTATATAGAAGGGACGTATCGTTTTATATCGATATTTTTATGCACATCTTTATAGCAGCATCGATCCCCGTTCTCATAATCTCCTTGAGACGAGTGTGCTTACGAAAAATAAAAAAATAGCATGAGTATAAATACTCAATTTGAGATTGTATAAATTTTAATTGTTACGACATTCCCGGTATTCAAATTATCGATGACAATATTTCGTACCGAGATGTGCCAGAAATGACGTAAAGTTGAAGTTCAAGGTTCGCAAAAACCTCGCGTCGAATCAGAATCATCACTTTCCAAATAACCACTTCCACGCTGGTTTTCACTACTCCCATAAATCATCACATAAATCGGTTACGAGGCTATTGGAATAAAAAGCGTGTTAAGGACGAACCGTCCTCGTCCGCGATCTCCAACGATTTCCAAAATAAAAATTAAAAACATTCGAAATTAATTTGAGCATATGTGTGACACATAATCGGGGCTCGTTTTATCAAGTACTAAAACACAATGCTTGGATTTACTTAACCGTTGGCCTTGGAACTTAGAGTTTTTATTTTTATCAGTAGGACGAAATCTTTAATACATGTCCACCGCCACGATAAACAAAAGGGGTAATTCATGTTCTTTTGCGTACTGCTGCTTCGTTCCTTTGTCTTTTTAGAACTCATCCGTTGAAGCAATGCATACGTACCTCAAGTACGTAGCTCAAATGAGACCAAAAAAAGAGTTTTTTCCAAGATTGTACAGATCAAACGACAATAATGAGGTCAACGTCTGGATTACTAATTGTAAAACCGATTTCTCTAAAAATGAGCACTCATTTTGATCCCATTAATATTTATCTCGATAGGGCATCTTATTACGAATATTCATTTAGTGTATTCGTCCGATGATAGACACATTAAATAGCGAAGATATTATAATTTAATACCTTTTATCTAATAAATAAAAATATATATATAAACATTGTACGTAAATAAAACGTTGCTAGGATTTCGTAATTTGCCAGGTGCAAAGAGGTCGATGAGACTGCAGCCAGTGATCAGCAAAAGCACTGACAAGGTCGATTACGACATGCGGGTTCAGCGATAATAATTCCGGTAGAGTTCCCACAGCTCATCAAACTTCAACTCCTGTACGCGTAGGTGAATTCTCATATTCCTTAGATACCGATATTTATCTTGGCATATAATTCCCATTAGCGCAGCCCGCTTTGAGAGAGAACAAAAAAATCCCACTCATCGAAACGTTCCATAAGCTATGCTTATACAGTAGTTTGTCGTATATGGCTGTACTATAATAGTAGAGTCGTGACGAATCTGCATTCACGAATGCCAAGTCTATGTCGAAATATGACAGGCACATGAATATAATACATTCACATATATGCGTATGTATGTATACAAAACTATGTATTTATTTAGGCATACATGAGACATTCCATGGTACTTCAGACGACTCGTTTTTCAAGTTCGCGAACAAATTATGGAAATTAGTCGGATCGAAACAATATCTGGGCACAATATAATGCATACCGAAATTTAAGACTCTTACACATCCTTCCATTTTCGATGAAATATTATGCAATTTTTTTTAACGATATCTCGGCAATCCCAAATCGAATTTTAATTTACAAACGACCGGTATGCTTCTTTTTTGCTCAATGTTATTTCCGAAGAAAAATATTAAGATTTTTTTGGATTTTGCTTTATATTTTTCTCTACTTTTCATGAAAATTCACCATTTTGTTATTCTCAAAGTTCCAAAAAAAAATTCCTTTCGATAAGTTATTTCAAATTACAATGCTTTCATTTGTATTTGTTGAGGGGAGGGGGGGGGGGGGGAATGGTTATTTTTTATCGTAAGATACGAAAATTTAAATAGCCCGAAGATTTTGGTACGGATCTTCGTACTCCAACTCGCTCGCAACCTTTGCTTCGAGTCCTTGAATTAGTCTCGTAGTAATTTAGATTGCGAAATTAAACGGGCCAGTCGTTTTGCGTTGGTTAATCGAACTTCAAGAGTAATTCAAGCAATTCAAGAGCCACGTTCGCCACTTTCGTGAGAATCTGACTAATCGTGATATCGATTAGCGATGCAACAAAAAACCCAAAATCAAAATATAGAGGCAAAGAAAAATATTTCCGTTCGTTCTTTTTGCCTCTCTCTTTTGATCGCCGGAGCCAGCATCTTCCACTCGATTCGAGATAACGGATGACAAGTGCGCGAAAATTCTTATCGTGAAACGATTCATCGAGTCCCTCATTGACATTGAATAAGCCGGAAGTTCTTGCCGCGTTTAAAAAAGTTTTAATTTTTCCTCTTTCCTTCCAGCTTCTTCGTTAATGAAATAAAACTTTCTACGGTTAATCTTTTTTTTTTCTATTTAATTTCGAGACTTCGTAAAAATTTGTACAGTTTACTTTGTCAACAATATCTTATGAAAACATTTGATCGCGCTAATTACACTATATATACGAAAAAAAAAAGAAAAAAGAAACGTATAAATTGTTCAATTCGTCGAAGCACCGCGTTCCCATCACTCGATAAAATTTACATCAATGTACAGGACTCTCAGCACTCGACGCCGCATATCACACTTCTCGCAGAAGTTCCACACTGACATTTTGTTCACGCGAGATTGAGATTGAGATTGTTCAAATTTTTTTGTTTTGCTTTCAAGAGTCGTTGATTAACGTTGAAAAAAAAAAAAAAAAAATCACAAGTCACAATACCATGGATCACGTAACGCTGTCTCTCTCGAGCTCATTGAATTTCACGTCCCTGTAGCCATTGAGAACCTCGATGGCGTCGTCATAGAGCAGCCTCTTCGTATCGTTGAGAAATATAAAATCGAGATGTCCGAAATTCGAGTAAGGAATTTCTCTCGAAGTTGCGTTTGGAATTTTCCTCAGTACGGCTTCTATGTCCTGTATCGTTTTGACAAGATGAAAGGGGGGGAAAAAGAGAAAGAGAAACAAAAAAAAGACCATTAGTATGGACACATGTGCTACTGTTTTGATGATGACGATGATGATGATGATGATGATGACGAGGACAACGCATTCAATATAGGCTGTATGTAACGAATATCTTCAAGAGTCTTGACCTTCTTTGTCGTGTAAGGATCGTTTGGACCGTAATAGAGTACCACAGGTGCCGTTATGTTCTCCAGTGGATACTCCGGTGGGGCGAAACTTCTGTAGCGAAGATAATTGCTCATTGGCCCAAAATCGTACTGCTTGAACTTTCCTGCGAAGCATAAAACACCGTCACGGAGTGTCGGAGTCATTAAATCGTTAAAACATATAATTGCAGCTGCCATCTTGAATTCTGTCTATATATGAGTGTTTTCTTTCTTTTCTTTCTTTCGTTTTTTTTTTTTTTTTTTTCATTCTTTCATCCGGCTCGAAATAAACTCACCACTCATTACAATTTGTCTGTAGTGCAGCAAAGTTTCTACGGAGGTTCCTTGAGGATAATGACTGAGCAGACGCGGTAACATCGCCTGTATTGATAATATAAATCGTACTATGATCATTTGACTGAATTACGAATTTCATGAAAAAATAGATTCGTAAAGAAAAAAAAATTCTTTAAATATATTCATACGAATGAATCGGGCATTTGGGCATTTGATATTTTACCACCAAGTTTTTGATAGTCTTGCAATTTCCTCGAAATTTATACATTTTTAAGAAATTTGCAGACTCTATAATCGTCATATTCGAATTTATATAAATTCTTTTTTGCTCCCTTTTCAACGCGCAATGAAGTAAAATCACGATAAGGTCTGTCTAGAATGATTTTTCGCTTACCCCGTCAAACTCCTCGCAATTGGTGAGTCCAAAGAGGTAAGAAGCGAGTCTCTGACATATGGATTGGATGCTCGCACGTTGACAAAACGAGCCATAATACGTGAGATCCATTCCGTCACGCGGAAACACCTCCAACATATCGAGTAGTCTGAGTGCTTCCTGTTTCAAAATAAATTGAAATGAAAATTTTGCATTTTCCGCAACATTAGAAGCGGATGAAATATTTAAAAAAAAAAAAAAACCTCTATCTGCTTTCCATAACGAATGCCAATCGTGGTAATGAGGCCAGGCAGAGCGTGGGTGAATATAGCGACCGGGGCGAATGTCAGGGCAACGTGAATTTTGTCGTTGTATTGCGGCTTACTGGAAAGTAGAACCAATTCGACCGTGCTACCCATTGAGTGACCCACCAAAGATACCCGCGGCACACCCGTAAGTGACAAGATATAATCGATCGATGCTGCGGTATCGTAAGTACCAAACTCATGCCAACTGAAATAACAATCGAGGTCATAAGAATCGAATTTATCTTTTGCCCTGCAGAGTCAATCGACTTTACGAGGTCAAATGATTTATACCTGAAACGCCAGAATTGCGACTCATTGGACGACAGGTATTTGTGACGCTTGCCATAATAATTTCCTCGTGAATTCAGTGCCCACACGTCATATCCATTGTCCACAAGCTGATACGCTGCAGACACAACCATATACGTTGCAATTTAACATGGGAAAAAGTTTTATGTAAATCATTCGAAAATTCTATTTCATCGCATACTGTAAATAGGCAGGGAGGGTTTCGCGATATACGAACTTTGAAATTTCCCAAAAGGCGGTAAAAAAAAAATTGCACGGGCCTCAGTTTATATGGAAGTACAACGAAAAATAATGCAGCGATTTTTTGAACCATCCTTTTTATATATCGATCGGCATAATTTATTCATATTATTTATATTATAATGTATTTATAACATAAATAATACTGTTTTTATTTATATTTGAGAATAAAATTGATTCTGCTTTGTCAATGACGTCGGAAAAAATCATCTAGAGAAAAAGATTACGTTTATTTTTCGACATTACCGAGATCGTGTTCGGGTCCCCGCAGGACCCAGATATCAGACGCAGCCAAAAGTCCATGAATGAGTATAACCGGTGATTTTCCGTATGCCAAAGGTGATTTAGGTCCACCTGGTATTCTGTGTATCGACAGAATATAACCATCCTCGGTGGTCACGTCATGCTCCTCGGCAATGTATCCCTCTCTCTCCACCAATTCGATCTGAAAATCTTTTCGATATGAAAAAAAATAGTTCCGTCATGCGGTTGAAACAATATACGGGAAATTCGAAAGGGGAATTTAAGAACGGGATCGCATGGGACCCCATACGTTGGAATTCAAGAATTTGGAATTAGTTCCATGATTTGTATACCATCAATAAATCGTTATACACTGATAATGTAGAAAAAATTATTACTTAATGCACGGAGTAATCATTTTTCACAATTATTCGATAAATAAATATTTTCCCGCACTTTTCACACAGTTGAATCCGTAAAATAGTTGCCATTTTAATTAGTGACAGCTCTGGATCTGTTATTTGACTTCATTCGTGTAATATTTTTTTATTCGACTCTTCAATTACGAAACACTTTTAATTAATTCGAATGTTACAGAGTAATGCTTACATTATACTCTGTAAGACAAGTGGCTGTCTCAGTGTGTATTAACAATCAATAATGTTCTAAATATTCTCAAGTGAATTGGCACAGCATCATTCGACATTAAAAAAAAGAGCCGGAAATCAAATAAATAATATAAATACTGCAAATTGAACTGCTAAGAAAACAGCTCGAAAAAAAATATTAGGAAGCTCAACCCAGAAAAAAAAATCGTCTAGACGTAGTTATTTTTTCCACCGATCTACGTAAATATAAATTTGGGAAAATCGTAGATTTACCTATAAAGATCTCCGTATATATATAACCATGGATTTACGTATATTCGAGTCGATCTAATATTATGCTTAAACACTTTTGCTTATTGGATCTCCGTTTATCCGCTTGAATCTCAGCATAGATTTACTTAGATCTGAGTAGATCTAACGGAAATCCAGGTAAACCTGATTGAGATCTATAGATATATATATCTAAGATTTAAAATAATTTAAATCTGCTTGAATTTAAAAAATCACTGCGTAGATCGAAATTCTATCTGCGTAGATATGAGCTATTTTTTTCCCGCAAATAATTTATTGACGAGACCGCGTATATAATAATATATATTGACCGCGTATAATATTCGCTCAAATTAACACATGAACGTTATCTTACGAATGTTTCAATCTCCGGTTGTTGCGGTTCGACTACCGCATTTGCATCGCGTTCCAGTGTGCTTGGCCGATCAACGTCTTCATTGACCGCGGAAACATTGGCCCAACTTCCCGTGAGAATCGTGATCAGCATTATCATCGCTGCTAGCATTAACGCATTCAATACCGGATATCGATGCATGGCGAGAGATAACCCACTGTATGTCACTTGTATTTTTATTTTCAACAAAATTTTCTTTTTTTTTGTTTTCCTTTCAAAATTCACACGCGCGAGCTCGAGTCGATGCCACCATGGACAATCATTGTTTTGAATGAAAATTCCTTCGTATCTCGCTTTTTATCCTCCAGCAGTGATCTCTTCGCGGACTCTTCTCGGAAGAGTACGTCGAGTTGAAAAAAAAAAAAAAAAATAGTCACCATCGAGATCGGTATAAGCCTCGACTGCTAGATATTTGTGCTGATACTTATAATTTGGTGAGCATATGTACAAACGCCGAAAAATAAACGTTTCTGTTCCTCTCGACCTTGGCCAATGAACCCCCTCGATATGCTTTAGTCTTCCGACGAAGCTTCGATTGCACTCGTTTGACCTCCCCCGAGCGCGTCCTTGATACACTTTCGTCAAATTGGACCCTCGGATAACCGGTTTCTCATCTCACTGTCTATATATACTCGAATCACGAATCTTCATTGATTCAAATGCGGAAAAACAAAAATCAGTCTTTCCGGTGCACGAAAGAACGATAAATATAGTGACGATTCATTAACGAACGCATAGACTACTCGATTCGTGATTTAAAAGATAAAAATTATTGTTTCTCGTGGTGATGGAATGGCGAAGAAGGTCCGCGTCGAATCGGAGAATACTTTCGATTGAAACGAGGATCGAAATTGAATCCACACAATCGGTGAATCTCCCCCCCCCCTCCCCCCTTCTCTTTCAGCTTTTACGACTGTCCGGATTCCATCTGAATGATTTCTCGAGAGCCGTCATATTGTACGGAGTGAAATGATGCCAGGCGCGCATACATAATGAGACGCTGGGCTAACTGGTTTTACGTGAGGAGAGAAAGAGACCCGAAGCTTGGTATTCGGCTGATTTACATATTTCTCTTTTCATCCGGGATACATAGTCGAGCTTCGAGATACCCGCTGTGATCTTCATAGGAGGTTTTTTCTTTTTACATTATACCGTGAGTCACTTTGTGACTCGTTGGTTTTACGAACATATATGGGTTATAATTTTTTTTTTTTCTTATTACTGATTTTAATGTATATCGAAAAAAATGTATAACAGTCGTTCTATAGATCTAAAATAAATAAAACAGAAGGGGGGGAAGTGTTAACAAAGAAAAAAAAATACGTATTCAATATTGTAGTTTAATCTCCAATTGATTTTCATCAGCATGAATTATACAGTCGCAGATTGAATGAAATTTTTGAGATTGAGTTGCATCGTAATACACGTATCTCTTATCAATAAATCGGTAGTTCGTTCGACAATTGCGCAATATTTTTGAAAAAAAAACGGGCTTAGGATCAAAACAACTTCCGTTTTCGCGGACACCGGATATTGCCCATGCAGCGAACGGGTACTTTCCCTCGAGCCTCGAGCTCACCCCGTGTGTGGCGCGTCGAGCGATCAAACAATTTGACTAGCCACGTGAATCGCCCACCGCTTCTACCGCAACCATCGGTGAATCCACGAACTTCTTCTCTTCGCGTTTTTATTATCAACGAGAGTCGACATGGTGGGTTCTACGATATTATATTTAATATCCACGCGAATCAACGGCATCTCAGAGTTAATTTTATTTATTCACGATATTATAAATACGCGATAGATCAAGATATTTTATTTTGTGTTTCAGGCGGCTCATAAAACGTTCATTATCAAGCGAAAGCTTGCGAAAAAACTCAAGCAAAACAGGCCTATACCGCAATGGGTGAGAATGCGCACGGGCAACACAATCCGGTAAGTTTTATCTTCTATCCTCGTTGTACGCGTATTTTTTACGTCACATTACTTCACAATTGAGGTCCCGAATGGATTTTGTGAAATTTTTCGTTTCGAGCTAACATACTTCGTATCGAGAAAAGTTAGGTTATGTGTAGCGTCCTAGCTTGACTAAACGCCAATCTGACACGCGAAATGTCTTCTCGAATTTATCAAATTACATACTTCTGGGGTTGAGATTTAGGGCTTGTATTTTTCCACCCTGACGATTCGCTGGATTTCCAATGATCGTAACAACAAAATTGACTCCGCAGTGTCCGCGCAATGTTGCGTTACTCTTAATCCAGACCCCTTGCGTTAGGGGTGCCAAGTCAGTTTTGAAATTTCTGTTTTCCTTTCATTTGCTAGTTCGTTATTTCAGCAGCTCTCATCAATTTGAAATTTTAATTCTCCATTCATTTTAAAGTTAAATTTTTGTTTTATTTTGTCTCGATGTATCTTGAAAATCGTGAGTTGTGCGAGGAAAAAAAAAAATTTGAGTTATCGCGTTCCAGATGAAAAATGACGCAAATTATTTTGGCACGATCGATTGGATTTTATTTTGTTGCGCGTCTCCGAATTTTTATCGAAGATTCTTATCGTCGTTAGTCGGTAGCCTCGAGATGGCAAATTTTACGTGGATGCGGTGAGCGGTCACGCATGAAACAAGAGACGGTCGGTCTGCTCCCAGGGCTAGAAAATTGTGTTTTTTAATTATACGGTACGGTAAATAAATTTGAGTTTTCATCAAAATCTTCATGTTTATTGGCATCAGTTCAGCAAACTTTCGTTCGCCGATCCAGTTTTTAAGTATTAAAATTTAAAAAGAGCAAGCGCTCCAGCTTCGTTTGTCGCTTCGGAGCCCATACCCGCCGCGTTAAGGTAGTTCTCGTGCAAATGCGCTTATAATGATTATTTTTTCCATCCGAATTTCGACCAATGGAATCGCACCATTCGACGTCACGTGGTACAACCTACACGGTTTTGAACTGATAATTTTTCTGATAATTTTCTCTCTCGGCTGCTATATGAAAAATAAAAGATCTCCCAATCGAGCGAACTCCGTGTCAGAACTGACAGATTGAATTTTATTGCGGCAACTGAAGGATCTCATGGTGCAATTCCATTGGCCGAAATTTGGATGGAAAAAATAATTCTCCGAATACCGTGCGAGCTTCAAAATTATCGGGATATTTTGAAGCTCTTGCGGTATTATATACGAGAATTTGTTGAAATTTATAGCGGACTAAGAGAATCCTAGTACCCAACTTTTCGTAAAATTTGAAGTAGATTGACCGTTCCGAACTCGAAATATTCAATGTAAAATTTCAACTATTACATATAGAGCATATAGCAAGCGTTGCTGTACCCCGATACTAGCACGGTTTTTTTTTTTAAATATTACAACTAAACGCATCTCGCATGAACAATTGAAAATTGAATTGCGGACTGACGTTGCTCAAAGAGCCTGAGTATAAGAGCGGATCTTTACCAATTTTTTTTTTTTCTTAAAAACCCTGTAAGGCGAATGTCCCAGTTAGTAAACATTTAACAGAGGATGCATGTTCTTTTTACATTTTTCATTCATATCCGAGTACGATATCCAAAAACTTTGATTTCATATCAACAATTTCGATCATTCTGAATATAATGATATTGAATTTTTTGTAAAAACTTTGAAAAATCGGGATAAATAAGCAAATTGAAAATGCGTGTCTGATGTCCGAGTTACTGACAACCCGCCGACTTGCTGGCCCAGATAATGACACGACAGAGTCCCAGTTAATGAACAGTCGAAAATCAATCCAAAAAATAGTTATACTTTTATTTCACGCTTACTCAGTTCCGATTACACTTATTTCATGAATAAATTTAAAAAATTCAATACATTGCGCAAAATTTCTAAGGGAATTTCTAACTCTGACACGTCCTATATTCGTTGTCCCGGTTATTGACGAAATAGATGGAAGTGCCGATTTTTTAAAGCTAAATTCATAATATATCGAAAATAGTAACGACTCTGAACTTTTTCTAGTCGGAAAGTTGAAAAATTAACCTTCATTCGCAGCTATCGAATCAACGATCCGATAAAATATATTTATAAACTATCATTAAATATGTACAACTGAGACGCGTTCACTATCCGGGCCGTTTGCCTCGGGGGAAAAAATATCTAAAAATAAAATTAACGAGACACATTGATGAGCAGAAAACAAATTATGAAAATTTCAACTTGACGGTAATTTTAGTTCAAAAGTATTGAATCTCCATAAATTGAAAAAATTTGCGAGTATGCTGCAAGGGACCTCAATCTTTCCGTTCGTCGTATTTTTATCAGCCTATCTAGATTTGACGAAAATACAAGAACCACCTTAATGGCTCAATCTTATTTGTTCCAGATACAATGCCAAGAGGCGTCACTGGAGAAGAACAAAGTTGAAGCTGTAAGCTGTTCTCTCTAATGATCTTTGGCTACACGTAACCAAACTGGATGAATCGCCATCGTTATTTCCATTGCCAGTGTTGCCGGAGTTAATAAAAAAATATTCATAAAATCTGAACAAAAGCTGTACCATTTTATTATTTATTTTTTTCATGAATTATCCCCTAAATTTTATTCAATCCTTCTCTTGAGAGAAATTTTCACGCAATTTACAACGAATTGAATATCTTTCTCTGTCTCATTTGGGACATCCAATCATCGAGAAGTTCGTCTTTGCCCTTTGGCGCGGGTAGATAATAATTTGCCGGTGGTTTGCCTTCTTCCAAACGAACAAAGTAGTGAATGTAGCCGTAGCGTATCTCACCGAGACGTGCTCTCGCGTGTCTTCTTATGCCCTTAACGACGATACCCTTTGTGCAGAAAGATTCGGCTGAAAAGAAGCGAATGAAAATGCATGTTGATTAAATTTAAACATCGTTTCCTGCTCGCGTCGAATCGTTCCGAGGATACGCATGAGTAAGAAAACTTTGATCGACTCTCTGGTTTACTCGCGAAGGAAGCTTCGTTTACGATCATATAAAATATTTATGGAAGGTTTCTACTTTGTTGGGCCAAAAAATATTCGATTTTTCACCAATATTTTATGCGAAAAATATTAAATACAGAATGTTGATATTCGATATGTTTACTAAGCGATCTTTATTGTACATGATAATATCTATTAAAGTTTGACAAAACATGGAATTGAGAGTGGGAGGAGCGACGCATATCGGTGCGCCGGCGAAGTCGGTTCTTCGCTTGCGACAGCTGATTTGAAGCAAAAAAAAATCAAACATATCTTACATTGTACAATATTGTGTATAATTTGAACTGGAATGAAGAAGAAATATTGAAAAATTTTTTAAAGTAGCGAACGATCGAAGGGGAAGTTTAGTTTTTTGCAGTTTTTTTTGTTCACAAAATGAAAACGTTTAAATATTTTTGGATAATTCTAGTTCGACTTATACACAATATTGTACAAAGTAAAAATATATTTGGCCTTTTTGCTTCGGATCGCCTGCCCGGGACTTAAGACTTGCGCAAGCGAAGAATATCATCGCCGGCGCACCGACATACGTGGCTCCTCCCGCTTCAAATGCCATGTTTCGTTAAACTTTATCATTTTCAATAAAGATCGCTTAGTAAACACACCAAATATCAACATTCTATATTTAAAGGAGGTCGGTCACCTCCGTGCGGTAGAGGAAAATCGGGGAATGGTCGCTTGTGCGCGAGAGGTCCGCGTTACAAGTTCTCAAGCAAACATAATCGAGGGGCTATTCACTTAGAATTCGAAGGAAATCATTGTTAGCGATCTACAACGATTTTCCTTATGTGACGGTGATTTCTAGAGAATCTCACGGATTTTCAAAGATTCCCAATGATTTGCAAATATAGGAATTCTGATTTCTTTGCGATTTCTCATAGAACTCTTTGGTGATTCCTTTAGTGAATAGCCCCTCGAACATAATACATCGAGAGCTATTTTATTTTTTTAATTTCTTAATAACTATGTACACGAAGCATTTCGCTCTTTGCGAACTTTTTTCCCAAAGATGCGATGATTATCTGGATCCATTTACATTAAATTCTTATCATTTTTAATTTGGTTATTAAATATTTCATGAAATACACACTACGTCATAAACATATTTAATAAAATAACATGAGGAAAGTTAGATTTGTAAAAAGCGTAGAACGTCGGACAATGGAATAAATATCTAACGCGGATTTGGAGGGTAAAAGCACACAGGGGAGGGGGGGGGATTGAAAAACGCGAGGAGTTGTGATAATAATCTCGAAGTACAGCTAGTTATAGAAGATTTAAAAAAAATCGGCACAAGCGAGCATGTAGGAAACGAAACACAAGTTAAGTATATATAAGCTAGCATATAACTACCTAGGTAAAAAGAGAAAAATATGAGAGAACCTGTGATATCACTTACTAAGTTAATTGAGAATGCTGAGTTCTAGTTGTGTAATGGCAATTAAAAGAGATGAGGAGTGTTGGAATATGTGTGTGTTGAGGGCGAGGAAAATAACAATATGGATGGAAAAAGTTGGGGGGGGAATTGAGGATGGGTGCGATGTAAGAAGAAAGAGAGGAAAGAATGTAAGCGCAGAAATGCAAGCGTGGAAATAAAAGAGAAATAAAATGGGGAGCCTTGAGAAGGAGTGTGGCTCCATTACGGAAGGAAAAAGTGGAATGTGTGAGAAGACGGAAAAATTTGGGTAGATGTAAAAGGATGAAGAATGTTGGAAGTGGAGCGGGAATGATAGAAAGGCAAAAAATGTATAGAAGCAAGCTGAGAAACGGGGATTGTATGGAGGGATTTGTAAAAAGGCAAAGTCTGCCGTACTCTGGAAATAAAACTACTACTACTACTATTTCATGAAATACGTACGATTTAGCTACGGTCGCCCATGTATAAGAGTACAACTTCAACAATTTATTGCAGGAAAACTATGCAGAGGAATGACTTGAAATTTTGCACAGAGTCGTTATACATATTCGCGAGTATTCTCAATAAATTTGAACGAATTCTTATCATTGTGCGTTAGGTGGCCAACCTCAATATTTTTCGCATAAAAAATTGGTGAAAAATCGGAAAATTTTTTGGCCCAATAAAGTAGAAACCTCCCTTATAATCCTGCGCATCCCAAGTAAAATTTCGTATCGAAATTCATAACAATACGAATTTATAACTAATACAATAATTTTTGTACTTGAAAAATCGTGCATTCACATTCTAGGAAGATTCGAGAGAGTATTCATGGATTTTTTCGACCCAATCTGACCGCGCAAGCAGTAAAATTACAGTGTGAGCGCGCGCAGGGTTAAAATTTATATCGCAATTTGCCAGAAGAGTCTTTCTTTGAGCAAGAAAACTGCGGAATAAATGAGAAGCATCGAGATAATGTAAAGAGCGGAAAGACGATTTATACTTGCCGACCCAAAGATTACTCTTGAACTCTACGTTGTGTTTCTCCACAGCTAATTTTTGCGCTTCGAGAATCGTGTCTTTTACCGCAGCAGCGCCTTTTTTCAGGACAAAGCTCAGCTGCTTGACAGCTTCGTCCACTGACATTCCACGAACGAGGCACGCGATGTACCACATCTTCTTTTGACTGTACTTTATGTTCGACTTCATGTGGCAGACAAACTGAAAATATTGCAGAGCGTCGATAAAACGCCAAACGATTTTTCTTTCATCGACAAAAATACCGAATCATTCTCGAGGATGAAAATCCTTGAGATACATTTTACCAAACACATCGTCCCTAAAGTATTCGTACGAATGAAAAAAAAAAAAATTTTCACGCTCAACTCACAGCGGGTCTTCTCTCTTCATTGGGTCCCTGAACCGGATAAATATTCCTGTTGTAGCGCAAGAATCTCTTGGGTTTATCGTCGTGTCCTTCGCACACGGACGTGGTGTGAATAGAAGCCGCTGGCAATAGACCTTTTGTCAGAACAACGTTGAAACGCTGTCTGCTTAAACTTGCCGTGCCCAATGCGGCGAAACTTTGTACGCATCTCCTGAGACACTGCATCTTGGCTTTACCGGATTTCAAATGAATTTCACTTATTTTACACGCAATGTTTACTCATACACTTTTATAATTTTGTCGGGAATTAGGATTGCAAACTTATCACTGAATTTCCGTATGAAATATCTTATGATTTGGCACAATGACAACTGATGGAAAGAATTACTGATACATTGTAGTTTGTAATTATTGTTCGAGGAATAAATTTTATTAATGTTAGTGGAGATAAAGGCACCTTGGCCTCTAGCGATATCGATGGAAACTCATAACCTAAAAATTTTTTGTGAGGAAAATATATATATATATATATATAAGTATAATATCATCGACCGGCACACCGCATGTCGCGAGCACGTCGATTCCTTACCTATCGATATTCGAGTTTCGATCAATCGATCTTTACTCCCAAAACAAAAACAACGACGCCTAGTGGTTAAAAAATCTAACTTTTTAACTTATTACTTCATTAATTAAGTCCTGCTCGCGAGACTCAAAATATATTTATTGTTATTAGTTATCGATATATTTTATTGATTTTTATTCAATTATTTCATAAATAAATAAATGTGTACGATTATTTTTATAAATTTTTTTGTATACGACAAAATCCTGACCCTCATTATCCCGCAAAATCCTGCGCGCGAGAACCAAAATATATTTACTGTTATGATTATTATTAATTGCTTATAACATTCATTAATTTTTATTTAATTATTTAATAATTAAATAAAATATTACTATCATTGTTATAAATAATTTATACATTTTTAGGTAACTTGATTTAATATATAATACCTCTTTAAACAAAGCGGAAACTTTTTTTTTTTATCTCCATAGCACAATGACAAAGCTTGTTCCGGGCACTTTGTTCTTTAAATTATTGCTCATTTCTTTGCAGCCCTATAACGAGACTGTCTATATTTTTCGAAAATATAACATGCCTTTGCTCGTATCTGCTTCCGCTTTGTTTCTTCTCCCGTTTAAGGAGGGTGGTCACCTAACGCATGATTATAAGAATTGGTTCAAATTTATTGTGGATACTCGCGAATAGGTATTAACGACTCTGTGCAAAATTTCAAGTCATTCCTCTTCATAGTTTCCCCTCTAATTAATTGTTGATGTTGTACTCTTATACATGGGCGACCATAGCTAAATCGTACGTATCTCATGAAATACTTAATAACCAAGTTAAAAATGATAAGAATTTAATGTAAATGGATCCAGATAATCATCGCATCTTTGGGAAAAAAATTGGCAAAGAGCGAAATGCTTCATGTACATAGTTATTAAAAGAAATTAAAAAAATAAAACAGCTCTCGATGTATATTACAATGTTCGCTCGAGAACTTGCAACGCGGATCTCTCTCTCTCGCATGCTGCCCACCTGGCAACTCGCGCACAAGCGACCGTTCCCCGATTTTCCCTTTCGGCACGGCGGTGACCGCCCTCCTTAATTCTAGTCGCCAAAATTAGGTAGATAGGTAGAGACCATTTTTCCATCGATATGGTAATTGGGTTATTGTGCTTTGGTACGAGTACGAAAGAGGTTGCATTCATCCCAAGCCCCAATCCCATCGGTGGAAATGTGGTCAGAGCTGGTCAGTGGACTTAAAAAAAAAAAAAATCGCCCACATTGCTCTACCTCCATGGTAATTGTGGAAATGAGCAAGTCCCAATTTTTATCAGCTCCAGGGTTTTTGCATTTTCGATATAATATGAGAAAGAAATTTATATAATAAGAACGTGAAACTATTAATAATAGAATCAGTATAATAATAAAGTATAATTTTTAATAATAATAATAATAGAATAATAATAATAGAATAATAATAATAATAGAATCAGTATAATAATAAAGTATAATTTTTAATACAAAATCGAGTTTTAATTTTTTTTTTTTCAAATGGATATGCATGACGCGATACATACGTATATGTATTTATTTTAATATTTCAAGTTGATAGTAAATTCGATGGGCATAAACCTTGATATGCGTGAATATATGGGTCCTTTGCGAGCATCAGGACCGTTTTACATTACGTCGCGAGTCCGTATAATCGGTAGATCTGACTAGCTTTTTTCATGGGAACCAATAAGATTGATAGCACAATCTATTACGACTTGCGAGGCGCAAATTTAGCCTTTTTAGCTCCTGGGAAATACGAACGAACAATCAATCAACGGGGTCTTTTTGTCCTGCAATCGTTCGCGAATTAAAAAATTATTAACGATAAAAATTCGATAGCCGCATCATCTGTAGCATAGCATAGACTTGCGGTAGAAGGTGGGAGATTTCGTGGATCAGCAAATGCTGAACAAAGTATATTTTTTCAGAACATTTTTTTTTTTTTTTTTATTAAAAATGCTTCAACAGTACTCAAAATTTGATTTCACAGGTCACAACATACGTTAAAAAAAAATTTAAACTTACTTCCATGCGGCATATAAACGTAACAATAGTATAAAATGAAGAAATTTCAAGGGTTGGACTCAAGGTACGTTGAAGTTTTTTTTCTCTTTTTTTTTTCTTTTTCTAAGGATGATCTGGAAATGAAGATACAAGATAGAGATTAGCGGGCCTCGTTTGCGCGATGTTGGTTACTTTTTTTTGTTTGTTTGCCGGATCCACGGATACGAGGAGGGTACTCGGGCAATTCAGCGGGTGTCTCGTTAGGGCGATGTCATCTATAGAGATTTGTTTATTATGTGCAAGGAATCTACTGATTTTTACACTCAGGTGGTTTTTCAACAGTCATTACATTCGGTTTTGATCGATCTTCGTCATCATCGTCCTCGTCTTCTCTATCCTCATCGTCATCTTCATCCTCATCGCCCTCTTCTTCCTCGTACTCTTCACCCTCATCCTCCAATCCTTCGCCTAATTGAAGAAATTATAATGGAAATAATAATAATAATAATAATAAATTTGGATGATTGTTGGAACGAATCCTCACGAAAGTAAACGTAAAATTCACGTTACCTGTGTAATAGAGGATTGCTCGAGGTACGATACGCTCTCTGATGTAATGGCCTATCTCAAAGTCGCTCGTGAGAAGCCTTTGCGTAGTATCGTCTAACTCGGCTTCAGCATCATCGGGAACTGTAAACACAGGAATTCCAATCACCAATAAATTATTTAAGCTGATTGTGGAAATGGATACATTTTTTTTTCTTCTTTTTTTAAACTTTTTTCCAAAAATCAAAATTCTGCTCTGTAAATTTATTTGCAACGTATGCAAATATGATGAATAAAAAGCCAGTAAATTACACATTCATAAAGTTCGATTGAACAATGTATCGTGAATATTGGCTTACCGACTGGCGGCGTAAAGAAGTTGAAGAAAGAATCGTTTCGCACGGTTTTAATGACGGTGCGCATTGAACCACGCGATTTGTGCTTCTGATTTTTCTTCACGGTCTTCACCGTAACGTTACGACCCTTCTTCCAGTCGATCACGCATCCCTTAATAGAACATTGTGTATTATTAATATTATATATATATATATATATCTCTCTATAATATAAAGATATATCGCCGCTGCCGCCGCCGCCGCCGCTGTTTCAGGATTTGAGCTTATACCGGGTGTCCAATTTGAAAAGGATGACTAAACACAAACCCAAACCCAAAACCCAAACCCAAACCTAAGTGAGGGCGCGTAGCGCCCTACGCACCCCTAATATATATATATATATATATATATATATATATATATATATATATATATATATATATATATATATATATATATATATATAAGACCGGTTTTCTTAACTTTTTTTTTTTTTCTTAGGTACCCTTCAAAAAGATCGTTTTTAGCCTCAAACGAAGCCTCGTGAAACCGGAACTCGGTAGCAAAATTCTAAAAGGTCATCCGGTTTGAATTTTTCAAACGCTCCAACCGAAATATCTCGACAACTATACAAGTTAGGAAGCAGTTTTTGGCTTCATTATGTAGATAATCAAATTTTCTTTAAAAAAAAAGATGACTACTTTATATCCAAATGTTCATCTTGTACTCGATGATACGAACGTTTAAAGTTGAGTTCATTGAATAAACGAATGAAGATGCTTATTACCTTGTAAATTTGGATTTCACCCGTATTCTAAGCTGATACAAATTATGTCACGCAAACTATTTCATGGAAAATTAAATTATCTACACAATATGTCTCGTCATTTTCTCTCTATCTTTTATCGCTCACTGTAAAGATCGAAATAAAAATTTTAAAATTGATAAATTCCTCGATAAGAGAATTTTGCCATTTTAGCTCACAGAAACGCTTCTAATTAATTTTGAATTCCTCTATTTTGAAACGTAGTGAAACACACATAGAAGTAGGCTATCGGAGAATAATCCCTTTCTATACCCGAATAATAAAACTTTACCACCAGCGCAACTTTACAATGTATTGCTGGTAAATGAAAATTTGAATTTTCGCGCCCTACGGCTACGACGCGTGTTCGATAATTTTTTTACTACTTTTCCCTGTACCCGGAGATGAGTCACGTTGGTCGAAGAGTACAATGCTCTGTTATCTAAAAATGAGGAACCAAAGCAAGTCGTTTACAATTATCGCGAAGAATTTCCGAATTGTAATAAAACGAATTTCTATGAATCAACTCTGGAGCAATTTAAAATGATAATCTCGTTTTTTCAATTTTCATTTCAAATTATATTGTCAGCAGTAGATCATATAGAGATAATCGTAACACGTATCGCGTAAACAATTGAATTTTCTATGAAATAGTTTGCGTGACATAATTTGCATCAGCTTAGAACACGGGTGAGATAAAAATTTACAAGATAATAAGCATCCGCATTCATTTATTCAATGCACTCGACTTTAAACGTTCGTATCGAATACAAAATTAACATTTAGGTGTATAGTAGTCTCGACCTTTTTTTTTTATAGAAAATTTGATTATCGACAAAATTAAACAAAAAGCAGCTTCCCAACTTGTATAGTTTTCGAGGTACTTTGCTTAGAGTTTGAAAAATTCAAACCGGGTGAGTCACCTTTTAGAATTTTACTACAGTTCCGGTTTCACGAGGCTTCGTTTAAGGCTAAAAACTAAGTTTTCGAAGGGTACGTAAGAAGATAAAAAAATAAAAGTTAAAAAAACCGGCCTAATATATATATATATATATATATATATATATATATATATATATTAGGGTGTATCGAAAAATTAAAAAACTTTTGGCTACCCTCAAAAATCAAAGATATCATTGAAATAAAGGTCTCCGTGCAATGATTCGATTTTTTGACAATATATAGGGGGCGCGCGGGACGTTTAAAAACGCCATTTTTAGCGTTAAATTCACTTTATCATTGATAACCGGAAACAGTTTATTCCAAAAATTCTGATTTTTTTAATATAAGGTGCCCAGATATGTACCCTTTCAAACCCACATTCACGGAACATTAACGGATGGTTCATATCTTCGAAAAAAATCTCTAAAAATCAATATTTTAACTATTTTTTAATTATACCTATCGTTAAATGTTGATTTTTTTCTTCTAAAACGTTTTTGTATTTGATCCATCTTTTTTTTCTTGTAAAACTCGGTATCAGTATTGCTTACAATGCGAAAATTGCTGAATAATAAATCTTTATTCTGGAAATTTTTATATTTTATTGATTCACACCATTTTTTTCGTGAATATGAAAATTTCCAAAATAAAGATTTATTATTCAGCAATTTTCGCATTGTAAGCAATACTGATAACGAGTTTCGCAAGAAAAAAAAGATGGAACAAATACAAAAACGTTTCAGAAGAAAAAAATCAACATTTAACGATAGGTATAATTGAAAAATAATTAAAATATTGATTTTCAGAGATTTTTTTTTCGAAGATATGAACCATCCGTTAATGTTCCGTGAATGTGGGTTTGAAAGGGTACATATCTGGGCACCTTATATAAAAAAAATCAGAATTTTTGGAATAAACTGTTTTCGGTTATCAGTGATAAAGTGAATTTAACGCTAAAAATGGCGTTTTTAAACGTCCCCCGCGCCCCCTATATATTGTCAAAAAATCGAATCATTGCACGGAGACCTTCATTTCAATGATATCTTTGATTTTTGAGGGTAGCCAAAAGTTTTTTAATTTTTCGATCCACCCTAATATATATATATATTGTAATAAAACAATTTTGTGTATTGTATGAAACACATCAAGGAAGAAATTCATTGATGTATCAATAACTATAGAATGTATTACCTTGCTCTTGTAGATCTCTGGACCTTCGAAACTGAACGGATCATTCTTCTCTGGAGTACACTTCATGATATACTCTTTAGTGAGCACAGAGTTGGAAAAGTATTCGTTAGGTTCGAAGTGAAACTCGAGAACAAAACCCTGAAAGAATAAATAAACAAATAAATAAAATAATATTTGAAACGATGAATCAGGATCGGAGAATCGTGGAATTTAATCAAGAATGGGAAATCCTTACCATCGGATCGGATTCCATAAATATGACTTTAATGTCGTACAGATGCTTGAGTATCGGCTCGTCGTGTTCTTCAATCATTTCCGCCATAACTCCAACGTTCTTGAATATCGTGAGCCAAAATTCTGGTATCCCTTTAACGTTTTCACTCTCGGGCCTGCGAAACGAATGATGAAACATTTTTTTTTTTTTTGGTAAAAGCATTGAATCGTGTTCATCGTTTCGATACGCAAAAATAACAATAATGTGAAATATATTCAATGAGACACGCACTCCTCTTTCTCCGTGATTTCCTCAATTTTGAGCTTTGTTTTTGTGTCACTCTTTACATCCTCGTCGTCGCTTTCCCAGACGCATTCGTCGTCCGTTGGCTCGTAAGCTCCCGAAGCTATCTGACTCCTCTTCTCGTACACAGGCGCGCACATCTTGTTGTACTTGCACTCGAGTATGTGCACCTCTTCGTAAAATTTGGCTTCTATGTTCAACGAAGCCAGCTGAAGTTGCTTCAACGCCTTGATGCGACGTTTTACAGGAGCGCTATGCTGTTTTTTTTTTTTTTTTTTTTCGATTTTTAAACGATTTTTTGCGTTAAATATTCTTTCGCATGAATAACAAATTTTTACCCTAACCAGACACATTTGACCTTTACGATCTGCAATGTGTTTATCAAATTTTTGAGCGTATCGCAGAGCATAGAAAAATGGCGTTCTCCAACAAGTTTTAGATTTTTAGAGAACGAAAATTCTGACCCCATAATCGAGGCGGGAGCACTCTTTTGGATTTTCAAATACAAACTAAAATTGGAAAAAAAAAAAAAAAAACAAACCATGCCTTGCAAGAATAATGATAAGAATCAATTTTCTAGGTCCCATAAATAAATTTTACAACCGAACGAGTAACTGCTGTAGATATATTTACATAATTCTAGACATATCGAGTTTCCTTTTTTGTGTTGTTTTTTTTTTTCTTCAAATTTACTTGAACCGAATTCTAAACGTTTTCCCCATTTTTATTCAAACATTTCATGAAAATGCATGCTCAAGGCGATGAATGAAAAAAAATTTCACTACTTGTTTTTTTTCTTTTCTTTTTCTTCAACAAATTAATGCTATTCGAAGATTTGGGCTGTTCTCTTTAAAATATGATTCAGGTATGCTATAACTTAATCGGTAGCCAAAATATTCGAAACTTTGTAAAAGATAGTATTAATTTGCGCGCATCGTAATATACCAGTAGATTTTTTTAAGATCGCAGATGTTAAAAGTCGAACACAGGTCAGCTTGGAATTGAACCTTTTGTACACGTACCTCGGTGTCGTCCAAATTGAGACCTTTAATTCCGGAGAGAAAGTACGCCGGCACATTGTCCAAGGTGACTGCCGCATTCTGATGATCTCCGTCATCCTCTACGGATTCCATGACGGTGGGCTCTGTTGGACACGCCGTGTCTAACAACCAATAAATTGCACATGAGAGTTCAAGAGTTTCGAAAATTTAGAAAAAAAAATTTTTTTTTAATCAACAAAATTCACCACAATCATAAAATTTTTTTTTTTTGGCAATTCAAATTGCGAGTTCGTCGAGTGCAAAAAAATATGGGAAAAAAAAACCGGTCAATGTGGAAAGTAGTATATTCTATTAATATTTTCTATTATAGATAGTATATTCTATGATTTATGAAGTTTCGAAAAATGTTCCTTTTGGTCAATTTAGCAGCATAGAACAAATTAGAACAAATCATAAAAAATTTCAATCGAACGGGGTATTTGCTGTCCAAAAGTAGCGAACCTCCTTAAAACTTTGGAAATTGGCAACACGCGTAAACGCCACGAGATTTTTCAGACTCGCGCGTTTGATTTTTTAACTCAAATATAACATGCGTCGCTCGTACACACGTACGCGTCGAAATAGCCGTTTGAAAATCGCCATGCTCACCCCACAAGTTATTGACGGTTAAGTCTTACCGAGTCAAGTCTAATCGAGGATGAGAAAAAAAAAGAAACGAAAATAAAAAAAAAATTCAATGCCGAAGAAAAATCCGTTGAACAAAGGATCGCCCGATGAATCATTGAATCGATGTATCAGGCTTCTCACGAGGGACTTCTCTTTATTCCTATTCGCGAACGCTTGCCTGTCAAAAGGACAGGGGAAAAAAAAAAAAAAAAAAAAAAAAAAACGTTGCTCGACTCAAACGACCGATTCGTGCACATGGGCAACGGCAAACGTGCGTTTCATGAATTTAGCAAACGTAATATCGCAATTTCGCGAATTGTATCGAATTATCAACGCGAGTTTTACACCGCGATTACGATTATTAACGCGACTCGAACTCGAACACATATTCGGCTATTTTTTTTTTTTTCTTTCTTTCATTCATACGACAAAAGTGCCTTACCTCTGCAGCAACGAAGCCGAAACGAAAGAAGAGTAACCACAAAATGAACGGCCAACAAGGGCGACTAACCGGTCGTTTCGCACGATTCGAGCGAATGGCCCGGACATGAAACTCGAAGTACGTGAAGCTAACTCACGCTTGCCCGCGGGGGTGTCGCGGCGTGATCTAACCGACTTCCGGTCTGAAATTGCTTTCAAGCGCGCACTCTTTTTTTGCGCAACCAATGGTAACTGTTTTAGAACACACAAACGGGTTGCCACGCGAGAGATAGTTGAATCTTCCCCTATTTTCTCCGTAATATGACTGACGATTCGGAAAAAAAGAAGAGTATCATCTTCCGCTCTGTTGAAAGACGAAGAGAATCACGCTCTTCTTTTGCTCGAAGTGTAAAACCCCCTTTGCGAGAAAATAGAAAAATCAATTTTTATCGACTGAGACCAGAGCGCTGTTTTTTTTTCTCAGCTCTCCCCCCCATACATGTGCCATTTCAACTTAAGGGGTAGTAAAGCTTTTCAGTCGGTAAAAAAGCTGTAATTTTTTTTCACCGAAACGCTTTGAAAAATTCCGCCTAAATATTTTTATTTTTGCTACAACTACTAAAACCAGAACGGGAGATTTGCAAAGATATCTTTTCAGGAGTGGGCTTCGTGCACCGATATCGGATCCGATTCCGATTTCGTGAAAATGAAAATTGTCATCTGTCACCCATTCTCGTCTTGTAATTTTTCTATGGCCTATGGCATATCCGCCTATGACCAGTAAGCATGAACTATGAAAACGATAGAGTGGAAAGTTGTCGAATTCGTTTGATCGGATTCTTATTATGCACACGTAATCCCACCCCGGAATTAGACATTTTTCACTCATTGCAGCTCATCGGTCCGGTATTTCATAAAATAGATGATAATTTCAAATATTTCGTCAATATTATTTATCATGTTCAATATTAATTTGTACCCGAAACTATCGAAACTATAGACAAAAAAATTGGAAAATCTTTTTTTCGCTTACTATAAACCGGGCATAAGGATTCAAGCAACTCACCAAAATGTGCGAGCGTAGGTGTCGTACACGTAACTCGGGGTATATACATTCGTGTGAAAAAAAAAAAAAATTGCACGCCACACACGTTAGAATCCACTATGGTATCCGATAGAAGCATAATCGATAATGTGAAACTTCGATATAGTGTGGAAATATGGCCAAATACGGTTTTTCATCTGTGTTAGAGGGACAAAGTAGAAAATAAACGGAATCTCGAAACAATATTATGATTGAGATAAAAGTATGCTATTACTTGTTTTTATTAACATTTCTGGAATCCGCGTCGCAAATACGACCGTCTTTCCACGGTCACAACAATGGTAAGTCCCAACAAATCTACGAATTGTGTTTTGATTCGGAGAGAAATTGACGATATCTCGCGCGTAACAACATCGCCGTGAAAAACCTTACAATTGTCCTCTTGTCGCATTATCCTTATCGAATGAGATTCAACGAAAGAAACCCCGGAAGACTTTCTCCTTGTACAAAGTTGCCGTTTTTTTTTTTTCTCTCACATTGAAGGTCACATAACACCTTATCATATGACACTCGGACTATTCGACATAATATGACACACACTCGACTTTAAGGATGTATGAGCACTAGCTTCACGATCATATAAAAATCTGAATTTTTTATATGGTGTAGCAGAAGTGTATATGATAAAACCTGCAAAATTTCATAGTGGGTCAACGACTCTTTACGCGAGTAATTAATTTGTGAAATCAAGATATTTATCCCACGCCATATACGAATTCTGGGCTGACGCAACTTTGAAACAGAAATTCGTATCTTTCACGATCAGATACGATCAATATTAAAACTGTTAAATGTTCAGAAAACTATCACGATTACATACGTTCCATAAAAAATGGGGGTTAACGAACCTTTTGACATACAATTATCGATTTTAAGGAAATTTTTCGCGTGTGTCGCATAATGAGCGGTCCGACTCTCTCTTGTTTCATGCGTGCCCCTCGCGCACCGCGCTCACCCGCGCCCACGTTTCCGCTCGTTTCCCGCCACCTTGTGCTCATACATCCTTAACAATTTTTCTCCGCATTATCTTGCCATTTGCATATATACAGCGTTTCTCAATTTATCACGTCGTTAATATCTCTCGAGCAAAAATAACGAAATATGATTTCCAGTCGGAAGTGAAAAATTAATTTTGAAAGAGGAAAAATTCAGCTTACCCTCGATTACTCAATTATTTTGCCGTAAAAAAAGTTTAAAAAAATATTTTGCGCAATTGCTTTCGTATCCTCGAACCGCGAGAGATCTTTGAATCTCAGCTCGACGTCGCACGGCCTAAGCATAAATTATTTCAGCTTTCGTCCAGGATGACAATGATGTTCAATATCTTTTGGACAACATACCCATATCGATGCACAAGGTGAGAATCGCAATGCGAACAAATTCGAATATATCAGAATCGACGGGGAGTGATGTTTATTTTTATTTTTTTTTTATTTTTAATTTTTTTTTTTTTTTCAATTTGGCAGGGCTTTGCAAGTTCGGTCCAAGGGGCTGGGTAAGCACACTACTCGTAACGATCATGGTGAGTGAAAATAGGAAAGGTGCTCGGAATTTACTTTCGAAGCTCTGCAATTTATATATTAAACAAAAACAAAACAAAAATTTCAAAAATTCCACCGGCTTTGTTCCAGACTGCGAGTCAAGCGAATCTCCGTGCGCTCTAACCAAGGGTTTTGTCTTGAGGCTTGTTTGCTTTTTATTTTTTTTTTTTATTTTTTTATTTTTTTTCAACAATTGTTAGCTCTACGAATAATCCGAATCACTAACACGCTGCGTAGCCTCCGACTTGTAACACAAAAAGGGTTTATTGCCTCGTTTCGTGCCTTTCCTATTTTCAATCTCCAGTAATTCGAATATACCATTTGGAATAGAAAAATTAAGGAAATATAATTTATTTTATTCGACGTTGGTCGATGCTTCTGTTGAAGGGACACGACGCCGGACGACAAAAATGTACAAGGCGCGCTACCGTACATCCAGTTCGAACCGAGCATTCTCATTTTCAAAGAGAGGTATACAGACGAATCGTTGATCGCCCGACTCGGGCGCAAGGCGATGCATCATAATTTTCGTCTTTCCTCTTTTTTCAGACAACTTGGCGTTCCTCATCAGGAAACCGTGACGTTATTCAACAGAGATGGCAATAAAACGATCCATCTATCTTCTATCTCGGGGAGCACGCAGCATTTTCACTCATCCTTTTTTCAGGACAAAGTGAGACTTTTTTTTTATCATCGGAGAGTAACTCTTTGGGTGCCAGGGATTCTGAAATATTCAAATTTTGTATTAAAATATTCGTAAATAATTTTTTTTTAATGCAAAATTGGAGAGATACGAGCCAAAGCTCATTTTCAAACAACAAATTTTGCAATTAATGGCGAATTGTGATATTTTTGCGACCTCCCGATTGTCCGATAAGATTCGTATCAGACGATCGGGCGTTGTATAAACGCTTTTTTTTTTTCGACTTGGAAAAATATTGATAAATACTTTTCGTGGCTGATATAATCGAGAAACTCTCGTTCTATACCCGAGGGATTGCCGAAAAAATCGATATCGTCTTAAACTAATGCATCTTTTTTTTTTTTTTTTTTTTTTTTTTTTTTCAATTGAACGTAGGTGATCCCACCATTGGGAAATACGACTTTTAATGTCGTATTTCTCGGACGTGAGGAAGGTGAGATTGACAGTCATCTATTCATTCACACCTCGGATGGAACGCTCAAGTACCAGGTCAACAAAAAAACCCTCTATTTTTGTACAAAAATTATATAGGCCAGGGCAATAGAGCAAAAAAGAGCGAGTTTTGGAAATAATTGTTATCAGTAAACCGATTGTGCCATAATTTGAAGTACGGTTCGTAGATGAAAACGCATATGTTTTAAACTACCAACTTAAGGAAATCATTGTTTAAAAAATGTTTTTACGTGAAAAAATATTGTATATATATAATATATAATATTATATAAAAAATATATATAATATTATACAAAAATTATATATAATATTATACAAAAATTATATAGGCCAGGCAATAGAGCAAAAAAGAGCGAGTTTCGGACATAATTGTTATCAGTAAACCAATTGTGCCATAATTTGAAGTACGGTTTGTAAATGAAAACGCATATGTTTTAAACTACCAACTTAAGGAAATCATTGTTTAAACAATGTTTTTACGTTAAAAAAAGTTTTTTTTTTCGTTTTTCGCTTCTGGAACGAAAACTACTGAAGCAATTGCAATACTTTTGCAAAGAAAGTTGCAGAGAATTTAAAGACCTTTAAAATGAGCCGTCGTTCGAATAGATTGATGCATTTTTCATCGAGAAATCCCGGAAAAACCGCTGAAAATTGCCTTTTTTTTTTTTTTTTTTTTTTTTTCCCCGAAAATTCGTAACTCGAGTGTTATTGAGTTCGCAGCATCGGCCTTTTGGGAGAATATAGTTGATATAATGTAAAATACGCGTGCAAAAGGTGGATTCTGACGGATGCATAGTCTATGCGCAATCGAAAATCAAAAATTTTTATGATCCATTTTCTCGCATGCATTCTATCTCGTACGATGGATCGATTGACATTTTTACGGCAGATTTATAAATTAGAGAATTCAAACTACAATTCGTATATTTACACTTGAGCGTTTAAATGCCGTTAAATTAGTTAAAAATTCGTTGATAACAATCATGTCATGAAAAAAAAAATCTCTATTTCCCGATCGAGTGGATCTTTCCTATGATTCGGCAAATTGGGGAAAAAAAAAAATTATTATTACAGCATGAACGATTTTTTTTATCCAGGTCAAAGGTACGAGCGTGAGTAGTCCCTACAGACTACGTCCCGTCGTCGGTGTCAAGTTACCGCTGAATGCATCTTTCACCCCTCTTATTTATATGCACAATCCTCACTCCGAGGCAATGCAGGTAAGCGATTTAAATTCCCCATTTGCGATCGACGGAGAAAAAAAAAAACAGCCAGTCTCCGCGTTAATCCATTCATCCGTATCCTCGAAAGGTGGTAGAAGTATACAGCAGCGGCGGCGAGTTCCAATTGGAGCTGCCATCGGGCGAGGCTGAAGGTCCTCGCGAATTGTGGGCGATACCGCCTTATCAAACCAAGCCGGTAATAAGATTGCACTTTGACGCATACATGGAGAAAAATCATACGGCTTACGTGAGGTGAGTAAATACGTTTATAAAAATTGAAATATCGAGACAGCAGCGCTCGTGTAATCGTGATATTTCGTAGATTTAAAGTCAACAATAGCGCGGAAATAATGGTAGTCGCGGTGGAGGTGGAAGTTGGTAGCGGAGCTGGTCTCCACTGGGGTGGAAGCTCCGCTTCTATAAATTTAGGAATGGGCGGCTCGTTGCACTCGCCCACGCACTATCCCATAGCTTTGAGAAATTCTGCTAAGAAACCCGTCAAAGTTTTGGTACGCAAACAAACAAAAAAAATATGAATTTTAGCCGAACAATTATTGTTTCTCGAGGCCATGGCCAATCGAGCAGAAACGAGCTACGACGATATGCGTTTTTTTTTTTTTTCCATTGTTTCAGAATATTATCAGTACGCCGGTGTCGAAAGCTCTGAGAATTGATTTCGAACCGGTCGTTATACCAGGCGACACGGAAGTACCGATCACCGTCGGTACGCTCGTTTACGATTGTAAGTAATCGGCCCCGTATACGCGAATTCACGCAAGCACCCATGATAAATGTATTATTCGCCCGAGGAAAATACTCAAAAGCTCGTTCGCAATTCGTTTTTTTGCGCAGGGAAAGCCGGATTGGAGACTCGACATTTCAGGGGTAAATTAATGATCAAGGGTATCGGTCCCGGTGGTTCTAGTCAGAAATTGGCGATACCCTGGTCGGCCGAGGTATTGCAAGGCGGCCTCGAGATCAATACAACGGTGGGACATTACTGTTCGCCCCACTCGAATCAGCCACGAAATTTCAGTGTCGTTAACAGATTCAAAATACCACTGGCAATCACAAACGTATCACTTCCCATTGAAGCAAAATCTTTTTTCGCGGTAAGCAAAATATCCCACACACACACACTGGGATAGTTAAGAGAAAAAAAACTCCATTTTTTTTTAAATTTCGTTCATCGCAAAAGGGATTTCGAAAAATGAAGCTTTTTTTTTTTAACCGCTCCAGTAAACATTTCGCGTTAATGCTGCGCGTTTCCCCTCTCGCTGTCGCGGTAAAAAAAAAAAAAAAAAAAAATATCTTGGCGTTCTTTGTAGATAAAAAACTTTTATCCGAGAGTCTTGAAACCCGGCCAAAGGGCCAACATATTCTCGATAATATTGAACAACGAGAGAAAACACGAGAAGCTCGAGTCGTCGATATTCATTTATTCGAACGTCTCGACGACCGAGGTACCGTTGCTCAGTTACGACGGTAAAGTACGAAAAATAATACCCGGCGAGCGTGAGAGCGACAAGGGCACGATGAATTTCGGCACGGTCGGCAGTGGTACGGAAAACGAGGCGATATTCGCTCTTGAAAATCAGAATCCGGTAAACATAGAGCTTCACGGATGGGGCGTCAATATGCCGGGGGCCGTACTCGAATTAATGGGCTGCCAGAATGGTCCTACGGAGCTCTTTAACAAGGGATTTCGCAACATCACCGTTTGCAGCAATACGGGAAATGTAAGTAATACAAAAATTTATACGCACGCAATACACGATATGCGACATTGCAAACTTAATTCCCGATGGATTTAATTATAAAGCTCAACAATTTTGGCGAATTCAGTGTAAAACAATGAGAATTCACTGCTCCAATTGCCTGACAAATTTCAGGCTCGATAGCCTGAGACATTTCAATTTTTCGACCGTCCTGTCTCTCTTACACACAAACACACGCTACAACTTTTTATAAATATGATTTGTCGGCTATTTGATACATTTCAAGCACTCTGGCATGAAAATCTCGATTTTTTATTTATGTTTTCACGAAAAATAAGCTCCCATCCCTCTACGAGAAAGTAAAACTGAAAAAAAAAACGTTTTTATCAGCAACCGTTCAAATTGCCAGCTAAATCCCTAATGGATAAAAGTTAAAAAAAAAAAAGTAAAAATGTAATTTTTAATTACAGCAAAATATTAAGCCTGGATATCTGGCGATATTTAAGATAAAAGTAAAAACACCCACGGTCGAAGAGGACACGATCGTCGGTGATGTTTTCGTACGGACGACGTACGAACGACTCACAGTGCCGGTTTACATGAGAGTCGCCCACGGTAGAATATCATTGAAGAAATTAACTTTCACCGATTGTTTTCCGGTAAGCAGATTTTTCATCTTTTGTAAAAAAAAAAAAAAAAAAAAAAAAAAAAATCTTTCCCAAAAAAAAAAAGAAAGAAGGGGGGAAAAAAAATGAGAATTGGCATCTGTAAAACGGTGTTGAATTTCGCAGGGGTCCATTTGTCTGCAACAAGTGAAAATACACTCGACGTTTGCACGGCCTATGGAAGTTACGTACATAGCGCCTGTTCACAAAGACAGCAGGGTTAAATATATTCCCCTGGAGGAGTCTTCGCTGCCCGTTATATCGAAGGGCGAAAATAATATCGGCGCGATTCAGATAGATCCATCGGTCACTTGCAAACAGCAGTGCTATCTCGGAATATCACTTAACACGAGCGGTAATGAAAAATTCCTACGATCGTGTTCCAAGATTGACCAAAGTTCGCGAAGGAATTTCCAAAAATTGAATTTAAAAAAATATATATATTAGGGTGTGCGGAAAAATAACAATTTTTTTTTTCGGTTGCATCTACCAAAAAAAGTTGAAGTAAGGTAAAAAAAGAAGAATCCTAAAACGGAAGGTCAAAAAAAAATTATTTCGAACGGCGCATTGCATTTGAATATTTTTCATAAGAATAACACAGGAAAATATTGGGATTTCTGAATGTGGTAGTGCAACTCGTCAGAAAAAAATCACACAAAGATGTCATTAACATATTCTCATGGAGAATCGAATTCCCTACAAAAAAAGTTCTTACGAAAAATTAGCTCGGAACAACCGTTCAAGTGGAATATAACGCGAATGAATATAGTGGAAATAACGCTGTCTGAAATTGAATTGATAGGAAAAAAAAATAATTCAGAAGGCTGTAAAAATCGAATTTTTCGCTTTACGAAAAAACTTTTCGGGGGTTTTTTTGTAGAGAATGTTCTGCTCTAACATACTTGCATGAAATTGTTCTCAAAATATTTCTCTTATACAAAAAAAAAATCAAGTACAACAAGAAATATAAAAGAAACGACGTTCATCATTGATCGTGTTTAGAAAAGCTTTATTCAATGAATTTGGTTTAATAAGATAGAATAGGTTTTTTTTACATTATAATGCTTAATAATCATCGTTTCTTTTTTTAAGAGTCTGTTTGTTGCAATTAGGGTATTTCTATCGATAATTTTGCACTATGCCCAATAAATATTGTAGCTGCTCTTCGTTTTTTGTCAATGAACCGTTATATGCTTCTATCAAAGCGACGTTTTTAGAGCAGAACATTCTCTACAAAAAACCCCCGAAAAGTTTTTTCGTAAAGCGAAAAATTCGATTTTTACAGCCTTTTGAATTATTTTTTTTCCTATCAATTCAATTTCAGACAGCGTTATTTCCACTATATTCATTCGCGTTATATTCCACTTGAACGGTTGTTCCGAGCTAATTTTTCGTAATAACTTTTTTTGTAGGGAATTCGATTCTCCATGAGAATATGATAATGACATCTTTGTGTGATTTTTTTCTGACGAGTTGCACTACCACATTCAGAAATCCCAATATTTTCCTGTGTTATTCTTATGGAAAATATTCAAATGCAATGCGCCGTTCGAAATAATTTTTTTTTGACCTCCCGTTTTAGGATTCTTCTTTTTTTACCTTACTTCAACTTTTTTTGGTGGATGCAACCGAAAAAAAAAGTTGTTTTTTTTTCCGCACACCTTAATATATATATTATATATATATATATATATTTATGCATATCTTCGTTTCAGCTGGTAGTCAATGGTTGAACACGATGAGCCTACCGTCGCACACGCGCGATTCGGATCTCAATTTGCTCAATGCCCGATACACTCGATACTTGAATGCTACGGGTGGCAGCAGTTCATGGGACAATATTACAATGCGTCTTGACACCACGGAGGTCCGCGGTCACAAGTTTTACGTCAATATCAGGCAATATTGGCCGAGTCTCATAGTCGGCTCGAGCAGCATGAAGAATAAGAGTCTGCTCACATTTCCATTGACCCAAGTCGGCAATGTCTCGTACAAAATTGTTAAATTGCACAATCCAAGCACGAAACCGTTGCTGATACAATTGGTAATGGATCTGACTTATCCTCAGGGTATGAGACTCTATCATTCACTCCCCAATAAGTGAGCATCGTCGTTCATTTTTCCTTTTTTTTTTCTTCTTTTTTCTCGTTTCTACGCAATTTCGCGATCGCAATTCTTGGTTAGTTAGTTTCGTCAGCTCACAGGTCGTTTCTTTTTTTATTCCCCTTCGCGCAGATTCAAGCCCACGTGTCAGGAATGCCCGGCGACGATAGACGGTGAATTCAGATTCGATGGTAACGAGAACGAGCGCGAATCCTTCGAGCGACAGTGGGACGTTACGATGGCTCGTGATTCTCTGCCGTTGTACATCAGCCCCGGGGAAACGCGGAGTGTACGTTTGTCGTACACACCGACCTCGGCTGCATCTTCCTCGGGGCTACTGTACATAAGGAACAATATGACGATACTCGAGGTGATGAGACTGGTCGGCAGAGGTGCACACGCGCAATTCAAATTTGGCAATCGAAAGCCCGGCTCGACGACGCCGCTGCTGTTCGAGCTCGCGGAGAAACATCTGAAAGATTGCGAACGTACGAAAATTCGATAAAAAAAAAATTAAAAAAAAAGGAAAACAAAGAAATCTTTTTGACAAAACGATTGAAAGAAATAATTTAATTCAACCGATGTAATTGGGAGTATGAATGAATTTTTTTTTTTATTTCAAAATCTGGCAGTTTAAGGAAAAAATATTTAGTACGTATTCTTTTTTTTTTAATCAAAATTGCCGTCAATATAAAAAATTGAAAAATATAACATTATGACGTCACGCATGTTACGGAATGAATTTTTTTTTTCAATCATTGGGGCGCATAATGTAGATCAAGTAAAAATAATGAGGACGTATTTTTTATTTTTCGTTAAAAATGACAGATGCACCTGTTATAGGCAATTTAATTTCACGGATTTTGATGTATATAGTTATAGCGCAACATGTGCGACGTCATAATGTTATATTAACGGCAATTTTCATTCGAATAAAAGAATAAAAAATACGTACTAAATATTTTTTCCTAAACTAACGGATTTTTTTATTTCAAAATCTGGTAGTTCAGGAAAAAATATTTAGTACGTATTCTTTTTTTTTTTTAATCAAAATTGCCGTCAATATAAAAAATTGAAAAATATAACATTATGACGTCACGCATGTTACGGTATATCTATATATATATATATATCAAAATCCGTGAAATTAAATTGCCTATAACATGTGCATCTGTCATTTTTAACGAAAAAAAAATCAAAAATACGTCCTCATTATTTTTACCCACTCTGCATTATGCGCCCCAATGATGGAAAACAAAAAATTTCATTCGTACTCCTAATTGCATATTTTTTGTTTTTTTGTTTGTTTTTCATTGTTTCTTTTTTTTTTTTTTTACATTTCAGGTGAAAGATTGCGCAAGAATCCTGTGCCAAATCTCACGGTCAAACGATCGTTCACGGCTCGCAATACCGGCGAATTGCCGATAGACATACACGCATTTTACATAAGCGGCCTTCTATGCGAGGGTTACGGCTTCAAGGTTCTCAATTGCGGTCCATTCAAGCTTAATCCTAATGCAACGAGAAAAATCGAGATTGCATTTACCCCGGATTTCACGCTTTCCCGCATCGAGCGTGAGCTTTTGATACTCACGAGCCTGAGCGCCGTGAGCACCGAAACGGATGAGAGCAACGTTAACGCGAACGGCATGGTTCGTTTGTCATTGCTCACGACGGTACCGGCTCATACCCTTGAATCCTGCGCCGCTGTTCTCATAAGACCTACCTGGGAGCCGGCCGTACAATTCGCAGCTATAAGTCTACCGTGTATATTGCTCATGTGCATACTCGCCGTGTCATTTCTCGAAGCTGACAGAATACTTCGCGGCGCATTGGCGACATTTTCGCGCACGTCGCCCGTTCAACCGCCATTGGATCTTCGACAATTGGCACAAACGTCGGTCGCGACGAGGGATAAAACGGCGAGCGAGGAAAAGCCGAGAATCGCGCGAAAGGAAGAATCTCTGCCGGACTGGTCGCTGATGAATGTCAAGAGGAACAAGGAGAAGGAAGCACCGAGATGCCTTAAGATTCCCGATTGGTCGGCCGAGGAGGAGCGACGTTTCAAGCTCGACAACGAGCTCAAGGAATTGCCAATTTTTTCGAAAAACAAGAATGACGATTGCGCAAATCCGTTGGACAATACGGGGATAAATGAAGCGAGCAGTGCCTCGATCGTTGCGGTGAAAAAGAAAAATGCCAAAAGACAGAACAGCGCGCCCGAAGTTACGATCGAGAATATATGTTTGAATGAAAATTCAACCGCGGACGCGCAAATTACGGTGGATAAAAAATTTGCGACAAGCTCATCGACGAAATCGAGTCCGATCGCGTGTAGAAAGGGAAAATCGAGCAGCGGTATTGTCGCATTGCCGAGGGAAGATGCGAAATCTATCGAGAATGAGGCAACGTTGGATTCCGTCTGTGCCAGTAACGTCAATACCCGAGACTCGAAGATGGAAACAAAGAGGAAACAATCGAATGGCAATGGTAATCACAGCTCGTACAAGAAATACGAGGCGAGCACTAGTCAAAAAAGTGTACAATTTTCGGAAGAAGAGACCTCGTCCACGACGACCGAGAGCTCGGTGCACGATGATCCTGCCCCGTACAAGGTCGGTACACAGAATTCTCATTGGTCAACCAATTAAATTAATTTTGATTAAAAAGAAAATATATATCGCATAAATTAGAGACTTGCAAATTGCGCATTTTACTCGCGAAGCACTTGAGGATATCAGCTTGATAAAAAAAATGGTGATAACGAAATTAAACTTTCAGAATATATTTTTCAATATATATTCTATGGAATATATATATTCTATATGAATATATATATTCTATGGATTAAAAATAAAATATATATCGCATAAATTAGAGACTTGCAAATTGCGCATTTTACTCGCGAAGCAGTTGAGGATATCAGCTTGATAAAAAAAATGGTGATAACGAAATTAAACTTTCAGAATATATTTTTGAATATATATTCTATATGAATATATATATTCTATGGATTAAAAAGAAAATATATATCGTATAAATTAGAGACTTGCAAATTGCGCATTTTACTCGCGAAGCACTTAAGGATATCAGCTTGATAAAAAAATGATGATAACGAAATTAAACTTTCAGAATATATTTTTGAATATATATTCTATGGCCTCTCGAATTTTTAAACGGTTTCATTCAGCCATTTTTTTTTTTTTTTTCATAAATAATTTGCAAACTTCGAATGTTTTACGCACAGCCATAGAGAATAACTCGTTAGCCACATCTTTGCATATTCAGAGAAAAATAAAAAATGGTGATGGGTTAGAAAAAAAAAAAAAACTACTACTTAACAGCTCAAACACTCAAGAATCTGTATGCAAAGTTAGAGGTGTTTTCATTCTGCCATTTTTATATAATAAAACAGCTCTTGGCGAACATTTGTCGCGGAACTCTCTCGCTCGCACGTTGCCCGCCCGGTAACCCGCGCACAAGCGATCCGTCCCCGATTTTCCCCCTCCCGCATGAATAGAGACACTCTCCTTAAGGATGTTCCTCTGTTTGTTTGCGGGACGAGTCGTCCGAGAGGGGTCTCTATGCTTATACACAGGCAGGGCTCAGTGGTGCCAACGTCAAATCCTCACTCATCTCGGCCAGTCAATTTATGTTTTCGAAATCAGAATTAGAACTTTGAGATTTCTTTTCAACGCTATTCGATAGTAAATTACATTTATAACAACATATAAAAATTATAGCAACATACTCCTGTAAGTTTTTGAAATATTAACGTTCATGTTGCAAAAAAAAAAATTCAAAATTCACGTTTTCCGAGCTTCAACTCGAAACGCTGTCCGAACTATTCAAGATAGAGAAAATTGCACACAAACAATTTTGTAGAAAATTAAATTTTCTATGAACAAAGTCTGCGACAGCATACATGAAAAGTCAATAGCGAATGAGTGGAAGGTGTCCGAAGTGGCGTGACGAGGAAGGGTGATTTTTGTCAAATCGCAGAATAGTAGACCCATTAGTTGTTAAATTACGTATCACCGCGTTAGCTTTGAATTAAAAATGCATAAAAATTTATACGTCAACTGGACACAACGAGAAAGCATACAAAACTTTATTTATAACTAAATTCAAATAAAGCCACCTACTTGAAATGGCTTTTTTTAAATTATTTTTATAACTTTAGATATATGCCGTTGCAGACTTTTTTTGTAGAGAATTTAGTTACCTAGAAAATGATTTATGAGCAATTTTACTCTATTACGCATAGTTGGAGCAGCGTTTCGAGTTAAAGCGCAAAAAGTGCCAAATTTTCATTGTTTGTATTTTTCCTTTGCCAAAATGTAGAGAGGGGTAATAATGCACATTTTATAAGTGATTATTTATGCCATTTACTATGAAAAGATGCTAAAAAAAAACTCCAGGATTTTATTCTGAAAAAGAAGCCTAATTCGAAAAGTCGCGTCTGAAATCGACAGCGTACTCCTCTTTTTTTTCAGCATTTTAAAACATGTTACATTTAATTACTCAACGAAAATGCTCATAATTAAGTTGAGCTATCGCACACGGTTTTATTGTATATAGAATTAGGTCGTACAAATTTTTAAAGGTGCTGGCATTTCAAGTTCGTGAATTACAGAACGATTCCAACCTGTTTTTCATTTGTGGCCATAAGAACGCGTGTTGAATGTTTTTTTCAAACATTTAATAGGCTGTAAAAATTTCAAGTCCATGACATTATATCGATATAACAGAGGAACATCCTTAACCACCTCTATGAGCTAGTGAGTTTTTTGTTGGCGTTTTGTAAGTCTTGGCTAGCGAGATAAAATAATGAAGCAATTTGTAAGTTTAAATTTTGCACGATATTCATTTAGTTTGACAAAATTTTCAATAATTTTAGAAAACCGATTATTTTCAAACTCGATACTGAACAAAGTTCTCCACTAAGCATACTTACGTGGCAATTATCGGTCTGGTAGTCGTACATTTACAAAATTTTGAGCAAATATACAATTTCCGATAAAAATATAAAACTTCCTCGAGAGGAATCTTTAAATTGATTAAATATTGAATAATTATATTTTCATAGGATGATGAACACGCGTACGCAAAGCCCGAAAAAGTTCAACGAAAGCCAGTAGCGAAGAAGAGCAAGCCTCAGGCTATACAGGCAGTCGCACCGATCGATTACAGAGACAATTACGAAGGTGACTGTGACGACGATGATTACGACAAAGAGAGACAGGATAATCCAAATCGATGGAAAACTAATACCAACAGATCCGCCACGAAGCATCATCATCATCATCATCATCATCATCATCATCAGTCGCGAAATTCCGAGACTTCGTCGTACAAATTGCCACGGCCGAACAAGAATCCGCCCCGAAAAGAAAAAATTTCGCAGAAGCGACGCTCGACGGAAAAGGTTCACGTCAAATGTGAGTTCGATAACAAAAACAAAAAAAAAATTAGAAAATTAATTGCGATTGTTTGTAATTTTTGTTATCATCGATGTTACGAGTATAATTCATCGTGATTTTTTTTTTTTTTTTAAATCTTTGCAGCGGTAAACTTGACGGGAACGACGACGCAGCGCGAAGAAATTCGTCCTTCGCAAGTGAGAATACCCTCGCCCGTGCCGCCGCCACCACCATCGTGCTGGGGCGAAAATCGCGCTCGATTCAGCGACGTGGTTGCCCGTAATCCGGAAAGCGTATCGCCTGCTTTCGCCACGTGCAACAAAGCGACGAAGAACCACGAATTATGGTCGAATCACGGTAGAAGAAATGCAAATTCGGAATGTACGGAGAGTCCGGCGATTCAGGAAACATGCCCTTGTCCGATCGAATACAGTGAGCCTGTATCCAGGACCGTTGCACCGGCTCATTTGTGCGGAATGCCAATCGATCAGGAGAATGCTTACAGCGCGGAAGCTTCGATAATGCCGCAGTCTCAACAACGTTCAAACAGCTACTTCATCAATACGTTTAGTGAACAACCGGTTAGTAATTCGGGAAAGAGCTTTATCATGGTGCCCGGTGTTTCTGGAAATTATCAATGTCCCTGAATGTCCCTAAATTTCGATTGTTCTCAAAATTTTCTGGAAATATCGATCAATTATAAAGCATTATGAACAATTTTTTGATTAATTTTCACTGTTATTATTCATCCACAGATCAATTTTTTAAAGAGATCAGATATCAAATGTTCAATGGTCGAGATACCCTGCAAGAGAAATATTTATAGATTGCCATTACATCCGTGTTTTATTTCTTCAGCCAATTTTTCTAAATATACTTGAGCACCGTAGGATAATCCTCGAAATATCCATGAAACTTCTATGGGCATTTTTTTGGTTTGCTTTACCCATTTATTCATTAATTAATTATCCCAAATGTCCCTAAATTTCGATTGCCCTCAAAATTTTCTGGAAATATCATCGATCAATGATAAAGCATTATGAACAATTTTTCGATCAATTTTCACTGTTATTATTCATCCACAGATAAATTGTTCATTGAGATCAATTATAAAGCATTATGAACAATTTTCCGATCAATTTTTACTGCTATTATTCATCCACAGATAAATTGTTCAGAGATCAGATATCAAATGTTCATTGGTCGAGATACCCTGCAAGAGAAATATTTATAGATTCCCATTGCATCCGTGTTTTATTTCTTCAACCAATTTTTCTAAATATTCTCAAACGCCGTAGGATAATCCTCGAAAAATCCATGAAACTGCTATGGGCATTTTTTTTTCTTTGCTTTACCCATTTTTTCATTAATTAATTACCCCAAATGTCCCTAAATTTCGATTGTCCTCAAAATTTTCTGGAAATATCATCGATCAATCATAAAGCATTATGAACAATTTTTCGATCAATTTTCACTGTTATTATTCATCCACAGATAAATTGTTCATTGAGATCAATTATAAAGCATTATGAACAATTTTTCGATCAATTTTCACTGTTATTATTCATCCACAGATCAATTTTTTAGAGAGATCAGATATCAAATGTTCAATGGTCGAGATACCCTGCAAGAGAAATATTTATAGATTGCCATTTCATCCGTGTTTTATTTCTTCAGCCAATTTTTCTAAATATTCTCAAACACCGTAGGATAATCCTCGAAATATCCATGAAACTGCTATAGGCATTTTTTTTTCTTTACTTTACCAATTTTTTCATTTTAAAATTTCACAAACTTGCCAGAAAATTAATGAAATAAAATTGTTTAATCAGTTTGAGCCAGAACTGGTGCCGTATGACGATCTGCCGGAAACCGATGAGCCTCTCGTTGAATTGGAAAGTCTCGAGCAAGACACGAGATCACAATTGTGGGGTGACAAGAGCCCCATTATCAGCATGATGTCCGACAATACGGCAACATATCGATTGGAAACGCCTAAACACGTTGACAAATTGGCTACTTTACCAGGACCGCTGAAAGGTATTTTTTTTTTTTTTGCTTTCTTCATTTTCAGCTTTGTTTAGCTTCGAGGATTTTTTTGATTGTACGCTATCATCACTTATGGATTAAAAATAACATTGTAGCAGATAATTGGGTGACCGTTAAAACAAATTGGGAGCCTCTGTACACCCGGGGCGCCGTTGGAGAGGAGCGAAGCGGTGTTTGGGGTGTCAATACAGGCGGGGTTTGGGCTGCCGCACCATGGGGAGCCACACCACCTCCCTTAGCTTCATCTCTCCAACCTTCGACCTCCTCGCAGCATACCGAGCCGGATTCACAGGTAAGCGATTTTTTTTTTGTTCCTTTTCGATCCGAAGCTTTTGTTGAGAGCCCATTTTTCCTCTTTTTCGTCAGTCCCCACAATCATTCAGGCATCTTTGATCGGGATTTTGTTTTTCACGCAAGCATCTTCACTCATCAATGCATACAACAATGGCAATCTTTTTTTTTTTTTTTTTTCCTCTTTCAGGATCGATCGGGCTTTGATCCCTTTCGATCTCTCAGCACGATATGGACTCCCTCGTCGACGAATCCATGGAAAACGAAGCACGAAGAGTAAAAATACGGCGATAACGTTTGTGATATATGTGGCGTTTTGGCAAACCAATACGATAATTCGTTGTGATAATCACAAGGGCTGAATAGTTAAGCGATTAGCGACGAGACTCGAGCGATAAAATCGTGAAAAGTCGATCTAGGCTTCGTCGAGAGATTATCCCCTGTACGTAATTACATTAATGAAACACCGTCTCCATTTCGATAAATTGAGTCGTCGATCGGATCGAGATTACGGATTACGTATTTTGACGCGGATACGAGTTGACTTGTTTGAAAATTTCAAAAAAAAAAAAAAAAACTAAAAACGAAACGAGAAAAAAAGATTCTGAGACTCGATTGGATACCTTGCAATAACGATCTTTTCAAAAACGTTCACTGTTCGAAAGTGAAGAGGAGAAAAAAAAAGCAACAAAGCACGTAGATTTCACTACTCGGATTCTTTTGGAAAGCAAAGAGAGAATTGAAAAAAAAAAAAAAAAAAAAACGTACGATTACGCGACTCGAAAGTGTACAAAATGAAGATTAAGAGCAAAAAAAAAAAAAAAAGAAAAAATTGTACCTACTTTGTAAGACTAACTCATCGTCGTGTTGAAATAGATCAAGCCTCTGAAACGATCGCCTCGAATAATCATCGGACCTTGCATTTGCCGTAAAAATTGTCATATATTCTATAAATTGATACATCGTTTTTTGGGGGGTGATAAAGGGCGCCTCTACGTGTGTCGGGTATGCTTGGCAAATGCCAGTCTCAAAAATTCAAACTCGAAAGTTTCTCGATCTACAGCGAGGTCAATCGATAGCCCGGTATAACGTTACCGGAGACTGCGCAAGATTTCGCTTCTTGGATTCTTCGTAGCAGCATCTACAAAAGTATACCATTTTTTTTTTTCCTTTTCTTTTCTTTTCTTATTGTTCGAAAAAAAAAAAAAAAAAAAAACGCATCAAAGCGCACGAATTAACGAGAAAGAATTAACGTTCCTCACCATGTTCTCTTCGTCGATTCGTTTTTGCAATTTTCTTCGATTAATCGCCGAACTGCTGACTCTCGGCAGAGCCGACTGCGTCCTCGCACATTTGTTCTGCGGTTTTTGTTGCGCCATTATCTTCTTGAGCAAATACTGATTCTCCACCTCGATTCGTCGCATCTCGGCATTCGTAAAGCTCATGTTTCGTCTTCGAGCTCGCGAGCTCGTGGCATCAAGACGCGCCACGTTTCCGTTCGAGTATCCATCGTCGTTTACCGAGGCGCACATTCTGCGAATATTATCGCGAATATTTGAGGAAAATTGTCGCGGATATGAGGCCTCGCGTATACCATCAATTTCATTGAATCGTCCAATCGGATAATCGAGATTAACGGGCGAACGAGCGCTCTGCGACGAACGAGGCGTTACATTCGTCATTTCGGAGCCTCTGCAGGAATCCTCGGAGCATACGGAATCATCGCTGTAATTGTACTCGTCGTCCGAGACAATTTCATTTTCTACGACCTCCTCCTCGTCGTCGTCGTCGTCGTTATTCGCGATAACGCAAGATTTATCATTGCTCGTCTCCAATGGGAATATCTCGTTGTCGTTGCTGCCATTCATATTTGCCACTCTCACGTCGGAATCGTCCGACAAACAAATTTCCTCGTCCGTCAGATATTTTGATTCCAGCTCGATGACGCACGATTCAGCCATTTTTTTTATTTATTTATTTTTTTTTTTCGAAGTAGCGATTAATAATTGCTCGATTCGACGAAGCGAAATTTCAGCTGTCGGAACCGTTGTTGGCTCTCGAATATCTGTCAGCGCCCTGTGCAAAACATTGCAGCTGAAACCATGGCAACGGCAAGGACTGACAAACGTAAATAAAAGTGCTATATATATATATATATATATAGGAAATAATCGATTCAGCTGAATATATTTATATTCCCGTTCAATCTTGAAGTCGTACTGTTTATTCGATTTATAGATATATATATATGTGAAAACGAGCTTCGGACAAATATTGTTTGTAAAAAATAGCAATTGTCTTCGAATCCATCACGAATCATGATCGATTTTTTTTTTTTTTTTTTCAGATTCTTTACAACTAATGGATTTTTTTTTAAGAATTTCATTGATACAATAATGAAATAATTTACAAACGCGCGTAAATATCGTTTTACGTTTCAATCGTTCGAGAATCCGTAAACCTTCAGACTACCGGCATCTCTCTTACGATCGTAGGTGTCCTTATCGTCGCAGGCATAAGCCAAAAGATATTGTTTAGGATGCCACGCGACGGTGAAAGTTGCCGCTTCGACCGGTATATCGGCAATTTTCTCCCCCGTATTTACTTCACCGATGTCAATAACGAGATCCTCGGAGGCAGCGGCCAGCAATTGACCGTCGTACGAGAATGATATAGTTCGTACGGGCCATTCGAGACGCGAAAATGTTCTCAGACAGCACAATTCGTCGGCGTCCCAGAGGGAAACGAGCGCGTCGGCCGAGCCGGTCGCGAAGTAACGTCCGGTAGGATCGAATTCTATGCATATGCAAGTGCCGGGATGAGCCTTTATCACATGAAGAAGCTCCAAATCGGGATAACTTAGTATGTGAACGCAGCCCTGGCCGTTCGTAAGATAAAACGTGTCGGAATCCTTGTTCCACGATATCTCGTTGACCTCGAAGCTGAATTGTTCCTCGGCTCGTATCTTCATGACTCGGGCGTCAATGAAAGTCACAAGATCCTCCTTGTTGCCTACCGCTATTGTATTGCCATCCGGCGACCAAGATATATTTATGTTCTCGCCTCTCGTGCCGATATTCGCCGTACATTTCTGTGTCCTCGTGTCCCATATGCGAACGGTCTTGTCCCCGCTCGCCGTCGACAGTACGTCCGGATAAAAAGCGTGCCAGCATAACTGATCGACGCTACCTCCGTGACCTCTGAAAGTCGTTTCTTGCTTCTGAAAATACGATATCGTTGGAGCATGAATACGATTGGGGGATAAGAGAGTTAATTTTTCTGAGCTAAAATATCGAGACAACGGGGAAAAGTCACGTTTTTAACCCGTAAAAACCACACCTCTATTGAGCATATACATACATGCCACACTAGTGCGATTTGGGATTTTGCATTTTCAATGTACTATAACTCTCGTATAAATAATCTAAAACTATTCGATAACCAGTGTTTTTTGGGGTAATAGTTTCTCAGGAATCCGAAGGTCATAATTTCAAATGCGATAAATATTATTCATTCAGTGAAAATACGACAAAATCAGAACAAAAATGTTCAAAAATTCACAAAAAAGACATTTTAGGTGGTGCAAATTTGCACTAGTCTGGCGTTTACGGGTTAAGGAGGTTGGTCATCTAACGCATAATTATAAGAATTCGTTAAAACTTATTGAGGATACTCGCGAATCGGTATAACGACTCTGTGCAAAATTTCAAGTCATTCCTCTGCATAGTTTTCCTGCAATTAATTCTTGAAGTTGTACTCCTATGCATCGGTGACCGAGGCTAAATCTCACGTATCTCATGAAATACTTCATAGCTACGTTAAAAATGATGAGAATTTAATGAAAATGGATACAGATAATTCATCGCATCTTTGGGAAGATGTTCGCAAAGAGCGAAATGCTTCGTGTGTATAGTTATTAAGAAATTCTAAAAATAAAACAGCTCTCGTTGTATTACGATGTTCGCTCGGGAACTTGTGACGCGCGGATCTCTCTATCGCATGCTGCCCGCCCGGAAAACCGTGCGCAAGCTAACCGTTCCTGATTTTCTCCTCCCGCACGGAGGTATCCAACTTCCTTAACGTGCAATTTCTTTGGAGCAGATCATCGAACGATAAAACAATTTTCAAAAAAAGGATTACTAAAAATTGATGCTAAATGTAATGGAAGAATTAAAGTAGCTCTTGAGAGATCGGCGGCAGGAAATAAGCGGGAACGTAGGTGCGGTAAATGGGCACGCATGAAACAAGAGACAGTCGGTTTGCAGCCGGGACTAGGAAATTGCATTTTAATACAATTTTCGAAAAAACGATTACTAAAAATTGATGCTAAATGTAATGCAAGAATTAAAGTAGTTCTTGAGAGACGGGCGGCAGGGAATAAGCGGGAACATAGGTGCGATAAATGGGCACACATGAAACAAGAGACAGTCGGTCTGTTGGGTCTAGAAAATTGCGGTTTTTAACTATAGGGTACGGTAAATAAATTCGAGTTTTTATCAGAATCTTCGATAATGTTTATTGGCATCGATTCAGCAAAGTTTCGTTCGCCGATCTACTTTTTAAGTATTCGAATTTGAGAAGAGTAAGCGTTCTAGCTTTGTCCCTTTGGGGCCTATACCCGCCGTGTTAAATTCTAAAAGTTTACGAGCATATATTTCTGGAACCAAACGGTTGAAAGAATCTAAAACTTTGCAAGCATGCTGCAGGAAACCTCAATCTTTCCGTTCGTCGTATTTTTATCAGCCTATCTAGATTTAACGAAAATTCAAGAACCGCCTTAAAGAATCACTGGTGAGGGTTTGCTCCAGATGAAATGTCTCGTTTATTTTTATTTTTATTTTTTTTTTTGCAATTTTTCACTTCGTAAGCACGACAGAGTGTGAAGCGGCTTTAGAATATACAAATTTTATGAGGTTAACTAACCAAACGATCGGGCCCGAGCGAGAATATGCAGACGCATTTGTCGAATGAGCCGGACGCCAAATATTTTCCATCGCAACTCCATCCTACACTGTGCACTTTCGCCGAATGCGTCTGTTGTTCCTTGATTTTGTTGTGCGATTTAAAATGATTGATCAAATCTTCGACTCGTGAGTTTTGGTACGTCATCGTTGTGCAACAGCCTTGTCGCGGGGTTTCCTCTCGGGATTCGGGATTTCGCGGTTCGCGGGCTTCCAGAGTGTGAAAAGATTCCATCATTCCTTCGATCGCCGTGAAGTCATTCGAGAAAATGTTGTATTTGTAATTATTTTTTTTTTTTCCCGATTGTAGTTAAATTTTTCCTCGATTAAAAAAAATATCGCGTGATTATCTTTCATTGAACGTAGGAAAAAATAAATACTTTTCATCTACTTATTTACACTAATTTTCGTTACGAGACTGCATAAAATTTATAACAAAGGGGATTAAAAATTGTTCTCCTAACTTCAGACAATAAAGTTCAAGCTTCGTTTCGAGAAATAACACTCAGCGCACCAACGACAATATTCTAAACTAAAATCATTTTATAATTTTTCGACGGACATGAACATGAACTCATGAACATTTTTCGTTATAAAATACAAGAAGACTAGAGACAGGAGACCGAACTCGTGGGGTGGGGGTAGGCCCGTATACGTCCGGCACCAGTCACCGCCACTAGTCTCTAGTGTCCGTGCGCAATTGCATTACTGCGCAGTGAAATAACTCGAGTCCCCCATCCCCCACACGCTACATGACGCTCACGGCGCTCGCGAAGTTTTAAAGACGCTACTAACATAACCTCAGAAAATTTTCATGACGCACGAGTCGCACGACACGCAGTCGCGTCACTTTTCATAATGGTTAGAACTTGTTGCATTTCTAATTGCCATAATAGTGACTGTGATAAGCGGAATTTTCTCGCGTGCGAGAAACGAATTTTGTCCAACTGTGTGCTCTCTGTGACTTGTTGGAAAAAGAATATTTGCGATTTCGGAGTAAAGGGGAAGGAATAAAAAAAAGAAATGAACACAAAAAGAATATGAACGAATAAGAAACGAAAAGAATATGAAAGAATAAGAAAAATAAATGAACACAAAAAGAATATGAACAATTTATCAGGACAAGAACTCTCATAATGCGTTAATTGAGGTTATGTTAGTAGCGTCTTTAAAACTTCGCGAGCGCCGTGAGCGTCATGTAGCGTGTGTGGGGGACTCGAGTTATTTCACTGCGCATGACTGCGCAGTAATGCATTGCGCACGGACACTACCGACTAGTGGCGGTGACTGGTGCCGGACGTATATGGGCCCATCTGAAACTCAAGGCTTGGATAGGAGTTCGGTCTCCTGTCTCTAGTCTTCTTGATAAAATATAAATGAGCCTACACCACGGTACACATCGATAATCTCGTGTAGGACAATGGAGTGACGCGAAGCTCATTGCAAAACGTCTGTATGAAAACGTTCGCGAGGATGTACGCGAAGAAACAGCGAATACAACGAATAATATCACAAGCGGCATAACGTTAACTTTCAATAGATAATAGCCATTTGTTATCAACGAGGTGCTGGTTTTTTTTTCCCTTAGTTTCATCAAATTTGACCGCTTTTGTATATTTAATTGTGAAGGGAGCCTTACGCTTGGCCGAAATGATCAAACGGTTGCGCTGGTTCGCCTCGGTACCCCGGGCAACCGCGAGTGTCTATCTAACGTAAACAAAAATTAATATATTTTTCTGTTGCCACGAGTTTGACAGCCGAGAAATTACATTTTTTTTTGTTTTCGCTAAATCGTTCGTAACAATAGTCGCGATAATGACGTCGTTAGATTTAAGACAACAGAAACTGGAGCAACAGGTAAGATCGCATTTTTAATTAAAGGAGTTTGGAGCGAAAAGAAGTAAAAGTAAAAAAAAATCACTGTTTTCGGGCACTGTCGCGATCAAAGATCCCCGCTGTCGGTGCAAGTTGATATGCCAATTTTTTTTTTCTTTTACTATTCTCGCAGAGGCAACTGATAGCTCAGAAAATGAAACAAAAGAGGCAGAGCGGAGCGGGTGGCATGGTCCAGGCCTCTAATGTTCCAAGCGCTCAACTCAAGAGTCATTCCACAAAGTGGATGAATCCGAGCAATGAACTTCACGGTGAGTCGATCTTCTATCGAATGCAGCGTGTTTCGGCGAAAGTTCGATCCCGATAAATTATTTTTTTCTCCCAAGGTTACGACGGACCTCTGCAATTTACGGTATCGCCGAGCAATCCTAATCTGGGAGTGCCAAGAGAGAACAAGACTATGGAAACTGATATTTTGGGTAAGAATTTTGTTAGAACCAGCAATTGTCAAAAATATGTTAAGGGGTCTAATCCTAATTAGACGGGCAAAAAAAAAGGCTATTTTCACGAATTTTTTTGATCGTTATAAATTATAAATATGGATGTAAAAAGTGTTAGGCCTAAAAAATACACTCTTCAAATACACAAAAAAAATTTTTTTATATTTATTTTACTCAGTTTTCGTACAGAAAAATGGGGGAGAAGACAGGTCCAAAAAAAAAGATGGGTGTGCGCTGTTGATGAAATCTCTGGAATTGACGATCTAAAAAAAAAAAAAATGGTTTTAGATTCAGTAGGTAAATGGCTATAGCGCATCTCATACGATTTTTGATATTTTCAAAAATGACAAAATGGCGGCCATTTTTCCAAAAACTACGGAAAAGCACGTTTTTTTTTCATCATTTTTTGCAAAAAAAGAAATAATTACACTCAAAATTTCAAAATTCGTATGATATGCGCTATAGCTATAGTCATAAAGAACATGTAAAATTTTTGTAAGGTTCCGTTGAATAGTTTCAGAGCTTTATCAACAAGTCGTCCAAAAACGTTATTTTGAGAAAAACGCGTTTAAAGTTTTCTTCAACGAAAAATCGTGAAAAAAAATCTTACTTACGTCTGATCAGCGATGCCTGCACCATACATTATGCCTTCAGTTTCTTCATAGCGCTCATTTTCATCCAAAATTTTTTTTTGTAAACTCTAATTAGGGTAGACCCCTTAATAAGAACAAGTATCCGGTCATGAAATATCCCCGTACTCGATAACGCAAAAATATCGGAAAACACAGAATAACTTTCCAACGGGAGGAAATTGTGAACGTTCTGAGCTTCATGGCAAAAGTTTCCTCTCCCAATCGGTGTTTTCCGGTATTTTTTCACGGAATATATCGATATTGGATTGCTTTTTTTTTTTCCATGCATCCGAATATTTAACTCTGATTAAGAAGATTGGTCACCTAACGCACAATGATAAGAATTCGTTTAAATTTATTGAGGATACTCGATACTCAGCTCTGTGCAAAATTTCGAGTCATACCTCTGCATAGTTTTCCTGCAATTAATTCTTGAAATTGTACTCTTATACATATGCGACCATAGCTAAATCGTACGTATCTCATGAAATACTTCGTAAATACGTTAAAAATGATGAGAATTTAATGAAAATGGATCCAGCTAATTCATCGCATCTTTGGGAAAAAGTTCGCAAAGAGCGAAATGCTTCGCGTACATGGTTATTAAGAAATTGTAAAAATAAAACAGCTCTCGTCGGGCAACCCTCGCACAAGTGACCCGTCCCCGATTTTCCCCTCCCGCACCGGAGGTAACCAACCACATTACATTTTACATTACATTTTTTACATTTACATTTTGTAAATCCACAAAATTGACCAGAAATAAGCGGCGACGGTGTGTTCAACGAGGGTATGGAAGCTAGCGATTGCGCGGACGAAGAATCCTCCCCTCTGGACATACGAACGCAGTCCGAAGCTCTATCTTGTCGCTCGCCTCTCAGAATAGCTCCGTCGGATGGTCCCGAAACGGTTATAATAAGCAGGGAAAATCATTCCTCGGTAAGGCATCACGAAAATTGCAGAATATAAATTAACATTCGCCGAATCCGATATTCACAATTGTAATTCGTAATATTCGTCGACCAGAGTCCCGAATTAGAGGGCAATGTTGAGGGCAACGTCGAGCAATTCATCTTACAGCCGGCGAACAAAAAAATGCATTACAAGTGTAGAATAACGCGCGATCGTAAGGGCATGGATCGAGGTCTTTATCCTACATACTTTTTACATCTAGAGAGAGATTACGGTAAAAAGGTAAATGGAATTACTTTTCATTTTCAAATTTCGCGCGCGTCTTCGATTTTTGGCTAAATAAAAATTTGAAAAACAAAAAACTTATTTTCCTTCAGGTATTTTTATTGGCTGGCCGTAAGCGAAAAAAGAGTACGACGAGTAATTATTTGATCTCGACGGATCCGACGGATTTGTCACGCGGCGGGGAATCCTTCGTGGGAAAATTACGCTCGAATCTATTGGGAACGCAATTTACCGTTTACGACAGCGGTTATTCATTGATGAAGGAGGACAAGCGCGAGGAACGCTCGAATCCGCGACAAGAATTGGCCGCCGTCGTTTACGACACGAATGTTCTTGGATTCAAAGGACCTCGTAAAATGACGGTTATTATACCGGGAATGACGTCCGATCAGAAGAGAATACAGATATGTCCGCGAGACGATGCCGAGACATTGCTGGGTGAGAATTTTTTTTTTTTTTTTTTTTTTTTCTCCCACTTATATTCGTGTACGTTACGTTATTGCGATTATTTTATAATCTCATGTTTCGCACGTTTGTAACTGCAGAATGCTGGAAAATGAAGACCATGGACAATCTCATAGAATTGCACAATAAAACACCGGTTTGGAACGACGACACGCAGTCTTATGTGTTGAACTTTCACGGTCGCGTTACTCAAGCATCCGTGAAGAACTTTCAAGTCGTTCACGACACTGACGGTGAGTTAACAATCATTACGGTCCACCTTCCGAGTAGCACCGTTTTTTTTTTTTTTTTTTTTGGGCTGTAGGGGAGTATGATTCCAAAAATCTACGTTTTTCCACTCCCAGCGCACTCGAATCTCGTAAAAAAAAAAAAAAATAATCACTCCGAGTAGTGCCAAGACTACTCGGCTGAAAAAATCGGTATGTCCGAGTGTATTTAGTTAAAAACGCAAAAAAAAAATGAAATAAGCTTAAAAAAAAGGTAATGATAAATGACATTATTGTGATTCATTATTGAAATAACATGCAAAATTATCTATTATAAGTTTGGAAAAATTTATAAAAAATAATCGAAAATTTCAATGAAATATAGAAAAAAATGAGACGGTATATTAAAAAAATTAGTAAAACTGTAAAAGTGCATGAAATTTATTCAAATAATAACTCGTGCTTTAATTCGAACAAAAAAACTAAGAAATTATAAGAGTACTCGAGCGAAACAAAACGGGGAACAGGCGCTACTCGGGTGTTGAATTGTAAATTAACATTATTAATTAATTTATATCTATATCGTCTCGACGTTCCCGCTACGCAAATGCCGTTACGTTAAATATATTTCAGTTGATTACGTCGTCATGCAATTCGGACGCGTCGCTGAGGACGTATTCACGATGGATTATCGATTTCCATTATGCGCGTTACAGGCATTCGCGATAGCTCTCAGCAGTTTCGATGGCAAACTTGCCTGCGAATAAAGGTGAATATCACTCGCTCGTATACACGGCCAATTATGAAAGTGTCGCAAGATGCGCTGTACCGTAGCATTGGTTCTTCACGGTCGAGCTCAACGTTGGACAATCAAATAATATGCCAGTCGGCTATGAATGTTGATTAATTTTTTTTGTTTTTTTGTTTTTTTTTTTTTTTTTTTTCAATTCGACTCGAAAACCACGGTGCGAGATGAAAACAACAAAATCCTCCTCGTAAAACATTCGTGAGACGAGAATTTGTTTGGCGCTCGCTGTATAGAAGCGATTAAAAAGGATTTTCCAGCTCAATAAATTCTTTCGAATTACCTGCAGCGAAAAATCGATGCTATTTAGTTTTTAAGAATCGTCCGATTATGCGTATGCGATCGAAATTTTAACGAAAAATTTCGTAATTTTTAAGAGCTGCACTCTTTTTAATCGGTATGACCAACTATTTTTCTGCAATATCGTTTCTTGGAAGATCAATACTCTTTTGTTTGAATGAAACTGGCTCTTTTTATGTGAAAAAATGTGCTATGTAGAAATTTCATCCCTGAAAATTCTCATTTTCAAAAGCACGGCTCGTCGGTACTAATGCCACAAGGTGTGCTATTGTAAGAATAATCGAATCAAGTTTAAAAAAAAAAATATATATATATATATATATCGTTCCCACAAAAGTCTAAATTACGACAATTAATTATAAAAGGTGCAATGTCTCGAATACGCATACTCGGCAGAAGACTGAAATATGAAATAGCTTTGATTTTTCAATACAATTAATTATTGAATAATTTTAAGCTCGAAAAATATTTGGATTGCAGATAAAAGCGAGCTTCAAATATGTTTCGATCACGGGGAAATCATAAGACGATTTTATTCTCTTCATTCGGCAGATTTTTTTTATAGTAGCCCCGTAATTAAAAAAAAAAAAAATCTCCCCAAAAGTAAACCATCGCAATATTAAAAAAAAAAAAAAAACATTGAAAATATCGATCGTCACAGTCCGTGTGACGTGGATCGTCGTAATACGTGATCCGGTTCTCCTGTGCGGGGAACCAGGTCCCGTAATCGCTGCAAAGCCGCGTGTTCACTTTCGACACGAGAAAATGAGAAATAAGAATTAATGATATAACTCCTCCACCGCGTTGTTCCAAAAGAGACTATCAATATTTCGTTACAAACGTGAGAGAGGCTTTAGGAAAGAATTTTTGGCGACATACCCAAGGTCAAAGTTTTGATACGTCGGTGGAATTCTTTCACGACTTTTTCATTCAAATTCTCTCATATCCGAAACGAGGTAAAACAAACAAACAAAAATCTTTTTCACGACTGCATCTAAAAAAAAAAAAAAAAAAAAAAAAAAAAAAACTTCTCAGCACACCCTGCAATATGGCTTTCATTGCATATATATGCGGATATATATCTGCAACATATCTCGCATCATTTAGTAGCACAATAAGTTTCGAGAGTCGCTGACGTCATTTTTTGGGATTTTTGATGAGCGATGAGCTTGAGAAAAACAACGCGTCAAGCGCTCCAAAGTTTGGAGCTTCATTGAATTTGTACAAGATATCCTAGAAGAGCTTAAATAGATCCGATATTTATACACACACTCACACACACACACCGTTACCGATCTCGAAGTGTGCCTTCATAGAAAACTCGCTGGCAAAATATAGCCGTTCGCCGTTCTCGTATGTATCATTACGACCATATAATAATCGTTGATATTTTTTATTTAAAAAAAAAAAAATTATTTGCATATTCCGTGTCCGATGCTCATAGATATCCGAGAATCGGAATGCCCCAGTTCCATTCAACGTCCCGTTGAAGAAGAAAAATTTATGAGTATATGAAACATGATGAATCTCAATCATCGCGATCGATCTCTATTTTTTACGATGCACGCTCATTTTTGAATTATTAAAAAAAAAATAATAATAATAATAATAATAATATCCAATCGCATCGCGTGTTTTTCCGAGGGAAAACAAAATATATATGTGTTCAATTTCATCGCGATAAATCGAAAATTGCAGCTGACAAATACGTACAGTATTATGCCGAAAGGAGATGAGCAATTTATAATACGCGAAGTAACGTTAAAATGAAAAAATATCTTAAGAAACATTGTGTAACGGCATCGTACTTTTATTTATTTACTTTTTAACATTGTATACGTTCATTAAATGCGTATAATTTATTTCACTGACACTGTGACAAATAATCACCGAGTTGTTTATATACAATGAGTATATATATATATATCAGGGTTCAATCGTCGATCGCCGATATGCTCGATATCGCGATTTTTTCACGACGATTTGCCGTCGAAATATTTGAATTCGGCGATCCACTATAAATGCAAATCGACAATAGATTGTAGAGTGTGTCTAGTCTACAGTTATTTTAGTTTAGATGATATAGTGTGCAGTAAATGTGTGTTGTGTGTGTGTGTGTGTGTAAGAATGTTTGTCAATGGATCGATTATTGTTAGTATATTAGGGTACAAAGTATTATTAACGAACCGAAATGAATTCAATCGAACCGTATTATTTTCAAGAGTATGCGTAGAAAAAGGGGGATATATTGAGAAATTCATCGTATCGCAGGATCGGGGAAATATGAGATATAATTATAATGTGCGAAACTCGTTAGTTGGTTCCAAAAGTATATAATTTATTATAAACTTGTTTTTTTTTTTTTTTTTTTTCATTTTTTAAAACACGACTATAATCGAACGCGGTAATCAATTGCTATGAACATAAGTATATAGTTATAAAACTGCGTGTTATATATGATAAAAATTATTTAAAAAAAAGAATAAGAAAAAAAAATCACCCGCATATACAAAGTGATGGAGCAGCAAAAGGCACTTCGGGTTGCAACAGCCGATTCAATGCGACGGTATACATACAAATAAACCATGCGAATTCACCACCAAACTCGTCTCATTATTTACACTTTGTAATGCAAGACTCGCTCCAATATTTTCGTTTCATTTTAAAAATCGATAATGCATGTCATATTGTACTTGGGGAGACGTGAAACACGCGTGTAAGCGTGTGTGTAAAAGAGAATGAGATAGTTCTGACGGCTCTCGCGTCTGAAAAATGATGAAACACACGTCAACGTGTTTCACATCACGTTAAGGATCTTTCGAGGATTCAGCGCACGCATCAATGTGTACCAAATTCTTTAGAACGATTCGTACGACCCTCTGAGTCATACCACGAACAATATTTCATTTTTTTTTTTCCTATTTCTTATTATTTTTTTTGTTCCTTTTTTTTTCGCAATTCCATCATAGCATTCAAATCAATTCGATTGTATATTATTTACGTGGTAATAATTGACGCGAAAAAATTATCATTCAAGACTGTACTTGATAACTCGTACGGATTAATTCATGACTGATATTTTTAACGACGAAAGCCAAATTTGATTTCGTCGATGGATTAAAAATATATATTAGTGCCTCGATAAAAACATTTAATTCGTAACGGGGCTCTCGTTCGCGCGATAGATCAATCAAAGATATGCACGGGAATACATGCTTAACCCCTGACAGGCAAACATCCAAACCGTATTCCTCTTCAGGCAATGAGTGTAAAAAATATCCGGTCGAAATTAATCTCAAATATCTCGGGGCTCCTAATAAAGCTAGCAAGTTTTTTTTTTTTTTTTTTTTAATTAAAGTTCAAACGATTTTGCATAAAATAGCGATATTATAAAAATGATTTATTTGAACTATAGAGTTAAAAATGAACGTTGAAACTCAAAAAAGTGAGTGAGCGCGCCGAGAAAAATAAATTTTTGGGGGGGGAAATTTTACACTCATTGCCTGTCAGGGGTTAAACGACACGATGTCTTAATAATTGAACAACGATAAGAATGTGACGAATGATCGGAGCAACGATCGGTTCGGCAAACTTATCAAACACAAATTTTACAAAAATCGTCTGATATTAGTTTGATATGTTGAGAGTCTCACGTCTTACATGAATCTCTTTTTCGATAATCGGACGGATATAATTATGTCCATGCGTCAATTATATATTATGCATTGCGTGGCGTTTGACGAAGAAGAATAATTAAATTCATCGTCGATCCGAAACATGTGACATGAGCAATTCATCCTCGGAGATAATTTTGTACAACCTTGGTCTAATTCGTGCTAATTTTCTTATGTATTTAGAAGAAAAAAAAATTTCTTTTTTTTTCAATTCCTCGAAATTTCATAAATTCTTAATAACGAGTCTATAAATTTCAATGATTTTGAAATATTCTAATGGGAAAGATGAAATAAATAGAATTACATGTGTGCACGAAGAGGCACTGAAAAATGAGATTCAATGCGATCGACGCAGTTGTTATTCGAGCAAAGAACAATGAGATTGAGCAATCAGTCTAAAGCAAATTGTGAATATTATACCCTCGGTTGTGTCGCAAAAAATAATACGAACAATTTCAATTTTCGAAGAAAAAAAAAAACAGAATTTTCCAAGGAAGATCTTTAATACTGAATCGTTATATTTTTGCGATTTAATTGTAATAATATTGATGCGATTTCGAAAATATCGATATCATTGTTTTGGGGAGGGGGGCGTTATTTCATATTTACAGACGTTATAGAAAAATACGAGCGCTCTTTCTCGGGCAGTGAATGCGAGCCTATATGAGAAATTTATTGAAGCGCAATATGTACAATGACCCTTGATTAAAAAATTTTTTTTTTCCTTTATGTTGTCGTTTCTTAAACTCTTTTATATTATAAATATATCATTTTTTCGTATCACCTTGATTAATCTTTGTAATTGGTCGAACGAATCTTGGACCGGGTATTCGTGACGCCGGTCTTGGTATACCGCTGACCGGTCTGTTGTTCGTCGACGTCCAGCTAGCCGGTGGTCTCAGTCCCGTTCTGTGATCACCGGCATTTCTCGGTGGTTTTACGGAGGCCTGGAGGAAAAAAAAAAAAAAAAAAAACAAAAATACATAACGATTTTTTGCTCGGCGATGTATCGTGAATGTATATCATATTATGTATACATGCCTGTGATATTTTTTTCGGATCGACACTTTCATTTCGAGGAATCATGATTTTGCTTCCTTCCACGTTATTCTTGTTAGACTCGATCTCGTCGATTGGCAAATTTTGCAGCGATTCGGTGGGACTCAAAAATGGCGAGCTTGTCTTGACGGTCGAGTCCGTACTTCTCGGTGAGCTTCCGCGACTGCCGTACGCTTCGGGGCCATTTTTCAAAATTGGCGAAGGCAAATCATTGGAAGACGCGACCCAATTGTTCTCCAGTACGCATCGACCCGGTTTCGGGGTGGATTCTTGTAAACCTGAATGAAAACTTGACGATTAAGTTCGACCTGATTAACGACGATGAACCCAGACATGTCAAAAAAAAAAAAACGAGAGAATTAGAAAGAATGAAAAAAAAAAAAGAAAGAAAAATTGTTCCCACAGCTTTTTCCCGAACGAGCTACATTTTTCATTCAATATTTGGTCCAACGGCGCGTACGGCAGGTTCTATTTTCCTCAACTTTTCATTTTCATCGAGATATTTCATTGTTACACTCAAAATTTTAGGGAGCTGTATTCGCTGAAACGAGGCATCTCAGGATTTTTTTTTCCAGATTTTAACTTTCACGAAGTATTCTTTTTTTTCAAATCAATATATTTAGTTCCACGAAATGGAGATGGCCCAAAGGAATGAAAATTTGAAATTGAGGCATCCGAACGAACAAGTTAACAAAGAAAAGTTAATAAGAATAATTCTGAATTTATATTCAGATCACTTAGATAATTGTATTCATAAACTTTTTTCATTGAAATAAAACTACGACAATTGTCGGAAATTAATTTCATTGAGCCAGAAGCTGCGACTTGCGAAAGCTTGTAAACAATTTCTTTTTTTTTTTTTCAAACATTTCCCACTTTTTCAACGCGCTGCCGCTAAATTCCCCCCCCCCCCCCCCCCCCCTCCCGACAATTAGGAGTTGAAATGAAATTTTTTTTTCAATCATTGGGGCGCATAATGTAAAGTAAAAATAATGAGGACGTATTTTTGAATTTTTCGTTAAAAATGACATGTTATAGGCAATTTAATTTCACGGATTTTTATATATATATATTAGGGTGTGCGGAAAAAAAACAATTTTTTTTTGGTTGCATCCACCAAAAAAAGTTGAAGTAAGGTAAAAAAAGAAGAATCCTAAAACGGGAGGTCAAAAAAAAATTATTTCGAACGGCGCATTGCATTTGAATATTTTCCATAAGAATAACACAGGAAAATATTGGGATTTCTGAATGTGGTAGTGCAACTCGTCAGAAAAAAATCACACAAAGATGTCATTAACATAGTCTCATGGAGAATCGAATTCCCTACAAAAAAAGTTCTTACGAAAAATTAGCTCAGAACAATCGTTCGAGTGGAATATAACGCGAATGAATATAGTGGAAATAACGCTGTCTGAAATTGAATTGATAGGAAAAAAAATAATTCAAAAGGCTGTAAAAATCGAATTTTTCGCTTTACGAAAAAACTTTTTTGGGGTTTTTTGTATAGAATGTTCTGCTCTAACATACTTGCATGAAATTGTTCTCAAAATATTTCTCTAATACAAAAAAAAAAATCAAGTACAACAAGAAATATAAAAGAAACGACGTTCATCATTGATCGTGTTTCGAAAAGCTTTATTCAATGAATTTGGTTTAATAAGATAGAATAGGTTTTTTTTACATTATAATGCTTAATAATCATCGTTTCTTTTTTTTATATGCTTCTATCAAAGCGACGTTGTTAGAGCAGAACATTCTCTACAAAAAACCCCCAAAAAGTTTTTTCGTAAAGCGAAAAATTCGATTTTTACAGCCTTTAGATTTTTTTTTTTCCTATCAATTCAATTTCAGACAGCGTTATTTCCACTATATTCATTCGCGTTATATTCCACTCGAACGGTTGTTCCGAGCTAATTTTTCGTAAGAACTTTTTTTGTAGGGAATTCGATTCTCCATGAGAATATGTTAATGACATCTTTGTGTGATTTTTTTCTGACGAATTGCACTACCACATTCAGAAATCCCAATATTTTCCTGTGTTATTCTTATGGAAAATATTCAAATGCAATGCGCCGTTCGAAATAATTTTTTTTTTGACCTCACGTTTTAGGATTCTTCTTTTTTTTTACCTTACTTCAACTTTTTTTGGTGGATACAACCGGAAAAAAAAATTGTTTTTTTTCCGCACACCCTAATATATATATAGATATAGCGTAACATGTGTGACGTCATAATTTTATAGTTTTCAATTTGTTGTATCAACGACAATTTTGATTCAAATAAAAAAAAAAATAAAAAAATACGACCTAAATATTTTTTTCCCAAACTACCGGATTATGAAATAATAAAAAATTTCATTCAAACTCCCAGTCGAATCCCGTATTGACTTACACTCTTCTCGCATACGAACGATTTTTTGAAATTCCTCGATATTCATAGTTCTCATGCTGTACGACGCGTTACTGCCGTCCGAGCGTACGCTGAGCCTGTCGTCGAAATCCGGGGCGCTGTGCGCGCTCTGTGTACTGTCTATGCTCTCGGTCGAACTTCCGTTTCCCGTTATCCGAAGCTCCGATACGTTTCTCGTTACATCGAGACGCTGCTCGGAGCCGCTCTTCATTTTTCCCAGCGCCAATAATTTGCTCGCAAGCTGAAGGCTCTCGACGTTTCGAGCTGCGCCAGGACGCGCCGTGGTTCGATTAAAACCGAAGCTCGGTATTGCCGAGCGCACTTTCGTACTTCTGTACGTCAGGGCGATGCTCGAGCCGAGATTTGGATTTGACTTTTGAAATGATTGAGGAAGCCTGGACAGAGGACGCGGTGGATTCAATTGCGGTCGAACTTTTGGCGCTGGCTTATCGAACGTCGAGTCGAGATTATCGAGCGAGCCACCGCCGTGACTCGCCGGATCGACGCTCCTCTGTTTCACGCTCACGGGAACTCTCTGACAGGTCGGAGCTTTGAAAGTTTCATTAATCGCGTGCTCATCCGACGTATCCTTGGATTCGGAGCTTTCGGCTGATTTTTCACGTGACTCGTCGAATTTAGCGTCTAAATTATTCATCTTGAATGTATCGTTTCGTTGAATTACTCCCGGAGCGTTGGCGAGCTTCGACAATGGACGCGGTGGATTCAACTGCGGGCGGACTTTTGGCGCTGGATTATCGAACGTCGCGTCGAGATTATCGAGCGAGCCACCACCGCCTCCGTGACTCGCCGGATCGGCGCTCTTCTGTTTCACGCTGACGGGAACTCTCTGACAAGTCGGAGCCTTGAAAGTTTCATTAATCGCGTGCTCATCCGTCGTATCCTTGGATTCGGAGCTTTCGGCTGATTTTTCAGTTGACTTGTCGAATGTGGCGTCCAAATTATTGCTCTTGGATGTATCGTTTCGTTGAATTACTCTCGGAGGTTTGGCGAGCTTCGACAATGGACGCGGAGGATTCAGTTTGGACTGCAACTTTGTCGCTGGTTTGGAGAATTTCGCTCGAATATTCTCGTACGTTTCACCTTGGCTGCTCGTTGGCTCGGCATTTTTCGTTTCCGCGTTGTTAACAATTTTCTCGGCAATGGAGGAAGCTTCGCGAGACTCGTCGCTCGTATTCTCGCGCGTGATCGTCGATTCTAGCTCGTTTGCCAGGCTGAGAGACGATTTTTCGGATGACAAATTTATCGGTGTCTTTTCGAACGTAGCGTCCAAATTTTTTACCTCAAAGGTATCATTTTGTTGTCGAACGCTCGAATCGTCGAGTCGAAAAGTCGTATTTTCCGGTTTATCCCGAGATTCGCTCGTTATGATGAAACTCGCGTCTTTCGGTATATCGTTTTTAGCGAGAAAACTCGTTTTATTGAATATCTCAGGTGTGACGATGTAACTGGCGTCGTTGACGATCGATTGCTTCGCGTTCGAGTCCGGGCACGGGCTACGATTCACGATGTACGATGCGTGAGGATCATTCGTCAAGGTTTCGTTGAACGACGACGGTGTATCGTAAGTCGCGTTCATCGAACGAATCTTTTCTCGGCTGAGCGTAACGATATCGAATGTACCGTTCATCGTTTCCTTGGTTTTTTTCACCGACGTTGCCAGATACGTCGCGTCCATCGTCTCGCAATAATTCGTATTCTCCAGTACGGTCACGTTTGCGCTGTTCTTCGTAAAAGTATCGTTAAAATTTACATCAACGACGTCGCCGAACATGCTCATTTGCATCATCGACTCGGTCAATATCTGCGAATCCTCGATAACCGAATGCCTCGACGATGGATTCGACTGACTCAGCGTCAACGAGCGACCACCGCTCGTCATTTCCGAAAGATCATCGATCGTCGCTGACATAACGGACGAATAAAGAACCGACGGCTGTGACATATCCATGATGGCGTCGCTGAATTCCGGTTCTGCGAGATCGATGAAGGAATCGATTCCCTTCGAGCGTGACATATTGATAAAAGCTTCGAGGCTCTCTTGGCCGGTTGTCGTCGGCGGGCTGCTCATCGAGCAGAGACTGCTCGAACCGGGAATCGATGACTTCAGCATATGCGGTATCGAGTCTTTCTCGTTTCCCGTTGACTCGACCTCATCTTCGTCATTTTTCTTTATTCAACGTTGCATAAAATAGAAAAAGTTAAGAAAAAAAATAATCACTTCGTTGCGTTGGAAAAGGAAAAAAAATTACTATAAAAATATATATACTGCGCGCTGAGGCGTGTAAATTAATTCGATCCGTTTGGGTATTCAATTCTGAGATTGACTGCAAATTTTGATATTACATTTGATATTATTTTGATATTATATTTTACCATCTTATGACGATTCGATGGTTGTTACGTATTATTGACTCGGAAATTCCCTGACTTTTCCAGGTTTTTTCACACGGATTTTGCAAATATTCCAGGGAGATTAGGGTCAAATAGGGAACGTGCGCATGGAAACACGAGCATGTTTACAAACTATACGGGACGGATTATATACATAAACATAGCGATGAATCGTTTTTGTGGAAAAAAAAAAAAAAAAACATAATATTTTAATCCACGCGAAAAAACATTGAGGGAATTCTCAATTCGATCTTTATATTGGAAAATAAATATTGAACTCGATAAAATAATTTTCAAGTTCAAATACATGAAAATGTTGAATATTTAAGTAAAAAATTAAAAAAAAAAAACTGAAATACGAAAAATAATTTAAGGACTGCAAAGTTAAAAAATAAATACATTAAAAGCCAGTACCGAAACTGTTCTTTATTATAAACGGAAATTTTTATGTCGGTGCCAATAAATGAAAAATAAATATAAACACTTATCTAAAATAATAATTGTGTAGTTGCGTATCGACAAATCGAATGCAGAAGCGTAGCCTCAGAGCTTTGGGGCAAATTAGTTTTTAGTTTTTGAAATTTTCATTGTTTGACACTGACGTAACTCTCGTTGTACATAACAAAGAATAATATAAATATTAAAAATATACAAAAATAATTATTATTATACTTTTTAGTTTTTTTTTTTTTAGTTGGTTTTATTTTTCGCAATTCTGGCAATAGTAAATTCTGAAAAAATTCCAGAGAATTTTCTAAATTCCCTGAGTTTTCCCGGTTTTCCATATGCGTAACAACCATGTTTTATGTAAATTAGTATCTACAAAAGGATTTTTAAGATGATTTCAATAATTGAGATTATTGTTTGTTTCTTTTTTTTTGAATTTTTATCAACGAGTCTTGAATTTTGCAGGAAAAGAGCAGCGGATTAATTTACAGACTCTTATATCAAAAGGCAAGGCGCTCTTTGTATGGCGTGATCAGCTATATGACTTGAGAATAGAATTAAAAATTTAATGGAAGCTGAATTGGTAGTTGAACAAGGCAAATAAAAATAACCGGTCAGGGTTTGTGAGTTTTTTTGGTCTTTTTCTTTAAATTCGAGGGTCTACCGACGCAAAATGGTGTCGAACAAAGAGAAGAGATTCGAAAAAAAATCGTTAATCTTGATATTTCAAAATATTACGAGTACTCGGACGTTCATGCGACGATTCTTCGTACGGTAAGTCTTCGCGCGGCAATTATTCGTTTGAAAATTCATTTTTAGTATCATCATTATTGAGTATTATTATTATAACATTGCATCACCAAAGCGACCTCGGATTTCTTCGTTGGTTAATGTGTTTGGGCGTGAGGTCGATAAGACGTTCAAATTTAACGATATTTCAGGCAACTTACTTTACAGTCGAGCGTGGCGAGTGTATTGAAACGCCAAAATTTTTCAATTAATTGGCGTCAAAACGCTGCCACATTCCTTGATTATACAATACAACATTGATAATAATAATAATAATAATAATAATCAATTTCCAATATTCTTGGTTGAAATTTAGATTGTTAACTTTGCAGAAAATTCTGAAGTACAAGTTGCATCGATTTTTTTATACAATTTTGAAAAAATTCGAATCTCCGATATTTCAATCCTTAATAACCTTTAAATATATTTTCTGCAAGTATTTCGTCAAATTTGAAAAAAAAAAAAAACTTGAAAATTTGCACATTCACCGCTATGAGAGAAAAAAAATTTACCCTTGTACCCGGAGAGACTCGATTCCAGACATTCGGAGACTGCGGCGGCGGTGACTCTACGATAGACTCGAAGCTCAAACGCCCCGATCTTTTCTTCGGTCTCGTAAACGTTCTCGTGTCGATTGAACTTCTGTAATCTGAGCGATGAAAAAAAAAAAAAAAAAAAAAAAAAACAGCCGTTTCAGCATTGAACTAAAATTTGAACACCGATCTTGATGGCTCTTTGAGAAAATGCATTTACCATGCGCATCATTGCAGTCTTGTTCAACATTGTCTCTCACTAAATCTCGAATCTTATTATCCGCAACGTCCAGGCTAGGCGGTTGCAGCCTGTGGCGATAAGCACGCAGCAAAGAGCGCAATGCAATGTATCGTTAAATTCATTGATGGATCATAAATCAGGACCAGAGAAGGGGGGGGGGGGCATAAAAACATGAAAATAACACTTACCACGTATCTTGATCGCTAAAATCGATCGACGAAACGTCGATAATATCATCATTGATATCCGACATGATGAGCGAATTGCATTCTCTCTGTTGCACTCTTTCGTTCTTTGTGTCGGACATATTTTCCATCAGCTTGCCCGACTGAGAATATGCACATCTGCAACGACATTTTTACCGTTAAAACGACATTTTTTTTTTTTCCAGTCTCTTTTTCTCCACTCTATATACAATATATAGATAATGCAGGAAAGAAGATCGTCACCTCCTTCTACGAGTTCAATTATCACTGACTAATGAGCTCGAGGGATACAGTGTCAATTGTAGAGATAATTACCGATAGGCACAGGGAGTGTACGAAAAACAGAAACACCGCAAACATAACCACGTATAAAGAAAGGTTGTTTTTCTTTTCTTCTCTTTTTTTTTTTTTTCACGACCGTTGAGAAATGATCTCGAACGAAGTGAGTAACAGATTATTATTATTATTATTATTTTCATAATCTTTCAACAGTGCTGCCATGGTATTATTATTTTTTTTCTCTCAACTATAATTATTGTTACTATCAGTCGGTGTACTTTTTCGTGGGCAAAGTAGTTTTGGGGTAATTACACACTACTACCATCTCGTGGGGTGCGCCACACGTCGCTGGCCTCCTTGAGGTGTGCGTTAGCGAAGATAATAAATAAATAATAAATAATTGATAATATTATGATCAATATTTCTTTGTAATTATTTATAATTTCATTGCTAATGTTAAAAAAAAACATTAGTTTCAATTGTTTCGTTACATCGACAATAATGAATAAATAAAAAAATATATATTAATAGTTATAAATTAAACATATTAACGATGATATCAATGATTGATAATTCAATTTTAATTTGTAATTATGAATGTATTTTTTCAAGCAATTAGTTAGGTTACGAGCTTACAAAAATATCGGCTCAATCGGTTAGCTTTCAAAAAAAAAAAAGCTCACAGAATCCCTCACCCCTCACACCTCACACTCTGCGACGTACATCGCCATGCTGCTTCGTGTTATTCGTATTCACGAGTGTTGAAATCGTTCTATTTTTTGTTTATTTTTTTTATTAAATAATCATATTAAGAATTAAAATTTATTTATTAACGAGAATTCATTGTCACGATTATGGTACAATCGAATGATAATTGATCGTTGACACAAGCCTCAACGATAATTTTCAAATTGAGGTTATATCGATGCCGAGCATGCGTTGAATCCGAATCGAAATAGTAAAGTAAATAGTGAATTCTCGAGAGGAATGGGTAAACCGGTTGGTGGTAAGTATAGTAAAATTTGAAAATCGTCGATATTTAAATCATTGAAATTATATACAATTGAGATACTCGTCAAGGTGGTCCCAGAAAGGGTGAAAAAAAATTATCCTGGACTTATCGTAATAAGAAGAGACAGGCTAGAAATAAGAGACAGGAGGATGGCACGAACGAGAGCGTTCAAGTACAGAACAAGAAGGCTCGGATAGTTGTACGCAATCTATCGTTCAAGGTAGCTAATCGACGATCTGTATGACGTAAAAAAAATCATTTTTCCAGACAATTATGAAATTACTGAAATTTTCGTAGGCCACCGAAGCTGATATTAAAAAGTTGTACGAGCCGTTTGGACAGATCGAACAAATAGATCTTCTGAAGCGTCCCGATGGCAAGTCGGTCGGATGCGGTTTTATACAGTTCAAGCGAATCGAAGATGCGTCCAAAGCCATTTTCAACACCAACAAGAAGGAATTTCTCGGTGGGTCATAATTAATATAATCCAGTCTACAAGAATATTACTTACTTAGAATATTACAAGTTTTTTTTTTGCAAACTTCCATGATTTCATAAAATGATGTTGAAATTTGCATCGTTGGAATGCAACAAAAATAGGTTTTTTTTCACATAAAAAAAAAATCATTTCCATTATTGCCGACACTTATTTGGCATATTCAGGCTCGAGGTGGCGAAAAAAATCTTTAAACGATTTTCGACTTTGAGACAATACTGGAAATAATTTAGTAAAAAAAAAAAACCTATTTTCGTTGCATTCCAACGATGCGAATTTCAACATCATTTCATAAATGCAATCGAACGGCTTTATTTTCATGATTTTTTGGCGACTCGATCCCCCCTCGAGTAATTATTCTATCGTTGCGACGCAGGAAGGCCGATAAGCAGTACCTGGGCTATTCCCAAATCGAAATACGCGGAGCAAATCGGCAAGAAGCCTGCGAAGCCGGAGAGCTCGCACGAAGAATCGAGCCAAGCTGCAGATCAGGAGGAATTGAACGAGCGCAACGTGAAAGAATCCGATAATGAGGAAGACGCATTACCCGAGGCCGACGGTGGCCAAATCACCGTTCCCAAGAGGGAAAAAAAGAATACTTCGACGAGAGCGGATAGAAAAGTTCAGAAGCTCCTGAAGACGAAGAAACGAGCGAGAATTGTCATTCGTAATTTGGCTTTTCAGGCAAGTTAGAGATTTCTCTCTCTGTGCTCGTTAGGGTGGCTCAAAAAAAAAATCGATATTTTACTTTTTTCCTCGATAACGGTTGTTAGAAAGTTGGAGAGCGATGAATGAAAAAACCTCGCGAAAGAAGGGGGCTGTGGCTCAAAATTAAGAGGTGGCGCAGGCGACTTTTATGTTTTTTTTTTTTTTTTAATTAAAAACGAAAAATCATGATTTTCATTGAAAATCAAAGAAATTCAATTTTATTCGAAATAAAAGAACTGACAAGAGTGTCATCGTTGCGAATTAAAAAAAATTAAAACAAAATTCATACAAACGTTTTTTCAGACGCGACAATTATCGATACGGAACAATAGATGAAATTTATTTTCATCTGTTTATTGCATCTGTTTTTCATCTTTTGTCAAGTTATTCTGAAATTTTTTTTTTATCAACGAATTATTAAGCTCCGAATCAGGACTTGTTATTTCTCAAGGACGCGATTTCCTACAAAGAAATTGATAGAAAAATATTCATTGCAGAGCAGCTGCAAAATTGTACGGTCATCCGTGGTATTTATTCGAAGAGCTAGTTTTTTTTTTGTCTCTCTTCGATGACACGATATCAATTGGAAATGAAATCCAAGATCGTAGAATCAGCAAAGAGGACTGAAAGTAACGGCAAAAATACAAAAAAAAAAACTGGTCATGGTTCCCAAAAAATGCTTTTCATCCGTTGGAGTCTAAAATTTTTAATGATTTTGCCACAAAAAAGTCATTCATTCCGTTTGAAAAATTTGACTTGCCCCGTTGACTTTCTTGATTCAGACGTCAGGCAATGTGCCGGCCGACAAATCGTACAGTTATGCAACTGTATCTGTGTTGTGGACGCTACACCGGAGCGAGGGGTTGCTTTAATAAAAAAAATTTCAGAATAACTTGAAAAAAGACGAAAAACAGATGCAATATGTGTTGCAAGTGGTTCAAGACCACAGGAAATGACACGGGTCTTGTGTAAAAAAAAAAAAAAGATATTCGTCATCGATAGCTGAAAATAGATTTAATGTATTCTTCCGTATCGATAATTGTCGCATGTGAAAAAAATTTTGTATGAATATTGTTTTTATTATTTCGAATTCGCAACGATGGCACTCTTGTTTGTTCATTAATTTGGAATCAAATTGGATTTATTTCTTTGATTTTCAATGAAAATCATGATTTTTCGTTTTTAATTTAAAAAAAATATGCATAAAAGTCGCTTGCGTTACCTTTTAATTTTGAGCTACAGCCCCCTCTTTTTTCGAGGTTTTTTTCATTTATCGTACTCCAACTTTGAAGAACTATTATCGAGAAAAAAAAATATCGATTTTTTTTTTTTGAGCCAATGCACGTTATTTGGATCGGTAGGCATATTAAATATTTACAAATTACAGATCACCGAGGAAGCGCTCAGGGAACATTTCGCCAAATACGGTAACATAGAGGAGATAAAGATACTGACGAGACCCGATGGGAAACCCCTCGGCTGCGGTTTCATTCAGTATGAACTCGTTCAGGACGCGGCGAAAGCTGTTCATTATGCGAACATGAAATCTCTTCTCGGCAGACCCATAGTGGTCGACAGAGCTTTGTCAAAGACGAAATTCGAAAAGGCAACGAAACAGGCCGAGGAAAAGAAGGAAATCGAGGAAATTGAAATCAAAGAGGAGGTCAAAGAAGAGGAGGAGAACGATTCGAGGGAGAAAGATGGCGAAACGAGTGACGAGGATGATGGGAAGGAAGAGGAGGCGAGTACGTCGGACGAGGAAAGCGATGAATCGATCAAGGAAGAAGAAAATTCGACCGATGATGATGCGAAAGATGTTGATGAAACGATTGAGGATGAAAAATCACGACCTCGCGTTATCTCAAACGATGTCAGCGAAGGAAAAACCGTTTTTATAAAAAATGTTCCGTTCGCCGTTAAGAACGAAGAATTGAAGGAGTGCATGGAACAATTTGGACCTGTATATTATGCTCTAATCTGCATGGATCCCCTCACCGAGCATTCCAAAGGAACTGCATTCGCAAAATTTCGGGTAATCGTCAATAAAAAATTTTTATCATATCAATGCCGCTTACGGTTGATAATCTTCGCTTACTCTTCAAATTCGTAATTCAATTATCGTAGAAATATTCTTTTACGACGATTTTTACATCATAATCGTCGAGGGGAGCTTTTTAGGAGACCGAAAAGAAGGTGATTTTTGGGATTTTTTTTTTTTAATGTGAAAAAAAAAACAACGGAAATTTCCCAAGTTCTGAAAATTTATTTATGTTTTCATACACTTCTGGTAATTTTTTCAACTTATTTCAAGCATTAATCAAGGTGTAACCGGCTGTGTTCCTTGGCGTGTCCTCATCTTTGTCGATTTGCGGGAATTGTGCGGCTCGCAATTCGCATCTGGAATCACCCAAAAAAAATTCTACATTATTGAGATGTTTTTTTTTTTATGAACTTATATTTTGAAAAAACAAAAATTGAACGTTCGAATGTGTTTGAAAACAAAATTATCGATTTTTAGCATATTTTTTTACGGCATTTTGCAATAATAAATATGTTTTAAACAATCTAATCTCTCCAACTTTTAGGTTCATGTTTCAATAAATTATATTATGGAAGCGTGTTTCAATTTTGAAGATGATCGATCATTTAGTTCCTGAGTTATGATTCTCGGAAATTGAAAAAATATCGTAGCGAGAAAAACCAATTTAAAGTTTCACAAACGTTTGAAGGGAATCCGAACACCGTTTTGAAATTTTCAAGATGCATTCTTGAGATATTTTGCTAACAATTTATGAAATTAAAAAAAAAACTGGATTTTTTTGAAGCATTTAAAGTGGTTGCTCCCCTGCTGCGGCTGTCTTTTTTCAAACTCTATAACGGCATTAAAAAAATTTCTACATTATTGAGATTTTTTTTTTAAAACATGAACCTACATTTTGAAAAAAAATAAATAAATAAAAAAATTGAACGTTCGAATGTGTTTGAAAACAAAATTATCGATTTTTAGCATATTTTTTTACGGCATTTTGCAATAATAAATATGTTTTAAACAATCTAATCTCTCCAACTTTTAGGTTCATGTTTCAATAAATTATATTATGGAAGCGTGTTTCAATTTTGAAGATGATCGATCATTTAGTTCCTGAGTTATGATTCTCGGAAATTGAAAAAATATCGTAGCGAGAAAAACCAATTTAAAGTTTCACAAACGTTTGAAGGGAATCCGAACACCGTTTTGAAATTTTCAAGATGCATTCTTGAGATATTTTGCTAACAATTTATGAAATTAAAAAAAAAACTGGATTTTTTTGAAGCATTTAAAGTGGTTGCTCCCCTGCTGCGGCTGTCCTTTTTTTTCAAACTCTATAAAGGCATAAAAAAATTTCTACATTATTGAGATTTTTTTTTTAAAACATGAACCTACATTTTGAAAAAAAATAAAAAAATAAAAAAATTGAATGTTCGAATGTGTTTGAAAAAACATGATCGATTTATAGCATATTTTTTAACGGAATTTTGCAATAATAAATATGTTTTAAACAATCTAATCTCTCCAACTTTTAGGTTCATGTTTCAATAAATTATATTATGGAAGCGTGTTTCAATTTTGAAGATGATCGATCATTTAGTTCCTGAGTTATGATTCTCGGAAATTGAACAAATATCGTAGCGAGAAAAACCCATTTAAAGTTTCACAAACGTTTAAAGGAAATCCGAACATCGTTTTGAAATTTTCAAGATGCATTCTTGAGATATTTTGCTAACATTTTATGAAATTTAATACAATTTATGATTTTTTTGAAGCATTAAAAGTGGTCGCTCCCCTGCTGCTGCTGTCCTTTTTTTTTCTTTCAAACTCAACAAAGGTATAAAAAAAAAATTCGAATTATCACTGATATCTCATCAATATTATTCCAGAACGTCGAGGACGCTGAAAAATGTTTAACCGCTGGTACAGAATTGCGCTTGCACGATCAAGTGCTCGATCCTCATCGAGCCCTCAATCGAAACGCGATTCAGGACACGAAAGGCGTCAAGGGACAAAAGGTCAAAGATTCTCGGAGCTTGTATCTCGTGAAGGAGGGTGGTACGTATCGGAAAATACATTATTTTCTACGATCGCACACTCGTTGATCGCGAAAATATCTCGAGACTCTCTCGTTCGCAGTAATATTGGCCGGAAGTCCAGCTGCCGTGGGCTTATCCGCCACCGATATGGCCAAACGTCTGCAGCTTGAACAGTGGAAATCGCAAATGTTACGAAATCTTAATATGTTCGTATCGAGGGTCCGTCTCGTGGTGCACAATTTGCCTTCCACTCTCGACGACTCGCAGCTCAGACAAATATTCAAAAAGCACGCTGGTCCGAAAGCATTGATACAGGAGGTGAAAAAAAAATTACGTTTCCTGTTTTTCGAATCGATATTTTTATAATTATAAAAAAATTTATTTTTACAATTAAAAAAAAAAATTCATCTTCATTACTTTTTGTTTGCATGGAAAAATCGATGAGCCGCGTTTGATATTATTATTATTATTATTATTATTATTTTTCAGGCAAGAGTTATGCGCGATTTGAAGAATGTCGACGAGAAAGGAGTCGGCAAATCAAAGGAATTTGGTTTCGTAGCTTTTACGAGTCACGAGGACGCCCTCAAGGCACTGAGAAGCGTGAACAACAATCCCAACGTTTTTTCAAAAACCAAGGTTCGTTTCTCTTTGTTTTCCTTCCGTCCTTGTCTCTCGTCGAAATTTGTAAAAAAATTTCGTTCTTCGCTGACCTCGACGATTCAACTCCGCAGAGGCCGATCGTGGCATTCTCGATCGAGAATCGCGTTATGGTAAACGCAAAGAAGCGTCGAGTGATGAAGAGTCGGGAGCAAAATCCATTGTGGAATCGCGAAAAATCGGATATCCCGAAACACGAAGCGTCCCGCAAACGCCCGAGAGCGCTTGCATCATCGAGGGATACCGATGATCACGAGGAGTACTCGGGCGTGAAGAGCAAACCGGGCGAACAAAAAATGAGATCCAGGTTCAATCTGAAGAATCAAGCCGCGCTGCATCAAAAAGTTCGCAAAACGGAGAAGAAGCAGGTCAAAGAAGCGAAGAAGCTTCAAGCGAAGAAACGAGATATACGGGCATCGAGAAAAGAAATCAAGGTGGAGTAATATTTTGCTTTTTTTTTTTTTTTTTTTTCTCGCCTTTCCTTCGATACGATACGAGGAATTTCGATGCCATGATAATTTGTTTGTTACAGCCGAGGCAAGGCTCGAAAAAAATTGGCGCAGACGAAGCGAATTTCAACAGACTCGTTAATAATTACAAGAGCAAGCTGCAAGCCGTTCCAAACGTGAAATCCAAGTGGTATGACACTTGAATGTCGAATTTTTCAAGGAATTTCAATTAACCAATTCTCCGTGAGCATTTTTTTATTGTAATATACACACACACACACAAAAAACACACACACACACACAAATATATAGGTAATAAATTCTTTACAATTATATTATGAATTTTTAGTCGTCTATTTCCGCCGGAAAGAATTTATTACCGACGTCGTTACTGCAGGCTCGTGCCTTACTCACAGCTGAAATGTACGTACGGGGTTTTCTCTCGAGATGAGAGAGATTTTCTGTAATTTGTGAATATCGTGGGTGTTTTTAAAAAATAGTGTCCTTACCGACACGATGTGTGGCAATTAAAGATCAAATCTTTGAGTCCAAAGAGCCCACTGGGGGTGCCCCTGCACGATAAAGGTCTTGGTACGAAAAAAAAAAATCTGGGATTTGGCTTCAAAATTTGTATTCCCACGTGGAGGATTTTGAGATTTTTTTTTTTTTTTTTTCGAATTCACTTCATCGCTACTATCCTCAATGATAATCGAGCTCCAAATTTTCCATCATGCAATATCCCTGATATCCAATTTCGGTTTTTGAAGATCTCTAGAAAATTCGAATCGAATACCAGAGTGGGTTAGCGTTTGATTTCATATTTTCGAGTATTCTTCGGGGCAAATATATAGAAACGAACTGCACCGGGATGTGGCTCAAAAGTTTTGATATCTCGCGCAGGATTTATCCGAGTTTTTTTTTTTTTTTTTTTTTTTAGAAATTTGGTTCTTGTATTTTCATGGTTACGCATATGGAAAAAGTCAGGGAATTTAGAAAATTTTCTGGATTTTTTCCAGAATTTACTTTTTGCCAGAATTACGAAAAATGAAATCAACTTAAAAAAAAAAAAACAACTGAAAAGTATAAAAATAAATATTTTTGTATATTTTTAATATTTATATTATTCTTTATTATATGCAACAAAAGTTACGTCAGTGCCAAAGAATGAAAATTTTAAATGATGTTGAAATTTGCATCGTTGGAATGCAACGAAAATAGTTTTTTTTTTTTTAATAAAATAAAAATAATTTCCAGTACTGTTAACGCTTTACTGTCATATTTAGGCCCGAGGTCGCGAAAAAAAAAAAACCGAAAAAAATGTTGAAATGATTTTCGACTTCAAAACAATACTGGAAATGGTTAATTTTTTTTAAACCTATTTTCGTTGCATTCCAACGATGCAAGATCCAGCATCATAATTTCAAAAACTAAAAGCTACATTACTCTAAAGCTCTAAAGTTACACTTCTGCATTCGATTTGTCGATGCACAACTACACAATTATTATTATAGATAAGTGTTTATATTTATTTTTCATTTATTGGCACCGACATAAAAATTTCCGTTTATAATAAAGAACAGATTGGGTATTTGCTTTTAATGTATTCATTTTTTACTTTACAGTCCTCAAATAATTTTTTGTATTTCAGTTTTTTGTTTTTCAAATTTTTTATTTTCATATTCGTTCAATATTTTCATATTAGTTCAATATTTATTTTCCAATATAAGGATCGAATTGAGAATTCCCTCAATATTTTTTCAAGTGGGTTAAAAGTGTTTTGTTTTTTTTTTTTTTCTTTCTTTTCACAAAAACGATTCATTGCTATTTTTATGTATATAATCCGTCCCGTATAACTTGTAAACATTCTCGTGTTTCCATGCACACGTTCTTTATTTGACCATAATCTTCCTGAAATATTTGCGAAACTTGTGCGAAAAACCTGGAAAAGTCAGGGAATTTCTGAGTCAATAATGCGTAACAACCATGATTTTGTTTTTTTTGCATTTTTTGTTGTTGGTCAAAAAATATATCTTTGCGACGTATGCAAAAATTCCCCTAGCCAAAAGGTACGAACGGCACTACAAAGGACACATGCTCGATCAATATTGAAATACAAGTAGCGGTACATTGACTCTGTGTGCTTGAATGATATTCAGGAAACGTATAATATATAAACGTTTGATACAATATTCATTATACAGCTGACTTTCCATTACACGCAAAAAGGGACAAATCCAGGACAGGAGAGAGCAGAGACGGTGGTTGCGCAAAGTTAACCCCTTGTCTCGTTAACTAATCAGGGCGTCGAGGATAATGGACGAATTTATATTCGTACGCGGTGGGTGAAAGGGTAAATTCAGTGAGTTTTGGGCAACTTGACGTTGCCCGAACAAGCTTCCTTCCTCGAAGATCTTTCACGGAGAAAATCATCATTCTCCATCCCCCGCGTATACGTCAGACTCGTCCATCGAGTTTCTTCGTGGACGATAGGAGTCAAGTTTCTCAATTAAGAACTCGATCGTCTCTCTCTCTCTCTCTCTATCTCTCTCTCTCTCTCTCTCTCTCTCTCTCTCTCTCTCTCTCTCTCTCTCTCTCTCTCTCTCTCTCTCTCCATCTCTCTCGTTCTCTGCCTCCCAGTCTCTTAATCCTGCTGGCTCGAAAATTAGAATCAAGAGAGCCACTCAAAGCGTTTGGACAATCCAGCGATAAACCGCAACGTGGGAAGAGAAATCCACTCGAAAATCGAAGTCAAGTCCAAGTTTTGACTTTGGCGAGCGAATATACTCATGTAAAGTTCTGACCGTGCATTCGAAGCGTTCTCGTTACGCACCATCCGACCACTATACGACATTTGTGACTGATATCAAGAATACCGGTCCAAATGAAATGGGTTCATATCCCTAACAAACAAAAAAAAAAAAGTAATTAATTTTTAGTATTCAGGAACGCGCTCTGTAACTTTTTTTTCTCCAAAATCTAAATCGAAGCTCATTCTTTCCCCCCCTTAAACTTTCGTACATGAAAGCGAGAATGAGCCTGGAAAATTTGGATCTATCGATCTGTGATTGAAAATCTAACGAATCTCTCTTTCTATCATCCCCCGGAAGTTGGGCGACTCATATTGAGGGAACCAATCAACGGTCAACTGCTATGTTCACACTCATCGCGCTGGCCTGCCGTGATTGGCTGACTCTGCTTTCCGAGAGTCGAGTCAACCAATCGGAACGTTGGCCGAATTTTTAAAAAGCGAACGTAACCCCGATCGATCCTCGATATTTCATAAATGCGTTTACTCAAAGTCGAACAGGGCGTTTTCTGTTTTCCATTTCACTCGCTTCGTGATTATAGTTATAGTTGGGTCTACCCAGTAGACTTATAAGTGTGCTGGAAACAGTACGAATGTGACCTATATCGTCACGAAACGGACTTAAGGAGGTTCACTGTAAGGTGTGCGGGAGGTGAAAAGGGTCGACGGAAATCCTCGGCCGACGGCACTACAGCCAACCGTGAAAATAATTGATCATGAATCGGAAAATCATGGAATTGAGATGAATAAAGTAACGATAAATGAATATTTAACCCTTTTTGTCAGTTCAGAATTGATAAAAGTCATTTTACATTGCTATAAATGAACAAAAATTCGATTTTATAGTGTAATATACATTATTCGCAAAGAAGTCTGGCAACAAGGCGTGTATGTCTTACGGTTGATACCGTCAAGTGTCATAGCCACGGGCACCATATAACAGTCGAGCTGTCGAGCAAGCTGCGCGCTCAAGCTAACCTAACTGCTTCGGCTCTACAGCGATGTTGTCATGCTTATCTTCTCTTTACATGCCTTTTACTGCGAATAACTATGAATTCTGTGGATTCATTGAATAATATTCATTAACTAAGTACACAAGTACAAGTTTCTTTAAATTTTCTCCTGAGTTAGGTAGTTTTACATCGACTCCCCTGAGGATTGCGGGCTTCCATCACATTTTTTCGTTGGTCTCCTCTCGTATCCGTTTGTCCCCGGTTCGATTCCCGCTACCGGAGCTTGTCGCGCACCCGCTAGATGTCAGCACCTGGGACAGAAACAGTCGTAGTTCGTACGTCGCCGGCTTCTTGGAGCTACGTCCGAGCCCGCTCTGCTTTCATCTGCCGTGCTCTACGACATCGGGAATCGAACCCGAGACATCATCTTCGCAGCCTTTCGGCCACACCCCACCAAGGCGCTGCTTTCCTTTGGACCTACATTTTTAGGTGGGTTCCGAACCACCGCGGGGTCGCAGAAAAAGCACTTGGAAATTTTTTTCTATTGGTGCCGCGGCGCGGCGGTCAATTAAATTTGGCATTACTTTATTTATTTATGCACTCATAGGCCGTCAATCGATATTTTCAAATATGCAAAATGTTCTTCAAACATTCTACTTATATCTCATAAAGTTTCATCTATATATCAACGGTAGTTTCTGTTTACTTTGTAATTGAATCTGTCGAAAGCGTGGATTTCCGTGTGACAGCATGTTAAATGTATAAAAATAAAAACTCTGATAACTTTTTTTCTTTTCCACTTAACTTCATAAAAAATGAAACTGAGTCATGTTTCGATCACAATCGATCCGTGCACCAATTTTTATCGAAATCTAAACGGTAAATCTTCATGCGATAGAACTACCTTAAGCATGAGAGTACAAAACGCAAGAGTAAAAGAAAATAAAGTTTTTTTTTTTTTTCAAAGGTGTATAATATGTCCCCTTGAAATAATTGAAAAGTGTAAAGGAACGATGGAACTAGGAGAAAAAAAAATTGAACATCGATTCTGTCGCGGCAAAAGAGACGCGTGGCGGGGGATTATATATATATATATATATATGTATTTGTTTCGTGGCGTTGTCGCGCGGGGCTGTTGCTCTTTGCTCTCACAGCAGAATGCTCCATGTCCGAGAGTTCGCTTACGCCCGATCGCCCGCATATACATATTTTGTTTAAACGCGCGTGTGTTCCCGCGTGTTCGTTTCATTAATTTTAATGCGCGCGAGGGGGCGCCGCGCGCTCGTTCTCACCGCATAGATACACACTTTAGCACGAGCGTATGAATACAAATTCGCGTCCGAGTACCGCGCGAAGGAGATGTGCTATATAAGCGTGTATGTATACTAATATATCGCTGGCCCTTTTAATAGAATTTCATAGTATTAATATAATATAATATATAATATAATATATAATATATTATTATATACATATATACGAGCTAAAGACCCTTCAATGATTCCTCTGCGAGCAGAGAGCACCTATAATATTACTCGCCGAATTTTGGAGTGTCTCGCGTGTATAATACATAGCATATTATATGATATACATATGACATACAACTTTTAACGCATTTGCATAGAATTATGCAATACACTACGTGCTATATATGGGGCATTCCGTGCCAAATCGAGCTGGGCCTCGAACCTCATGGTCGAATGATAAAAAAATTGCGAACTAATTATTTAAAAAAAAAACAACAACATTGTAATGATTTATTTTTAGGTTTTTCGAAATTTCAAAAAAAAAAAATCATGAAGTTAAAATTGAAAAAAAAAAAGAACGAAAAAGGAACACCGTTAGCTATTCTCGATTTTTTTGCCCATTATTGGACATTGAATTACTTGATGAAAAATTAAATTTCAGAAAACTGTCCGAAGTTGTAAGGTCTTGAGAATAGAGGCGAGTGAAAATTGAAAAAAAAATTCTAACCCAGCGATCGTTATTTTTGTTTTTTTTTTTTGGCGCCTCTGAAACAAATTTTTTTTTTGAAAAACATGTTTTTTTTCGAAAAATTTAACATGTTTGCAGATTATTCCGATGAAATTGGATCACGGTAAGATATAATTTCTTTCTTTTATTTTACGCTAATATATAGAATTTTTTCAATAATAATAAACATAATAAATATAGATATATCGTGCATTATTTTGAATTTTCTTTTTTTTTTTTTTATTTCGACTGGTATCGAAAATTTGTTTTTTTTTAAATATTTTGATTCTTGATTCGAAGTTCCGAGGGGGAAAAAATCGAGAGTTTCTATCGGTATTAGTTTGTGGTTTTTTTTATCAGTTTTTATTTTCAGGAATTTTCAATCAAAAGTGTTTTTCTTTTTTAATATTATCAAACAATTTTTTTAACAGCCTATAGTAGCACTATATGATACATCGAAATTAAAAAAAAAAAAACAAGCAGACGATCGTCAAGAGTGAGATTAGAGGTCAGATTAATTTTACGCGGAACGCCCCATACACAAAGTACTTCTATTATTGTTATTAATACTAAAATTATTAATATGATTATTATTATCATTATCATTATCATCATTATGCGATTTGCGATAATACGCGTTACCATATGCGATATAGGCTCGTTCTCGTTAGATTTTAAGCGAAATGAGTCGGCGTACTCGGTCATGCGAAATTTCGGAGGCCTCGGATTCTCGAGCACTGTTCCTCTCTCTCACCGGTTGATATTAATTAATAATCAGAAACAGATGCGGCCTCTCACCAACCCGTTTCGAAATAATACATAATTATTTAAGTTCCTTCTCATCTCGATGCTCTATTTCTCTCTCTCTCTCTCTCTCTCTCTCTCTCTCTCTCTCTCTCTTTCTCTCTCTGAGTGCGTATGCTAATTAAAGAGCACTCGGTTGCGCATTTTACGCGATTGCATTGTATTGCGAGAGTTCTCTAGTTCCGCGGTATAGTCCGCGCCGCCTCGGCGATTATGCACGCACCGTTAAACTCACCCTTTGGGACAACGTTTGTCGTGACAATTTCCAGTACGATGGTTATCTCGTGACGAATCATTGAAAAACAATAAAAATAAAATCAAATATATACGACCGAAGTTTCACCGAGATGTGATAATTTTACGTTTAATGCGGCCATATATGGATGCCGCGATTGAATTAAATTAACAATGAACCGTAAAGAAATATGCTAAAGTTATAAATATATGAAACGCGCGGGCTTCTCGGGAAATGCTGATTTTTCGTAACGGTGTTGACGCACATAAATTTAATCGCGACGATGAGCCCAGAGAACGATTTTCTTCGGAGATTTAGTTTTACATTTTTACGAATACATAATCGGCAATCGTCGCCTTGACATAAATATCTTTTTGTCAGAGAATTCATCGCTTTAAGCAATTTATACCGTTAGAGCAATAATTTCGTAAAGTTCAATAATCTCACGAAACTCGAGCTATTTTTATATAAAAAATAAATAGCTGTAAACAAAAATACACACTTCGCCTTATTTACTTGTCAGCGAAATTTCAGCATTACGACACGACAGGCTCGAAAAATAATGAACATAAGGATCAGTTCCCATTAACTTTATCCTTCGTAATCGCAGCGAGATCTTAAAAAAAAAAAATGCCCTTGCACCCTGCTGAGGAAAGAAATAAAAGTCTAGAATAATTTGTGCGCTAAGCTAAGAATCCGTGCGACAAGATTCGCTGAGAAAAGTTAACCTTATATAGACGCGCGAGAATGAGAGTAAAGTCTCTGCGGATATATCCATATATATATATATATAGAGGGTATATCTTTCTGCTTCTCACCCTTGTAAAACGCGAAAAACGCGAGGAGATGCCATAGGAGATGCGGTGAAACTGTGAGCGGAGAAACTCCAGGAGGAGCTTTTGGGAGGCAACAAACCAAGAGATGCCTTGAATTACGAGTTATGAGAGGAAAGGAAGAGGAGGATGAGATGGTCGGAAGCGTAGAATCCGGATGGCGCTTAGCCAGAGAATATATAGGGCTCTTTCGTTTTCTCTCTCATTCTCCGTTTTCCACACAGCAGCCCGGGGTTATATAGTCAGCGTGTCCGCCTTAATATCCGCCACTAACATTATTTCATAAAAGTATTACTATAAATCCAAACTCGCGTTATTTAAGTTCCCGTTCTCTTCGCGGCGGTATAACCGCGTGCGCCTTGCCCTCGCGCCGTATATGTATATATCCCTCTTGCCCTCTTATTCTCTTGCCTCTCGCGGTTCTTACACGAGATTATATATACTATATTACGTTCTCGTGTGTGCGAGTTAGGAGAGTTGTAGATCGCGACCTTATATACTCGGCCAGATATCCCGCGATGCTCCAGAGGATGCGGGGCTCTCGGGCAGCGAAGCTCGTGCGAGAAGTAGAGGTATATACACGGGACATCATCCCCGGGGCTGCATGCACGCATATACTTACGTCGGAAAAGGGGACCGGGAGAAGCGTTTTCAACCTTCTATACCGTCACGTATATATAGCCAAGCCGTTTTCTGCCCTCTCCAAAACCTTATATTATTACCGCACGTCGGGAGCAGAAACGGCGAGAGAGAATATATTTGTGCCCCTAGCAGCGAGAAAGAAGAGTGCGTCCTCCATATATCTCGTCGCAGATTAGTGATATATCACACAAGGTTACCTATATATACTGCCGGGATCGCGAGGTATACTATATGCGAATAAGCGGTACTCGGAAAATCATTCATCGCTACTGCCCCGGGAAAAAAAAAGTAGTTTCTACGTAGATCAAGTTTGGATCTACGTGCACTGAGAGAAAGACGTTGAAACATCAACTAAACCTACAATCGCGGGTATAGCCAATGAAATTTATAAGTTGATTCAACTGCTAAGGCTTTATACTTATAATCGAGCATTGATTGTGTAAACTACATACTTGGTCAGTACAATAAAGCCTTATGCCCGGCGCACACGATGCTTTTTTTCCTGCTGGATCGCTTGCTTGGAGACGTGATGGCAGCTGAGCAGGAAACTGTGCTTGAAAATGACCCCACTGCTGGCACCGCGGTGCCTGTTATTTTCTTTGCATGTTTTCATGCTGACAGGCGATTGCAGCGCAGGTATATGTTTTGTTGGTTAAAGTTTGGAAAATCCTAGATTTACCTAGATCTCTCAATTACATCTCAATTATAGAGCTATCTTGATCTCAATTAGTTTTACTTGGATCTCCGTTAGATCTACTTAGATCCAAGTACATCGACTGCGATTTAAGTAGATAAACGCGGCGATCTAAGAAGCAATATCGTTCGAACATAATATTCGGTTGACTCGAAATGTACGTGGATCTACGTACATTAAATTTGATCGAAGAAATAACTATAAGTATGATCCAAATTAGATCTTTTCACCAACGAACTCCTATCATGGTTTGATATGTGTATAAATGCGTCAAAGAGACGGAAACGAATATCGATTCAGATGGAATTCACACTGTTATTCGTTATTTTATAAAAAAAAAAAAAAAATCATTAAGTTTCGGTACGCACGATACCTTCGAAAATCGAGCCCGTGATTTATCATACAGCCTCCATGTCGTACTTTACTCTTCCCCATTACCATTCATTATGTGTCCGAGGACCTTTCTAAATCCCTCGAATATAATTATTCAAAGTCAAAATAGTAACTATATATGTAACTTGTTCCTTCCGAGTGATATATATATATATATGAATAGATGGAACGAGAATAAGTATATGAACGCCCGAATGATGTGTATGGGGTGGCAAAATGGCGTTGGCTAATTTCGTAGGGATATTACGTGTATATATGCGTAATTTTTTTTTTTCAAAAGCCCTTGCTGCATCGTTGGGTATCGTTGCGAAGGTGTCGGAGAAAGAACGATAGAGCGTATATATGTGTGGAAATATGCTATACGAGTATGGCGAGCGTATGGACGCGAGCACCGGGGGATACGCACAAATTTCTGATACAGCGAGAGACGAGTTGTTACACTCTGTCGAGCCAGTCGTCCCATTATTTCAGATTAGTATTGTGATTGTGTAACCGATGCGACGGTGACTCCATTATGAATCGCGGGACTATTATGTCACCGTAGTTCCCTTGCTACTGTCAACTCGACAGTGGGTATATATACCAAATGGTATATATATATATACCGTAATGCAGCGTGCTGTATAACGTATGAGGGACGTTCGGGAACGCGCTTATCCCATATTTGAGGCTAATCACGTCACATATACATCTCGGGTTTTATAGCCAGAAATCACCCTATACGAAATAACAACGATCCATAGATCACTGTCGTGAATGACGAGTCGAACATGAAGTATTTTCGATATATTTTTAAAAATATCGAAAACTGGGAGGTTGGTTTACTTATGTTGAGCCAAAACGGAACGTTGGAAATTCATATCTTTGGGCTTAGTAATGGAAATTCTAAATCCCAATTCGAATAGACGAAGCAAAACAACAAAGTATGATATTGTTTTTTGACCAGTACCGTATTCCTTTAACGAACTTGTTCATAATTGTCTCGAATCCGGTAAGGTATAATTGAGCCCTTTCATTTAGAGATTCATATATATAGTTGCATGAAATTGTGATTGGTAAAGTGTCGAAATCAATGATTCCATGAGGAACTAGCTGAATCCGGAAAGTTGATGGCATGAGAAGATTCACGTCTTATAAAAAACACAAACCATGATAAATGTGTGTCTCGTTGCAGAAATCCGTTATAATTTGTCGCAAAATACGGACATATCTTTTGATGCAATAATTTTCTTCAAGGTTTCGCTGCAATATACTTCTCCATTTGGTTATCTTGCTATGCACTCTACCAGTGATACATCCTGTGGTATTATACATATAGTACGCGTTTACCCGGTGGTTGGATACATATAGCCAGTGGCTTCGGTTCCTTGCCGACGCGCCGACTCTTGCCGACGTACAATTTATTGGTAAACTTTGCTAGCTTGTTAGGGTGTTACGTGCGCTGGGATAAGAAAATATCTCAGAGATGGAGAGAGAAGTCTTTCGCTTCCGTACCGCCTCTCTGGTGAGTGCCTGTTAGTACATATGTATATATATATATATATAGACGTTATACATACTTACTATGAGTGAGCGCCCCCTAGCAGCATCAACAGCATCAAACTGGGGAGATCCTAACCTCGTCCTTATGTGTTCGTTTTGTGTGCCAGAACAGGATCCCAAGCGAATAAGGTCTCTCTCTCTCTCTCTCTCTCTCTCTCTCACGCCTCGTTTCCGTTTTCTCTCCGTGGATCTGGCATTTTGTTTCTTCTCGGAGCAAAAGAGAGAGAGAGAGAGAGAGAGAGAGAGAGAGAGAGATTTCCGCTGCGTACCTTCGGATGCGATACTACACACGTATAGAGTTATGGCGGAGTGGTATTCCACGGTATGCATCCTCCGCGTGCGCCACCCTGAGGTTGTTGGTCTGCACCAGTGCCCTCGACGCCACCGTGCGCTCACTGCCAAAGCTCTCTGCTGCCTCTCTTTCGCCACCTTTTACCGCCGGTGCTCCTCTATATGACGGTGCTCCCGGCAGCGAGATCCAGATCTGCCAGGAATATGAATGTCACGCTATGCACCGCAGGGCAGTTGTATAGGTTCTTGAATCTAGAAAATACTGATCCTATAACGACGTACGCATGTTTCCTACATTTTATCCCCTTCTTCTGTTTTCTAAACAATTTTTTTTATGTCTCGAATAAACAACACTGGTCATTCCGGAATTTAGTCTTTTAATGGGCAAAATTTTTATTTACGTTTGGTAAATGCTCTTTTTGCCTGAAGCAATTAATAGCTTCGTTATTATAATCGTTGATCAGTGATTTTTCGTGTTAAAATTTTTTTGTTGGTCAATTTTGGTCATTGCATTCATTGAATTTTTTTGCAAAAGTGTCATTAGCAACGATAAATATTGAAGTTGATGAAATAAGAAATTGAATTCCCTGAATGTCGAGAAAGTGTAATACATTTTGATGAAGAATAAATAAATCTTGATATATATTCAGTAAAGGAACTTCGTGAGTACTTTATACTTCTACCTACGATGCTAATTTACCTTCCCAAGAGGTATAGTCGTTGTATTAAGCCGGAATTTCGATGTTTACACGTAGACGAGAGAAATTCATGCGTCCAAGGATTTCGAGAAATTACAGGGTATATAGCGTATAAATAATAATTACGTTTTCGTTATAATTGTACCGAGAAAGGGGCAACAGATACAGAGAAAGAGAGAGAGAGAGAGAGAGAGAGAGAACTGAGATGCAATGGTATCTTTCAAGGAAAACGAAGCGCTTGGAAACTCTACTGTATTCATATATGCACACAAGATTATGAGAATTGTGTTGAGATTCCGGAGGTATGGAACGCGACCTGAGCTTAAATTTACACAGAGCTATAATGGCGCTGTAGCCCCGCTGAAGTGAGGACAGTTATAGATATACGCATGATATGTATACTCCAGAGGAGGTTGCAAAGGGGATAGAAAGAGAGATACACAGATAGAGCGGCAAAGAGGGAGGGGGGGGGAGGAGGGTAAGAGCAAATAAGGGAGGTAGGGAACTGCCTTGGAGTTTGGAGAAATGAGTAAAGCCGGTTATATAGTCGAGGACAACAATCATAATAATCTAGTTAAACGTTATAAGGATATTTGGCGCTAAGAGGCGTGCCAAGCGTTGCATAAAATTAAATTGTACGCCAGAGAGTCGAGAAGTTATTGTCGATTCTCATACCCTACCGGGGTTTCCTCTTACTATATACTACCCATCTCCGGTTCTCTGCCTCCGGCACAAATCTCTCTCTCTCTCTCTCTCTCTCTTTCTTTCCTTCCTATCCGAAATTCATTCGAAGATGCTTGCACACAGGCCAGTCAAGAAATCAAGAAGAGCAAGCAAGTCCCGCGGGAACGGAAGCGCAAAATGGGACACAAGATTTCGTGTATATATACATTGTACATACATATATATAAGTATATGGTACTATATAAAAGCAACGTCTCGGCGCAAAAGTAGATGCAAAAATAGTTTAAAGAATAATATACAGTACCTGTAGACCAGCTATAGTCTTAAATCGACCTTTTCGGCAAACCTTCAGAGTTTCCGCTTGTCATTCGCAAGAGCGATCCGAAAGTCATTGTCAAATTGACGCGAAGCTGCACACCACTCTCGAATACGGCTCATCGGTAAGATTCTCACAATTTCGAAAGAATTTTATCGACAAAGATATGCTGCAGAGGCGATTCCAAGGAGTATAATGAAAATTGTTCCGTGGAAAGTGACGAGGAAATTGAGTAAACGAGGGGGGAATGATAGAAACCATATATGAACAAACCTTGTGTGTAGAATTTCTGTATAGAGGGAATAAAAGAAGAAAGCGTTTTTTCAATGCTTATGTATAGGAATGCCCACCGCTGGCAGAGTTGAACATGCCTTGAGAATATACCAGTCAGGCTAAATAGTGAATTGAGAATGTTTTACCAAGGACCATTTTGCTTTTGATATATTTACGTGGGAGAATAAAAGCGACAGGAATAATTTGAGCTTTAAAACTTTTATTTGCACAAAGCTTGAGTGCTTTGTGCAAATTATCGATCCAATTCATCAAATCTGTCCAAATAAAACCCCATACACTCGATATTGTATTAAATATTCGCATATGCATCGATCCCTCTCATACACAGACGCCAATAGGATATCGGTTACCTTGTCGCGGGAATAAAATTGTTGGGAACCGTGCATTTCATTCGACCTAGACCGTGAGAAACAGATTAACTTGATCAAATGTTTGTTCGAATCGAACAAAGCTTCATCGAATAAAATAAAATATTTTTGAGCAAGTAGTATAAGCTGGTCAGTTGCAACACGAATAGATTTGAATTTCTTTCAAATCTATTTTTTTCATAAAAAATTAGTTTGATTTGATGCAATTGACATTTATTTCATTCCATTCTTCTGTACGTACGAAATAGGCTTTTTTTTTTAATTTCCTAATTGCGTAAATATAATCTGCTCGGTTATGGAGGTAATGTATCGCACTTGAAAATATAAATATAACTTTAGTGTAAGTTTAGCAGACAGTGCGCGATCAGGATCTAAGTGAAATTTAAATTTTCTTTGGTGAAAAAGTTCCGCGGACATGAAAAAATGCCACTGAATTGCGAATCACTTTGATATATAAGTATATTCGCTGTGAAACGTGAAAAATCGATTGAAACGATGGTCATTGCGGGTATTCCCGAGATTTCGGGGGGCGATGGAGACGAAGGATATACAGGGCCGTGCGGACTTTTCAGGGAAAACGTCGTTGTGCAGAAGACGAAGAAAATAAAACTAAGAGCTCTATGGATTTTTTTGCTTTATGTGTCGATGGACTTTGGACCATGCCGAGAGGGCGATTTGCCCCGTACTGCTTGCTGATGTTCACTCTTCTCTTTCACCTCATACTCGTGCTTCTTTGCCCCACACACACATACGCGCGCGCGTCTTTTTCTCAATATAAAGAGTCACTCGGCGTCGTGCGAGACACGGGAAATTCAATATTTTGGCTATCGAGTTTCGATCGAGTGGAATTTCTTTTATTTCCCTCGGTATGGCGTATTTCACGAAAATATAATGGGACACAATGTCGACGGGGTATTCGCGAGCGCGCCCTCTTTATTCGCCCTAAATTATAACGCCTCGCGCGCGCGCGCGCGCGTGTGTGTGTGTGTGTGTGTGTGTGTTACGTCATCATCGACAATTACTCCGAGAGACTCTCTCGACTTTTACCCTCCCCTGGATATATACACACTTATACCGTATACATTTGGTCTCGTGAATCCTTAAGACATGGGAAGCTTAATCGTTTTTCTGATTCACCGATGACATTTGGAGAATATATCAATACGACGATTTCAAGCACGATGCGGCCCATCAATTGCTAATACTACTCAGCCAATCAAATTTTTTTCAGGAATAAAAAAAAGCATATTCAATGTAAGGAATCAATGTTACGGTAATCGCGATAAATCGTTTTCGTTCTGTTAATTTTTCGCCTATTCGAAGGAAAATTAGGCAAATGGCGAAAGGCATTCCTCCGGTTTCTCCTATACCATTATACTTTTCGTCAAATAAAACATCCACGTGAAGTAGATCAAAATATCTTACAAATCCAAAAAAAAATCTGATAATCGCAACGAGAAAAAAGGGAGTTTTTGCATAGCCGCAAAAGGGGCGTAAATCGACGAGTGCATCGCACGCAAGACTGAAGAACAAGAAAGGTATAGCGAGAACGTCGAACCTCGCGAATCTAATACAGTAGCTCGCTATAGCACAGAAAGAATAGGCCAACCGATCGTATAGCCCTCTCTCTCTCTCTGTATATATATAATGTAGCGTGGAATATATAAAAATTCGAACTCGTCGATCGTCGTCGAGCGAGAAGAAAAAAAAAATCGCAGTTAATAAGAAGTTTTTGGTCTCACGGCGTTGTGCAAACACGAAGAAAAGGGTAACCCGCGGTGTGGGACACAGACATGGGCGTAGAGGGAAAACATGCAGTCACAATGTTGGTCCAACTACACGACAATTATTATTCATAAGCTTTATAATTAAGAGTGAACCCCTATGGTGACATATGCGAGAGAGGGTATCTGCGATCTTTTCGGGGCACCCCGCGTTGCATCGCGTCGTCTCTCGGTGCCCCCCTCTCGCACTCTCTCTCTCCGAGACCCCCTTATGAACAAACGCGCTGACGACGACGACGTCGACAAATATACATTTATATATGCGTGTGTGTGTGTGTGTGTACGTCTGATGATCGCGAGACGACGGAAGAATCAAGGCGTGATTTCAAGTACCCTCTTTCTTATTCTGTTTTTGTGTGTGTTATATACTTGGATCCCTCGCTCGTCATCGTCCCTCATCTTTAACAGTAACGAGTTTACGTTTTTTTTTTTTTTTTTTTTATATATCCGATACGAAAAAACGTCGCTTACATGTGTATAGCAGCATCAAAAGTCTTGACGAAAGACCGAGATAGAGCCAGCGCACGCTGAGACATTGTCACATTTTACAATAATTTTTCGACTACTCTAATAAAACACGATGTTAATGTACACGAATCTCGTTCATCGTCGTAAAAATCGTCACAATAATGTTCTCATTCTTACTTTTGTATTCTGTTCTTCCTCTCTCTCTTTCTCTCTCATCGAGATCTCATATATAGTCTCATGGGAATTCAAGTGGAAAGATCAAACTCGTGTAGTACGGAATATAATTCGACGTTACTTCCTATTGTGTCGCGATATTGTAAGATCTATGTTTTTTTTTTCCATGCATGATTTTCACGGGTGCATCAGTCAAACTGCCCTGAAACTCGAGAGAAATCGCGACAATACCCGCCGCTCTTCCAATGGAAAATGCGTGGTGTGTGTGTGTGTGTGTCGATGCTTCGGGGATCCCTTAATTCTCCGCTCAATATACACTCTCCACTGTAATCCAATTTCGTGGCAAAGTAACGCAATTATATACGTAGTGCACACAACGGCTGACCGGAAGTTGTGGTCCATGTACGGTCAGTCGCCTTCTCACCCTGCGATGTCGAGATTATTCGTACATATAAGAAATCGAACATTATAGTGCACAGTATATATGGTATACCTTTGCCTAAAAATCTTGTATTCCGGCTTCGAGGGATCCGCTATTCACCACTCGAGAAATCTCTCCCGCGAGTACTCTGAATGGCGATGTACGTCCCGCTGGCTTCTCGTCGTTCCTTTTTTTTTTTTTTTTTTTTTTCGTTGCCCTCTTTCCACCAGCCAAAAAGCATTTCTGGAAAGATCACTCTTTGCAGGAGTCTTAGGGTCTCGCGAGATCTATGTACACTTACACGAGAAGATATAGTCACGTGCCTCTGTTGCGAAAAACCACTATGCGCTACTTCGAATGGTCAAAAACCCGGGGAATGAAGTAATAGCGAGAGGGAAAATTGACGAAAGAGATGAATGAGCGATGAAAAGACTCTTGAGAGCTTCGAACATCCTTAATGTAAGTTTCATCCATTTGGAAACTTGCAGGTTGAAAAATCTTCTTTTAAGAATTAATCCTTACAAAAGTAATTTATTGACAATTAATGCTTTCATCGGAGAGAAATTTTTCTTTTTTCTTAAAGAAAGTGACAGTATATAAGGAACTCAGAAGATGTCTTTTACTCGTATGTTCCCGTGCATGAAAATTACAACCCCCGCGGAATGTTTACCATCAAGGAACAGCGTAGGGGTGGGATTATCATCGAGAGCAGATTCGTTATCTCGGTGGCATGCGCTTATGGCCCATGATTTGAGGGATGCTGCTCTCCGATTGCTTATATATATATATATATGTATTAGACGCAGAACTTTCTTTCTCCCTTCGATATACGCTCTACTATCTGTCTCATCGTGTCGCAAACTCTGAATCCCTGATCTGTATATCCTTCGGCTTGTTTCACAGCATCGGTAACTCCAGCTCTGTCTCGTTCGTTCGCACACCCACACATGGAGTATAACCACGTCCCTTTGCTATATACAGAAGCGTGGCGGATATACGTGATAATAGAGATGTCAGTACGTCACTTCCTTGACAAGCCAACTAACTGGTAGTCCAGGTCCAGAGAGCTTTGTCGTCTGTCCATGTATATAATATATACTGCATACTGCTATATAGTATGACACAGTGAGTACAAATTCCCTAACCATACTATGTTCTCGTGTGTTCTTCAGTGCCTGGCTGAGCTTGTAACTCCTCATCCTCATCCTTTCGATGCTTTTGCTCGAGACTCCTCTATACTCTCTCTCTCTCTCCAGCTCTTTCTCTTGATCCCTGGAGAGATGTCATCTTTTGTGGGAAATTCGCGTATTACTCTTTTACTCCGGGAAGTAATTCCGTCGACAACTATATTGCCGACAAAGTTACTTTCCGAAAGTGGAAAACACACGATAGCTGTTATCATATGATTAATTCCAATAATGTTTATTATTATCATGCATATCTTTTTTTTTTTCATCAGCTATATTGATTCTCTCAATTGAGATTTTTAAATGTTCACTCAGGATTCGAAATAATAAGTAGCCTCGGTAACTCTTAGGAGCTAATTTTGAACAAAATTGAATAATTTTTTATTATGTGGCCAGTTATCGACGTCGACGGTTAATACTTTACAATGGCGGACGAGCAGTATGTGTGAAACTAAGGAATTGCAGAAAATCGTCAAAGCAGAATAGTTTGCCGAGCCGTATCGTGCATTTATAGCATGACTGTATACGGAGGATCATTGGGGACAGTCAATGAGATCACGATTTTCGTGACCGACACGCGTCACAAGTATTTAAGATCATTCGGGATAAGAGTGGACGCGTGTCGATCATTCTATGAGTATATATACATATGCATCGGATACACCCTCATTGAGATTTTTATCTCGATGATGTTCGGCGCCTCGAACAGCATATACTGTAAATCCTGCGATAAGTCATATTGCGGGAGAGGTATATTGCTTTTCGAAGAACCTTTTTTTTTTTGTTCATCTCATTTTTTTTAAGTCATCCTTATCGGATGCCCTGCAGAGGGGGGTTGAGCCGATGGTTCGCGGGGAGCTCTCGCGTGATATTTCTCTCCGAGGAAGAGCAGGCTGCAACGATTTTCCCGATCCGTGAGTATGCATGCTCTGTTATATATATACGCTGTTCGGCCAGCCGCATTTCCTACGATGAAGCTGGTGCATAGGCAGAGAGATCGCGACGATGCATCAGCAATACCAGCGGACGTATTAACTAATGTTACAGAATTATAATCGGACGAGGTGGGAGAGGCGTATAGGCTGTCATCAATGTTATCGAGAACCGGGGCCGCGCAGTCGAGCATAGATATGGGATGCGATAGGCGGTGCGTATAAATGTGTATTTATGTGTGTATATATATATATACATCGTTGCAGAGAGACCCGTTGTATAATGGGACGGAATACACGTCGCCGAAAACCACCCCAATGTCACAACTACATAGTGTAGAGTTGCTGCTCTGTTGCCTTTCCTCGCCTGTATAGCGCTCCACGACGAAATGCAATTCTCCGGGGACTACTCCCATAATGCTGTCGCGATAACGGGCGATAACGACTCCTTATGTGCGCCCTATAATATGTATACAACTTCTTTAAACACCCCTGTTTCGTATTTAATCTTAATGACGCACTCGCCAATGCCTAAATACGAAATTTGTTTCGATCATACTTTTCAAGTTTGATTTTCATATAGTATATATGAATGTGCACCTTTTATGTTCAAGTAAAAGATATAGTATTTGGCATGCTTTTTGGATGAAATAAGTAACTTTTCAAATGAATGATAGTCATTCTGGACTGATTTTATGCTGTTTCATTATATAGTCAGTGAAAATATACAGGGTTACAATTATCTTTAACCCTGATAGATGTAAACGGGGAGGTTTCCCAGACCTGTGGAAAAGCGTCGAAAATTCGCATTTTATCATTCAGACGAATTTTTTAAATTTAGTAAATTCGAATTTACTAAAATTATTATTTTATCCAACATTGAGCTCATCTCCTGCTGCAAAAGACAATATTCAATCTCATCGTTTTTGCTTGTCGTCATCTCTCGTCATAATGCCGTTTTTTGTAATGTACTCATTGTTGTCGATGAACCGACGAGTAACGCCTTGGATCATTGTTGAGTTCCCTGAGAACGTTTGACTTTGTCCATACAGTTTTATATATATATATATATATATATATAATATAATACATATGTGCGCTGTATGATTGCAGGGTGAATTTCTTCGTAGTTTGTGACTCTTTGTAGTGCGAGAATGAGGAGGGAGGTGCTGCGGCGTGATCGCTCTCGCAAGCGGCCTTCTCGAATCTCGATGCTAAAGTTCACGTGGTGAGAGAGCAATATATATATATATATATATATATGAGCACCGGCGCTTTAACTTTCCATGAGAAGATTTCAAATTACACGGTACATGCTATATATGGGGGCTTTCTTCTCGGGGAGCCCCGCGTTCTGGTAAAGGAACAAGTTGTTCACGGCGCCGGGGGCGCGCGCGCGGAAACCTCCGATGGCATCCCGCGAGGTCCACCGGGGGTCTAAGGCGAGCACACGGTAAAACTAGTTCGAAATTGTGCAGAACTGCGCGAGAGACAACGGAGTCTGTTGCGCGTATATGTACCGAAGGAACTTTGCAATGAACGATGAGAAAGAGGGTTATATACTCTTATAAGTTAAATTTTTCTTATTATTTTTTTTACCAAGGCTTAACATCTCTTTTCTTTATCGCGGCAAATAATTTTTATTTCTTTTCAACATTTTTTTGTTAATGTATATAGCAACGAAGAATTGAGATAAAATTACTCATATAGTTACTTCGAGTACTTTGAGTGCTGGAAAAAAATTTTAGTATATCGATATACCATTTATAATTAATATAAAAAAATATAATATCGGAGAAGAAAAAAGCTTCGAAGGGTCAAGCTGGATTGAGGGAGCGAATTTTTCAAGCACGAATGAACAGTTATCCTAACACGCTCATTCGCTATCTCCTCGTCTTGTGATCTATAGCTGCATGTGTGTTTGCATGTGTGCGTCTTTTTTTCTTGTTTACTGTCTTACAGTGATTGGCAGGACTGTACGATATGTATATAGTTAGATGACATATTAAACACATTGCCAGTTATTCACAGCCCTTAAATAATGTACACGGGAGATCTTTGGATCTTTTTGGAGTCTCACCGATTGAAAAAAAATTTATCAAACGATGTGTGTGTGTATTTTTTTTAAACTAATAGTAGATACTATGTACAAAACTTTACTCCGTACTGATGATTTCATTTCCAAATCAATGAGATTTATTCAGGGAACTTTCAGGATTATACAGTCCGGTCAATCGAGTAGGGTGACTGAACCAGTGAATGAACACCTACCAGTGAATGAACAGACTTAGTATTTTAATTAAACGGCAGAGATATGATTCTATTATTATGAAGAATTTTGTATTCATAATGAAGTGAAAATTCTGAGAAAACATCTAGTAGTGATATTATTTGACGCTGTGAAAGATTTGCGATGCTATGGATTTTTTTCGTACTTGGGGCGCATATTCATAAGAGACAGCCATGTTGTTATAACCATCTGACTGTGCATCGAATACCAGAATATTCCATATCACCTCGATAAATCTTTTTAAAAGATATGCAATAATTTTTTCAACGTTATACATTGCTAAGCTTCAATTATATTAATGAATTTTTGGTCAAAAACCCAATATTGTTTGCGATATATGGCCGTTTATTCACTGGTCCAGCTTTTTAACCTATTTCCAGTGATTGAACGAGCGTTGAAAAGGCTTTTCATAACCTCAAAACGCACGAGTATGCGTACGCATCTCTGGTTCCATTGTACGTTCATTCACTGGAAAGATAAGAGTTCATTCATTGGAATTTTTGTTCATTCACTGGGAAATTGGTAGTTTCGTTCATTATAATTTTTGAAGTGAATACTTCTTATGCGACTACATTAGGCCCCGCCCCCAGCCGCGTTGTTCCTCCGGACAAGAGAATGAAGGAATAGAAGAAGAGAGAGAATGAGAGAGAATGATGCGTGAGCGAGCGAGAGAGCGTTATGCCATCCATAGCATGCCCGCGTGTACGTGTTTTATATGTATTAGGACAGCAGCGCGCATCGCGTCGTTCTATCCGTTGTGTGTGAGTCCACATCTATGCGTGAGTTCACACCGTCTTCGCTTCGTGCCGAGTTAAGCTTCTGTTTTGTGTTTTGTTTGTATATATTACATATTATACATACTCGGATAATAACTATGAGAAAATTACTGACGGTACAAAATGTTGGAAGAAATATTAAGGTTGATTGATAGGTAGAATGTGGAGGTATTTTCAGATATTAAAAAATGTGCTTTAATTTTAAAAAAATGAAATACGCTCTCCGAAGTTTTCCTCCGTTCGATCTTTAATAGCAATTTATATTTCGCTCAATACATCGCTTAAAGATATTATGAGGTTTAATCGCTAAAGCGTTATTGCCCTTAGCAATAGGCGGTTCTCAAGTTTTAGCCGATATGCTAGCAGACCTTGAGCATTACCGTAATGAATGGGTAATTCTCGCAGGTGATTTTAATGTCAATTTTTCATTGCCACAGGTCGAATCACTCCATCAATTTTTAGAAAAAAACATTTCTCGTTAAAAATGATCAACGGCAGGAGTGATCCGACCACTAAAGGCCGTTCAACGATAGATGCTGTATTTGCAAAAAATATCGACAAACTAGATCTGAAGCATTTTATGTCATATTTGAGTTATCATAATCCAATTTTTGGTATTGTAGAATTAGACGATTCTATAAATAATAGACACGAGAGCAATAAAAATAAGAGAATAAGAGAACAGAATTACTTTATCCCAATTTTTTACTTACAGATACATATACTTATACAAATAAAATTGATTTCATATCTATAACTAATTCCTACTTCTTTGCTCACCCTATCAATTCTTTCTGCCCCCCCCCCCCCCCACCCCCCTCTATACAAATAAAATTTTTAACGCCAACGTCAACACGAGGTACGAAGACACAGTAAATTCAGCTGTAAACTCATACATACAACGGATAGAACAGTGTGAAATGAGGACAATCCTGTCATTTCGTGTTTTCATGCATGTCAATCTATCCTCTTTCCCTCTCACTATTCTTTCATCTGATGAGAATAACACCCTGCTAACACAGAACGTTATAAAAACGTTGTTAAGACGTTTACAAAAACACGCAAGAACGTCTCTTTTGAATGGTCGAAAAAACGTCTTGAAAGCGTCGTTTAAACGTTATTTTGGCCGCAATTTTTTTCTCAAAAAAGTTTACAGAAGCTGACAGAAATGTGTTAAACGCGCGGTAAACTTTTTGGGGAAAAAATTGCGGCAAAAAAAAAACGTTTAAAAGACGTTTTTAAGACGTTTTTAAGACGTTTGCGGCAAAATAACGTTTAAAAGACGTTTTTTCGACCATTCAAAAGAGACGTTTTTGCGTGTTTTTGTAAACGTACTTAACAACGTTTTTATAACTTTCTGTGTTAGCAGGGCAATAAGCGAGTTCCGTCGATCACATACGAGTATTCACTTCTGACGCGCGTACCGTGTGTACACGCACCCGTTTTTTTTTACAAAATCCTTGCGAACAGGGCACTTCGAATATTTTTTTTATATTCCGTGAACATTGTTCTATAAGATCTAATTAGCTCATAAAGAAATTCGTAATAAGTTAAATTATACGGCTTTATCGAAATAGAAAAAAGGCTTATGCGTTCATTCACTGGTTCAGTCACCCTACCAAAATTTCACAAGTTTTTTCCCAATTTTTCGATGCTCTACTATGAAAACGATTTGGTTAGCAAATGTTTTCGTTGAATATCCAGCCAAATAAACATTTATTTATCATTGTCCAATTTTAACTGACCCAAGTAAAACGTAATTTATTCAGAGAAGATATTTCAATTATAACCATATTTGACTTGGATCAATTCAATCATAATTCGCTCAGCTCAATCGCGGTTATTAATAACGAAAAATTGATGTCGCTTCATATCGAATGAAGAATTTGTCAACTTTAATTAATAAGCTCTTTCCTCCTCTGCTTAAACGTCCGAAGCTTTTTTAAGGGGTAAATGACTGTGGTGTTCTTATTCGTTTATGAACAGAGAAGAGTCTCTCATGGTGCGAGGGTATGACCACACACGCGATCTCCGCGCACTCGGACTCGCTTTGCAAAGGAATAAAAGAGAAAAGGCAGCTCTCGTGTGTGTGTGTGTGTGCATTCGTATGTGCTCTCACGCGATAAAGGTCCACCCCCAACTCCGCAAGGCGCGCGAACACCATATCACATGTATAGTCTCGTTCTCGCGAGAGGATGGCAAGGGAGAGGGATGCTAACGTGTTCTCTCGCGCGAAACACCCCGTGTGTCGTATGTGTGGTTCGGCGTTTGAGGCTCGAGAGTAAAAAAAAAGTTCTCTTTTTTTTTTCTTTCCCCCTTCGAACGCGCAAGAGGGTGAAACCCGTCGCGCCCTCTCGAGAAGAAGAAGAAGCGCGGGTGACGAGACGCTGCAAAAGGAGAGAACGACGGGGTCGTGCGCGCGGGGGGGTGATATGCGTGCGTTATATATATTAAGTTCACCAAGAGTAAAGTAACGCGGGCGCTCCAAGTCTTCCTTTGACGCCACGATCGTCGGAGAGGGATGATCCTTTGATCGTCCCGACGATTTTCCTTTGGACTCGTCTCGTTACGGTTCGCCTCGATATATATTATATCAACTGCTGGCAAACAAAAAAGGCTGCGCAAGACACGATTTAACGCGGTAAAACGATCTGATCCATGCCGTTTTGTTTGCCAACATCCCCGATGCGCGTGTACATGCGACGAATATACATCGTTTCTATATGGTCGCGTATGTTGTTGAGGCGCAACCCTCTTGCACCTTGCGTTTTTTTTTTTACTCCTCCGTGTACTTGCGCTTTCACATACATATCATATATTTACGTCTCTCCCTCGCGGTCTTTTTCTCTTAACCCTCATCTCGTCCTTCGCACCCTCCTTTTACCACCCTTTCTTTTCTCATTCTCCTATACGAGCCTCGGGTTTATTGTTTTAAAACAAGTAATCAAGCATAATGAGCGTTGTACACGCGCGCGCACACACATACACACGCATTATGTAAATGTATATAGTTACTATATACATGCGGTGAAAAATAATTTCGTAAAATTGAGATAATTTAATGTCGAAAAAAAAATTTTTTCACGATTACGAAATCTTTTAGTCGCTTTAATTAAGAAACGCGTGTGTTTTTTAAATTTGTATTCATTGTAAAAATTTCTAAAAAGAGTCTAAAAAGAGTTTCTAACAGGGGTATAGTGTACACATATACGGAATAGAGGAAGGGGGGTCTTCTCTTAGTCAGAGATCAAAAAAGTCTTTTCTTTTCTTCGAAAGTCCTTTTCTCAGGCCATTATTCCGTATTATGTACATTATACTCGATCGCCATCGGGATCCGACTATTCCCAGCTTAAAATAGTGGATAAAAAAAATTTTTTAAGTTTTAGGAGCTATCGTCAAGGGAATCCTCAAGATCTCGCCACGTCAGAGGTCGAAAGAATTTTTTTTTCTTTTTTTTTTTTAACTACTGAATCAATGAACTTTTTAATCTGAGACTGATTGGAATGAAAATGTGATAAAAATTCATTTGTTTATCCGACTAATCCTATCCCACGGGAAATCCTCACGGGGACTCCCCCCCCCCCCCCGACTCTGTCGCTGTATATTGACCACCAAACGATTTAATTAATACGTTCGTAACCACCTAACGAATACGCATTGATTAAGCTACTTGAAACGTAAAATCTTGGGAAAATAATAAAGTGTTCGGCTAACTTCAGACGAAATTTGGTTTTTTAATATTTTGAAAAAAATATTATTGAACTACCAATTAAACTATCAATCAGCATCAATCGACCACTGAGCGATTATTTAATGAAACAAATATCAAAAATGAATTTTTCCCAACCAACCTCATATCGGTTAGAAGAGGCCATGAATATCATGATAGTTATTAAATAAATATTATGAAATTAAATGGAATAGCATATGGTTCTTTTATAGTCACTCGTTTGTTACCGGTTTAGTTATACGTACCACCCAATAAACTGTTCTTAGTCCCCAGTTTGTTTTAGCCCAGGTGTGTGTGCGTGCATGTGTGTATGTATATGTAAAAATGAAATTTAGTGTGTATTCTTTAATCTATAATCGGTGAATGCAGCGAGGGACCAATCGATTTTGGCATGTACGAGTGCACGATGCGCATATACGTGACGAGCTCCCGTTTGAATTTTGATACTCCCGTTCCATTATTTTCGCGTCTCTCTCATCTCGTTCGGGCTGCGTAAAGCCATGAATCGTTTTGTTCTCTCATTCCGCGGCAATCGTAAGCCAGTTTCTTTATTTCGTGATTTGCGTATATATAGCGTCACGTATCTATGCGCGTGGTACACAAGCACTATACGCACACTTTTTCTCTTTGTTGTCCGTCCACTCGGTTTCGGGGATAATGTGCTTTTTCTCTGGTCTCGACGCTATCTCTCCTGGGGCTACAACGAAATTTCAAACGCGAAATGTATGTGTAGCGCAAAAGCTTTTGCCTCGCAGCGTGCCCAAGTGATGGTAAATGCATAAATACTGTCGGTGCGTGACGGCCGTAACCGCATCGTTTGACGTTTCGCTCTCTCTCTCTCTCTCTTTTTTGGCTCGTATATTTTTCTTTGTTCGAATGCAATTTTTCTCTCTTGTTTTTTTTTTGTTTTTTAAATACGTTCTTCGCTTGTGGCCACTGCAATCCGCTTTTGCGGCTGGCCTGCCATCCGCAACAGAATGCACAGCTCTTGCATTCGCAGGGCATCGAAGTAACGCGCGCGGTGGGCACACGAGTAGGCGACGCGACGGCTTCCGGTAACGCGCTTTGCAACATCAACCAACCCAAATCCAGCCCCAATTCCAACGTGGATAGATCGCACACACACACACAGACGCACTCGCTTACGGTTTCAGAATTGCAAAACATTTTCACACTCTCGTGAATACCGCCGCAGCACCCACAGGCCTCTCGTATATACGTCGCTATATATTATATGTATACGTGGTATGTAACGTTTATAGATAGCAATGCATACATATTTATATAGGTGCCTGTATATATTATATATATATAGGCTGTATATGCGTTTTCTGCCGATGCACGTACAACGCAGAGCGTATATTGAGGGAAATTCCGAGGATTT